>VHKM01001064.1:0-140000 GCA_007210695.1 Neogobius melanostomus | reverse complement strand
CCTCGGAATCTGGTGAAGCTCTTCCGGAGGTGTGAGTTGAAGACCCTACTGACAGAGGGATCCACCAAACGTTCCCAACAGACCCTCACAACACGTTTGGGCCTGCCAGGTCTGACCGGCTTCCTCCCCCCTGCCAGCGGATCCAGCTCACCACCAGGTGGTGATCGGTTGACAGCTCAGCCCCTCTCTTCACCCGAGTGTCCGAGACACGCGGCCGGAGATCAACATTGACCAACATTATCGAAATATAATTTACATTGGTCACTGATGCAGCCTGTACAAATGTACTGCCCTAATATCATGATAGTGGATTTTTGTGCCACTTTTTTGACAGGTCAAGGTCAAGGTCAAATTTATTTATAAAGCACAAACAAACAAACAGCAGACACTGCCCCCAAAGTGCTGTACAGCTGACAATTGTAAAAATATTGTAGATGAACATTTTTTTCAAACTTTTTTCACATAATTATGTTAATCCACTTCAGTTCTGCACAAAACTACCAACATTTGAAATATCCAAATATTTTACTATTTTATAGCCAATTTAAAAATGACCAAAAATTAACACACAAAGTGAGTTTGGGCAGAATTTGGATTTACATTTCAAAGATCAGTAAAAACTTTGAGTTTTTTAGTTTTTATGTAAAGTTGAGTTTTCATATTTTCTCCCTAATGTCACGTTAGTGGCATTTTCTTCCCCATTGACTCCCATTATAAACTCATATGGTTTTGGTTATTTGTGGTTTCTTTTGATCAGAGGAGGAACATTTGTGATTTTTACAGTTCAAAGTGAATTTCAAGCATTTACCCTGAAACTGCATTTCTATGTGAAAACCTAATATCACAGTGAGGCTGTTTCTGTGGAGTTATGAGGCTCATGGGGGAGGAGCTTATACGGGGGCGTTGGGGGAGGTCTGTGGGGAGGTGCTGGCGGGTGATGGAGGGTTTGTGAGTTGGGGGTGGTTGTCCATGGTGGGGGTAGTTGTCAGGTGTTTTTGTTTACAAACATGTTTACAAATATGGCTGTAATCAAGCAGCTCTTTATAAAACACACCTAAACACAGATTATCACAAACACACACACACATCCTCCAAACACCCCAGACCCCAAATACACCTACACCCCGCTCTGGACAAGTGTACCCCCCCACACATACACCCCGCCCCGGGCTACTACATCCCCACACACGCCCAACCCCACCTACAACACCCTTACACCCTGCCCAGACCAGTATAATCACCCACACAGTCCCAACATCTGCCATCACACCTACACCCCGCTCCAGGTCAGTGTATCCCCCATACACTCACCCCAGGCCAGTATATCCCCAACACACACAACTCCCCCATCACACCTACACCCCATCCCGGGCCAGTATATCCCCAAGACCCGCTCAACACTCCCCAGACCTCCCAGGCCCTCCCATCATCCATACACCCACCACAGGCCAGTATATCCCCACACACCCCCAACATCCCTAGACACCCCAAAGGTTTTATAGGACCCGGGGAACATAGGACACAGGGAACATAGGACCTGGGGAACATAGGACACAGGGAACATAGGACCTGGGGAACATAGGACCCGGGGAACATAGGACACAGGGAACATAGGACCCGGGGAACATAGGACCCGGGGAACATAGGATTCAACATCAGTGTTGACAAAGGACATAGAAGTCACTATCCAAGAAGGACCAACGGTTTGTAAACAGAAAAACTGCAGAGCTCAAACAGGGTTGGAAACTCACAGGAACAAATGTACATGAGCATTTGACCAAGAAAAATGAAAACATTTGTTGGATAAAGATAAGAAAATTCAGGGTACATGGAAACAAACTGTAGAATTCTCTGTTTCAGTCCCTGCGACGCCCCCTGCTGGCTCTCTGCAGTGCAACGCCTGCAGCTGGCTTACAGGAAGGTGCTCTGAAAACAAAGTGACGTGCAACATCCTGCAGACCGTCTGCTTCGATGGAGAAGGTGAGCGTTTCCTGTCAATGATCCTCAAGTCATTCAGAGCCTTTACAACTGTCGACATTTTAACTTTTACTCATCTGATTTAATAGAGGACATTATTTACTCGCACTGACTCTAAATACAACATGAAATAAATAAAAGAATACAATTTAATGGGAGTAACTTATTGTTCAAAGTGAGGACTTGCAGCGAGGGAGGCCTTGGTGTATAAGTTTTGTGTACAACGTGCACGGCTAGACGATATTACAGCCCTTCACTCAGGGCTCAAAAAAACTTGTAGTGTATTTTGTTCCAATATTTCTGTCTGTAATCTACAGTAAAAGTTTCATATCTCAAAATGTAAAAGGTTTCCCTCTTCACCTGCAGAGTCTCGCCTTAAAATGTGCTTTATCCATCTGGTTTGTTTCAGTGGAGGTAAGTGGCGTCGTGAGGAAAGTGTCCGGCTGCGGATCTGAGAACGTCCTGAACCCAAACTCCGTTTACCTGCCTCCAAATATCTTCAACAGACGAGGACGTTTGGGCAGGGTCGTCTCCAGCACTACTACTAATCCCCAACTACTACTACTACTACTACTACTACTACTACATCCCCAACTACTATTACTACAGCCCCAACTACTACTACTACAGCCCCAACTACTACTACTACTGCCCCAACTACTACTACTACAGCCCCAACTACTACTACTACATCCCAACTACTACTACTACATCCCAACTACTACTACTGCAGCCCCAACTACTACTACTACATCCCCAACTACTACTACTACTACAGCCCCAATACTACTACTACATCCCAACTACTACTACTACTACAGCCCCAACTACTACTACTACATCCCCAACTACTACTACTGCAGCCCCAACTACTACTACTACATCCCCAACTACTACTACTACACCCCAACTACTACTACTACAGCCCCAACTACTACTACTACATCCCAACTACTACTACTGCAGCCCCAACTACTACTACTACATCCCCAACTTACTACTACTGCAGCCCCAACTACTACTACTACATCCCCAACTACTACTACTACTACAGCCCCAACTACTACTACTACATCCCCAACTACTACTACTACATCCAACTACACTATCAGCCCAACTACTACTACTACATCCCCAACTACTACTACTATACAGCCCCAACTACTACTACTACACCCCCCTACCTGCACCCCAACTACTACTACTACATCCCACTACTACTACTAGCAGCCCCAACTACTACTACTACATCCCCAACTACTACTACTGCAGCCCCAACTACTACTACTCATCCCCAACTACTACTACTGCAGCCCCAACTACTACTACTACATCCCCAACTACTACTACTACTACTACAAGCCCAACTACTACTACTACTGCAGCCCCAACTTACTACTTACTCAGCCCCAACTACTACCTACTGCACCCCAACTACTACTACTACTGCACCCCAAACTACTACTACTACTCAGCCCCAACTACTACTACTACTTCAGCCCCAACTACTACTACTCACCCCAACTACTACTACTACTGCTCCAACTACTACTACTACTACTACAGCCCCCAACTACTACTAACTACAGCCCCAACTACTACTACTGCAGCCCCAACTACTACTACTACAGCCCCAACTACTCTACTACTACATCCCCCCAACTACTACTACTGCCCCAACTACTACTACTACATCCCCAACTACTACTTACTAGCCCCAACTACTACTACTACATCCCCAACTACTACTACTGCAGCCCCAACTACTACTACTACATCCCCAACTACTACTACTCAGCCCCAACTACTACTACTACACCCCAACTACTACTACTACAGCCCAACTACTACTTACTACAGCCCCAACTACTACTACTACATCCCCAACTACTACTACTACAGCCCCCAACTACTACTACTACATCCCCAACTACTACTACTACAGCCCCAACTACTACTACTACATCCCCCAACTACTACTACTACAGCCCCAACTACTACTACTACATCCCCAACTACTACTACTACTACAGCCCCAACTAACTACTACTACATCCCCAACTACTACTACTACATCCCAACTACTACTACTGCAGCCCCAACTACTACTACTACTACATCCCCAAACTACTACTACTACATCCCCAACTACTACTACTACAGCCCCAACTACTACTACTACATCCCCAACTACTACTACTGCAGCCCCAACTACTACTTAACTACTACTACATCCCCAACTACTACTACTACTACATCCCCAACTACTACTACTACTACAGCCCAACTACTACTACTACATCCCCAACTACTACTACTACTGCCCCAACTACTACTACTACTGCAGCCCCAACTACTACTACTGCAGCCCCAACTACTACTACTACTACTGATCCAAATACATCGAGCTCAGGTAATTTTCCAGACCAGATGATATTTGCTGTTTTGTTTTGTAGAGGTTTTTACAACAGATTCCAGTAACTTGCCTCAGTCTAATTGAAATATACAGCGGGAACCAGATGTTTACATACACTTTATAAAAACACACTTTTGAAATGTTTTCTCACTGTCTGACATGAAACCAGAATTTACTGTTAATTCTTTAGGTCAATTAGAATAATAAAACATAAAAAAATCTATTTGTGTTTTCTTTTTACAAAACCAAAAGTTTAAACATGTCATTAATATGTGTAGAATTGCCTTTAAACTGTAAAACTCGGGTCAAACGTTTTGGATTTCCTTCCACAAGCTTCTCACAATAGTTGGATGAGTTTTGGTCCATTCCTCCAAACAGGACTGCTGTAACTGAGACACATTTGTAGGCCGCCTTGCCCGCCTATGCCTTTCCCTCTGGTTTTATGTCAGACACTGAGGGGAAAAAAGTGCATATGTGTCTTTTTCATAAAGTGTATGTAAATGTCTGGTCCCCACTGTACTTTTGGGCCACCTGGAGTAAATGTATGAAAATATAAAGCAGGTCGTGCAGCGTCAGAGTCACAGCAACATCTGAAAGATTTATGATGGAAATCTGAACTTATGGAAACATTACACACTTTTTTTTACATTTTACAAGAATCAAACTTAAGCCACTTTTACATAAAATCAGTTAATGCAGCTATAAAAAAAGGATGAAATATAAAAATAAGATAAATGAGATAATTATGTGGAGGTAAAATTATTTAAAAAATGAAAATAAAAATTGAAGAAATATAAAAAAATATATTTCTTGTATTGTAATGTATTTACACCACAAACGAGATAATTATTCATTTTTATATTTCTTCAATTTTTTTATTTATTTATTTTTTCAAAATGATTTCCCACCGAGATGATTTTCTCATTCCTGAGATAATTTGTGTGTTTTTACGAAAAAAACAAAACATTTGCTACCAGGGCCTGGCAGCCATCTTGGATTAACAGAGCAAAGATTTGTAATTCCCTTTACAAAGCAACTGAACTGTATTACTCAGCCAAAGAATTACTTTGATTCTGGTCAAATTTCCAGGTGGCCAAAAGTAAATGTCAGTTGGTGAAAGTTACCAGAATCCATTGAGAAAACCTGCCGTCCTGCATGAAACAAAACCTCTGGACCGCTCTATAAAAGAGGGTGAATCTAAAGTTAATAATATGTCCTTTTCTCTGATGCAGTGTCAGGAGGAGCCGCCCTGAACATCAGCCTTGTCAACACGTTCTTCTTCGTAGTTTGCGTCTGGCTGCTGTCACATCGTCCTGGCCTGATCCTCAGATAAAGAACCTTTCACTGAGCCGTCATATTGTTCTTACATTAAACACTGGGGGACTGGGTAAAGTCAAACATTTAAACATTCTTCACACTCTGTTGTAAGGTCTACAAATAATGTCTGTTACCTTTAATATTTGATCATGTGTTTTTTTCTTTCTGGATCTTGTTCTTTATTTTACATCAGCTTTCAACAAATGTATGATTTATGTTTTAAATGTGTTTTAGTGAAATCATTTACTCCATTGACATTGAATTGAATAATTGTGTATTGTGTGCAGTTGGGCTGTATTTGAACGGTTGGATATATTCTATATTAAGTGCATATGGAAGGGAAATGTTTGCACTTCCTCTTTTTTGTGGGTTAATACCTTTTTGTGAAAATCATTGTTTTATTCCAATAAAAGGGCAGTTTGTAAAGAAAAGTGTATTAAAATGTTGAAATATGATTGAAAATAACAGACGTTTGTCCTTAGTGTTAAAAAAAGTCTATTTGATGATTTGGACCATTCCATCCTCTGATTTAAAGTGTTTTTGTCGTCGCCGTGGATCCTGCTGTGATTTTAGCTTAAAGTCTACGTTGACTTTAAATGAATTGTATTTTTTCGGGAGTGATCTGACGACGCAGTGAATCATTTGACACACGGCTTTTTACCCCCTATATTTAACATCAACACCTTTGGAAACATTTCTCTCTGATGAAATGGTGATGAATTTAAATGATTTCAAAAGTGTCGGTGTTGGGCTGATCCCAGGTCTCGTCTCTCGACTCGTTCCCCTGATATAAAAAAAGAAAAACATTTACTTTATGATTGTTTGTTCTCGTCTCACAGTAAGAACAATAACTCACATTCAGGTAAGAGGTTACTACAATACAATTTTGATACAATATCAAACAGGAAGTGGTTTTATTTCCAGACCATGAGCTGAACCTGAAACAATGAATGCAGATATAATGACACTTTGCCACTAGATGTCGCTGTGGAGAGGTTGTTTTAAGCTGTGACACGAAGCTCAACAGATAAAGGACCAAAACTGTCTCGAGTAAATCTGGTGGTTTGATGTCGAGCTGCAGGAGTGATTCGGTCTCAGTGTAACAGAGCTCAAATGTTTGTGTGTGTTAAGATAATACTTTATTAAGTCAATATTGTTTATTGTAACATCATAATGTAGAACATGCAGCGCAGCTAGAAGGTCCCGGGTTCGATCCCCGTACGCGGCCTTTCTGTGGAGTTCGCATGACCTCCCCGTGTGTGTGAAGGGTTCACTAAAACATGTACAATAGGCAAGAACGATGTGTGAATGGTGGTGGTCAGAGGGACTGTTGAAGCAGATGTGTATGAGCAGATGGAAAGTAGCTCAAGCTAAATCTGGTGCAAAGCATCTTTAGTTAATGTGTTTGCACATTGTCCCTGTTAATAAATTAATAAACGAAACTAAGTACAATCCCCTACACTGTGTGAAGCATTTTGGCTGACTTGTCCTGTGAAAAAAACTACACAAATAAACTTTATGAAGCGGAACAGTCTTAGTGAAGTCAAAATGAAATGTTTACCTGGAGGATTTGTAGCCTCTGTAGTTTGGTTGGGACCTAGAAAAAACACAATATTTACACATACTGCCTTTTGTTGAGTCTGACTTTAATCTTGTGAGACCCCATGTCAGACACATTAAAACAAAAATCTCAAAAAGCCTCTCAATTATAAATAAAGCAAAATTATACCTTGATGGAAATGCACTCCGTACTCTATACTGCACCTTGGTACTCCCATACCTTACGTATTGTGTTGAAGTGTGGGGGAAATACTTACAAGAACACAATTAATCCTCTGATCATATTACAGAAAAGAGCAATGCGGATCATTCACAAGGTTGGTTTCCTAGACCATACTCATAATCTGTTTATGCAGTCAAAGTTGTTCAAATTTGATGATCTTGTAAAATATAGTACAGCAACAGTCTTATACAAAGCATTCAACAAATTATTACTGCCTAACCTACAACGTTTTTTTATAACTCCAGTGCGAGCTTATGACTTGAGAGGTTTTGGATATTTTTCATTGCCGAGAGCTCAAAACACTCGTAAACGTTTCTGTGTGTCTGTATGTGGAGTGAAACTCTGGAACAAACTGGACTTACAACACAAGCAATGTCAAACTGGCCATCGATTCAAACTGTTGTATAAACATCAGGTCTGGTCAAAATATAGCGAAGAGGGTCTTTCATTTAAATTGCTGTTGTCTCATAGTGTTAACAAGTGCTCAATGTTTCCTTACCATCGTTGGTTTATCTTGTTTTTTACCATTATTGGTATATTGTCCATTACCAGTATTGTTAATTTTCCTTATATTGTTTGTATACAGTTATTTGCAATTTTTGTTACCTATGGTAATGTTGCCACGATATATTATTTGTAAAGTAATCCTTGAGCAATGCAACAGTGAAGTTGAATGTGGTGAGCTCTGAATGGAGAATTGGGGGTGGGATTTAATAAGTTATCTTCTTCCCTTTCCAGTGGAAATGGATCATTTTATTTGTATGCTGTATGTTTTTGTTTTTTTGTTGTTTTGTTGTTGCCATTGTCTGCCCGGAATGAATAAATAAATGAATGAAATGAAATATATAATTTAGTCATATATAGTTCAGTCATATATAGTGTGTTTTTCATCCTTGACATTTTCACGTTTTTCCTGAAGATTTTTGATTTGGGTAAAGCCAAACTGGAGAAATTGTCCTCGGTTCAGGCGAGGGGTTAATATTACTACGTTTGGATGAGTTATGTCATAATGCACCTGTGCACCTGAGCCCCGCCCCCTCTCAGCCCCGCCCCCTGCAGGTGGAGGGGAGGAGCTCAGGTGCAGATTCTCCACAGACTGAAGTGACTTTGTCCCGGATCAGACGCTGCAGCTTCAGGTGAGACTTTACTTTTTCACTAAACTCTGACCAAATATAATTAACCTGTGAAGCTCCACATGAACCAGTCTGGCTTTACCCAAATCTAAAAGCAAAAAAAGTGGCAACAAAAAGCAACAAAAAATCAACAAGAAATCCACGAAAGAGCGAGAAAAAAATAAATAAAACACAACCAAATAGCATCAAAAATGTGATGAAAAACACAGCGTTAGCAAGTTACCATCAGTTTAGTAGATCTTAGCTTTCAAATGAGGTGTTACTCTGGCTTAGAGGCTGTACACTTTTAGATTTAGGTAAAACTAAACTGGAGAAAATGCCCTTGGTTAAAGCAAGAGGTTAAACTCTCGTCCTCATTGATTTGTCCTTTATCCATAAACTCTGTTTTTCTCTCTGAGCTAAAATAAAAAGTCACGACTGTAATGAAGAAGATTTGAGCCTAATCTGAGTCAGTTTGACTCGTCTGCCGATGGAATCAGTTGTTTTGCACTAAAACCATGTATTTAAAGTAACATGAGATTCATGGTCTGATTTTAAGCTAAATAAGATTTTTTTCTGGTTTTATTTGCAAAAATACCTGTTCCATTAGCAGATTTTCTTCTTTACTCAAATCAAGGGCGAATTTATTTATTTCAAGCAAAATGTATTTATTTTTAGACACTTTTTGAAAGTTTATTAAAGTCTGATCTGTTGATAATGATCAGGGATGATCATTATTTGACAGTGATTCACATTATTCTACTGACCAACATCACGCTCATGTTTCTGAATAGCGTTCCACTTTCAGACGCCTTTATGAGGAAATAATGAGACCACAGTTGATCTGAGCTGAAGAGACGACTTTGAACTTTAATAATAATAATGACTTACACTTGTAATGCGCTTTACAAGCCTGTATACCCAAGTTTCTCAAAGCGCTGCACTGTCGTCATTATTCATTCACACCAGTCTCGGTGGTGGTAAGCTACTGTTGTAGCCACAGCTGCCCTGGGGTAGACTGACGGAAGCGAGGCAACCAGTCTGTGCCATCGGCCCCTCCGACCACCACCAACCACACACTCACTCACTCACCACATTCAGGCTTCCTGGTGTTTCCAAACGGTGTCCCTTCCCAGCACCGACTGTCCCAAACACAACTTAAGGACAGTTTTTGTTTCATGTGGATAAAAGCCAAAAACGGACTAAAAACTCTGCATAAAGACCAAACAGCGTTTCTGCAGGGCTTTGAAACGCATTAAAAGGCATTGCTTTTACTGAACACATTTGATCCACTTCAGCTTACCCAAATCTACTGGACAGGAGTTTACAGCCTATAGGCCAGTGTAATGCCTCATTTGAAAGCTAAGACTAAGTGTTTCTGTCATGCTTTGGTCACTTTTCATCACCTTTTTGTTGCTCTTTCAGGACTTTCTTTTTTTCATCAGTCTTTTGCCGTATTTTTGTCACGTTTTGTTGTGTTCTTGTTATATTCTCATCTCATGTTTGTCGCTTGTCGCTTCTCTTTACTCGTGTGTTTTTGTTGCTTTTCTGGCATGTTTTGCTTTTAGATTTGAGTAATGCCAAACTGGAGAAAATGCGCTTGGTTTAAGCCGGGGGTTAAGAGGTTAAAAACAATCCCATTTGATGAATGTTAGATTTACCTTTGTGTATCTGGTGTTGTGTGTCCAGTTCCAAGGAGTCGAGGAGCAGCAGCGCTGATGTGGATCTACTTTAAACTAAACATCGTCACATTAATGAAACTTTCTGCTTCTTCTGTAACATGAGCTTCATGTCAGTCCTGCTGCTTCACGATTCAGAGGAACTGGGATATGACTCTACAGCAGCGTTTATTTATACATAACTCACAAATACATACACTTGTAAAGGTCCACATGGAAACCAGGACAAACCCACGTTCAGCCCAGGTGGATAAAGACAAACCCACATGGTCCTGCTGGACGTTTAAGACATGAAATATGCACAAAGTTTTTAATCCCACTTCCTGTGACACTTAAACGGTTTTGTTGTGTGTTATGTTAACAAATATATATGAATGAAAGCCGAGAGAATGATTTAAATAAAGTTGTGGAAGTGTGAGACTCATCGGTTTGTTTTTGTTCCAGGTTTGAAGATGAGCTGCTTCACCTTCGTCAAAGTCATGATGGTGCTCTTCAACCTCCTCATCCTCGTGAGTCAGACCTTTCAGACGCTCAGACCTTTCAGACGTTCAGACCTTTCAGACGCTCAGACCTTTCAGACGCTCAGCCCCCCCCCCCTCAGTCCTTTCAGACGCCCTCAAACCTTTCAGCCGCCTTCACCTTTCAGACGCTCAGTCCTTTCAGGACGTTCAAACCTTTTCAGACGCTCAACCTTTCAGCGCTCAAACCTTTCAGACGCTCACCTTTCAGTCGCTCAACCTTTCCAGACGCTCAGTCCTTTCAGACGCTTCAAAACCTTTCAGACGCTCAAACCTTTCAGTCGCTCAAACCTTTCAGACGCTCAGTCCTTTTCAGTCGCCTCAAACCTTTCAGTCGCTCAGTCCTTTCAGACGCTCAAACCTTTCAGTCGCTCAAACCTTTCAGCGCTCAAACCTTTCAGACGCCAGACTTTCAGTCGCTCAAACCTTTCAGACGCTCAAACCTTTCAGACGCTCAGACCTTTCAGACGCTCAAACCTTTCAGACGCTCAGACCTTTCAGTCGCTCAATCCTTTCAGTCGCTCAGACCTTTCAGTCGCTCAAACCTTCAGACGCTCAGACCTTTCAGACGCTCAGACCTTTCAGACGCTCAGTCGCTCAGACCTTTCAGTCGCTCAGACCTTTCAGCGCTCAGTCGCTCAACCTTTCAGACGCTCAGACCTTTCAGACGCTCAGTCGCTTCAGACCTTTCAGTCGCTCAGACCTTCAGTCGCTCAGTCGCTCAGTCCTTTCAGACGCTCAGACCTTCAGACGCTCAGGTCCTTCAGACGCTCAGTCGCTCAGACCTTCAGTCCTCAGACTTCAGTCGCTTTCAGCGCTCAGACCTTTCAGACGCCTTTCAGACGCTCAGACCTTTCGCTCAGACCTTCAGACGCTCATCGCTCAGACCTTTCAAGAACGCCCTCAGACCTTCAGGACGCTCAGTCCTTTCAGGAGTCGCTCAGACCTCAGCCTTTCAGACGCTCAGTGCGCTCAGACCTTTCAGACGCTCAGTCCTTTCAGTCGCTCAGACCTGTTCAGACGCTCAGACCTTTCAGACCTTTCAGACCTTTAGACGCGCAGGTCCTTTCAGACGCTCAGTCCTTTCAGACGAGCGTCTGAAAGTTCTGAGACCTTCAGTCGCTCAGTCCTTTCAGACGCTCAATCGTCTCAGTCCTTTCAGACGCCAACCTTTCAGACCTCAGTCCTTTCAGACGCGCAGTCGCTCAGTCCTTTTCAGACGGCCTTCCATTTCCTTTCAGCGCTCTAGTCGCTCAGACCTTTCAGACGCTCATCCTTTCAGGACGCTCAGTCGCTCAGTCCTTTCAGACGCTTGAGCCTTTCAGAAGCTCAGTCCTTTCAGGACGCTCAGTCGCTCAGTCTTCCTTTCAGACGTCTCAGTCCTTTTCAGACGCTCAGTCGCCTCGAGACCTTTCAGGACGTTCAGCCTTTCAGACGCTAACAGCGACTCAGACGTTTCAGACCGCTCAGTCTTTCAGCACTCAGTCGCTCAACCTTCAGCACGCTCAGTCGCCAGTCCTTTCAGTCGCTCAGACTTCAGACGCTCAGTCCTTCAGACCGCTCAGTTCGCTCAGTCGCTCAGACCTTTCAGTCGCTCAGACCTTTCAGACGCCAGTCCTTTCTCAGACGCCAGTCGCTCGAGTCTTTCAGACGCTGCATCCTTTCAGCAACGCTCAGTCGCTCAGACCTTCAGACGTTCAGTCCTTTCAGAGACGCTCAGTCCTTTCAGCCCGCTCCAGTCGCTCAGGTCCTTCTAACGCTCAGTCCTTTCAGACGCCGTCGCTCAGTCCTTTCAGACGCTTCAGTCCTTTCAGACGCTCAGTCGCTCAGACCTTTCAGACGTCTCAGTCCTTTCAGACGTTCAGTCCTTTCAGACGCTCAGTCCCTTTCAGACGCTCAACCTTTCAGACGCTCCAGTCGCTTTCAGACGCCTCAGTCGCTCTGATCCTTTTCAGACGCTCCAGACCTTCAGACGCTCAGTCCTTTCAGACGCTCAGTCGCTCAGTCGCTCAGACCTTTCAGACGCTCAGTCCTTTCAGACGCTCAAGTCGCCTCAGTCCTTGTCAGACGTCACTCAGACACTCAGTCGCTCAGTCTTTCAGACGCTCAGACCTTTCAGACGCTCATCCTTTGCAGACGCTCAGTCGCTTCAGTTCCCTTCAGACCTTTCAGACCGCTCAGTCGCTCATCCTTTCAACGCTCAGTTCCTTTCAGACGCCTCAGTCGCTCAGTGCCTTTCAGACGCTCAGACCTTCAGACGCTCAGTCCTTTCAGACGCTCAGTCGCCTCAGTCGCTCATACCTGAAAGACGTCAGTCCTTCAGACGTTCAGTCCTTTCAGTCGCTCAAGTCGCTCAGACCTTTCAGACGCGTCATCCCTTTCCAGACGCTCAGCCTTTCAGCACCGCCTCAGTCGCTCAGTCCTTCATGACGCTCAGACCTTTTTCATCGCTCAGTCGCGGCAGACCTTTCAAGTCGCTCAGACCTTTCAGTGTCGCTCAGTCGCTCAGTCCTTTCGCCTCAGACCTTTCATCGCTCAGTCGCTCAGACCTTTCAGTCGCTTCAACCTTTCAGCTCCTCTAGTCGCTCAGTTCCTTTCAGGACGCTCAACCTTTCAGACGCTTCACCTTTCAGACGCTCAGTCGCTCAGAACCTTCAGTCGCTCAGACCGTTTTCAGTCGCTCAAGTTCGCTCCATCCTTTCAGACGCTCAGACCTTTCAGACGCTCAGTTCGCTCAACCCTTTCAGACGCTCCAGTCCTTTTCAGACGCTCAGTCCTTTCAGACGCTCAGTCGCTCAACCATTCAGACGCTCCGTCCTTTCAGCGCTTCAGACCTTTCCACGCCACGCTCAGACCTTTCAGAACTGTTCAGACGCTCAGTCCTTTCAGACGCTCATCCTTCAGACTGGCGTCTGAAAGGTTTGAACCTTTTCAGTCGCTCAGTCCTTTCAGACGCTCAGTTCGCTCAGTCCTGTCAAGACGGCTCAACCTTTCAGTCGCTCCAGTCGCTCAGTCTTTCAGACGCTCAGACCTTTTCAGACGCCCAGTCCTTTTCAAAGCACGCTCAGTCGCTCAGTCCTTTCAGACGCTCAGTCCTTTCAGACGGCTCAGCGCGAGACCTTTCAGTTACGCCTCAGTCCTTTCAGACGCTCAATCTCTCAGTCCTTTCAGACGCTCAGTCCTTCAGACGCTCAGTCGCTCAGGACCCTTTTCAGACGCTCAGTCCCTTTCAGACGCTCAGTCGCTCAGTCCCTTTCAGACGCTCATTCCTTGTCAGGACACTCAGTCGCTCAGACCTTCAGACCGTCTCAGTCCTTTCATGACGCTTCAGTGCGCTCAGGACCTTTCAGACGCTTCTAGTACCTTCAGACGTTCTAGTCGCTCCTAGTCCTATTCAGACGCTCAGTCCTTTTCAGACACCATCAGGTCGCTCAGACCTTTCAGACGTTTTCAGTCCTTCAGCGCTCAGTCGCTCAGACCTTTCAGACGCTCAGTCCTTTCAGACACTTGCAGCTCGCTCAACCTCAGAAACGCTCAGGCGGCTCTACGTCCTTTCAGTCGCTCAGACCTTTCAAGCGCTCAGTTCCTTTTCAGACGCTCAGGTCGCTTCAGTCGCTACAGACGCTCAGTCGCCTCAGACCTTCAGAACGCTCAAATCTCTGCAGACACTCGAGTCAAGCTCAGACCTTTCAGACTGCTCAGTCGCTCGGAGTCCTTTCAGTCGCTCAGACCTTTCAGACGCTTCAGTCCTTCAGACGCTCGTCCTCAGTCGCTCAAGACCTTCAGTCGCTCCAGACCTTTCAGACGCGCAGTTCCTTTTCAGACGCTTCAGTCGCTCAGTTCCTTCAGACGCTCAGATCCTTTACCTTTCAGAAAGCTCAGTCCTTTCAGACGCTCAGTCGCTCAGTCCTTTCAGAGCGCTCAGGTCTCTGGTTCAGACGCTCAGTTTTGCTCACCAGGTCATCTTTCAGACGCTCAGCGTCCTGTTCAGGATCGCTCAGTCGTCAGCACTAACGTTTCAGGGTCCTTTTCAGAGCGCTCAGTCCTTTCAGATCGCTCAGTCGTCGAGACCTTTAGACGTTCAGTCCTTTCAGGACGTTCAGTCCTTTCAGACGCTCAGTCCTTTCGACGCTCAGTCCGCTCAGATTTCAGAAGCTCAGTCCTTTCAGACGCTCCAGTCGGCTCAGACCTTTCAGACGTCTCAGTCTTTCAGACGCTCAGTCGCTCAGACCTTTTCGAACGCTCAGGTCCTTACAGAGATCGCTCAGTCTTTCAGACGGCTCAGTCGTCAAGTCCCTTTCAGACGCTCAGTCCTTTCAGACACTCAGTCGCTCAGACCTTTCAGACGCTCAGTCGCTCAGTCCTTTCAGTCGCTCAGACCTTTCAGACGCTCAGTCTTTCAGACGCTCAGTCGTAGTCGTCAGACGCTATCGCTCAGCCTTTCAGACGCTCAGTCTTTCAGACACTCAGTCGCTCAGGCCTTTCCAGAGCGCTCAGGTTCGCTCAGTCCTTTCAGTTCGCTCAGACCTTTGTCCCAGACGCTGCAGATCATTTCAGACGCTTCAGTCGCTCAGTGGCTCGCTCAGACCTTTCAGTCGCTCAGACCTTTCAGACGCCAGGTCTTTCAGACGCTCAGTGCTCAGGTCTTTCAGACGCTCAGTCTTTCAGACGCTCAGTCGCTCAGCCTTTTCAGACGCCAGTCCTTTCAGACGCTCAGTCGCTCAGAACCTTTCAGACGTTCAGTCCATTTCAGACGCCTCAGTCCTTTCGACCTCAGTCGCTCAGACCTTTCAGACGTTCAGTCCTTTCAGACGTTCAGTCTTTCAGACGCTCAGTCTTTCAGACGCTCAGTGGTCAATACCTTTCCAGAGCTCAGTCTTTCAGACGCTCAGTCGGCTAGCTCTTTCAGACGCTCGACCTTTCAGACGCTCAGGTCCTTTCAGACGTCAGTCCGCTCAGTCGTCAGGACCTTTCAGACGCTCAGTCCTTTCAGACGTTCAGTCGCTTTCAGTCGCTTCAGTCGCTCAGGACCTTTCAGACGCCTCAGCCTTCAAGACGGCTCAGACCTTTCAGTTCGCTCATCAGACCTTTCAGACGCTCAGTCTTTCAGACGCTCAACGCTTTCGCAAGACGCCTCAGTCCTTTCAAACGCTCAGACTTTCAGTCGCTCAGTCCTTTCAGACGCTCAGGTCTTTCAGAAGCTGCAGTCTTTCAGACGCTCAGTCGCTCAACTTTCAGAACGTTCAGTTTTCAGACGGTCAGTCGCTCCAGACCATTTCAGACGTTCCAGTCTTTTCAGACGCTCAGTGCTCAGACCTTTAAAGACGCTCAGTCCTTTCAGAACGCTCAGACCTTTCAGACGCTCAGTCGGGCTCAGACCTTTCGAGACGTTCAGTCCTTTCGACACTCAGTCGCTCAGCACCTTTTCAGACCTCAGTCCTTTCAGACGCTCAGTCGCTCAGTCCCTTTCAAGAACGCTCAGTCGCTCAGACCATTTTCAGACGCTCAGTCTTTCAGACCTCCAGTCGCTCAAGACTTCAGACGTCGTCTTCAGACGTTTCAGTCCTTTCAAGTCGGCTCAGTCGCTCAGGACTTTCAGAACGCTCAAGGTCTTTCAGACGCTAGACCTTTCAGTCCGCTCAGACCTTTCAGGACGCTCAGTCTTTCGACGCTCAGTCCTTTCAGAAACGCTCAGTTCGCTCAGACCTTTCAGACGCTTGCAGTCTTTCAGAACGCTCAGACGTTTCAGTCGCTCAGACGCTTTCAGGACGCTCAAAGTCCTTTCAGTCGCAGTCCTTTCAGACCGGCTCAGTCTTTCAGTCCTCAGACCTTTCAGACGCTCAGTCCTTTCCGACGCTCAGTCGCTCAGACCTTTCAGACGTTTCAGCCTTTCATGACGCTCAGTCGCGTCAGACCTTTCAGACGCTCAGTTTTCGACGCTCAGTCGCTCAGTTCCTTTCAGACGCTCAGTCCCTTCAAGACGCTCAGTAAGCTCAGACCTTTCAGACGCTCAGTCGCCAGATCGCTCAGACTTTCAGAAGCTCAGTCCTTTCAGACGCTCAGTCGGCTCAGACTTTCAGACGTTCAGTCCTTCAGACGCTCAGTCGCTGCAGACTTTCAGACGTCAGTCCTTTCAGCGCTCAGTCCTTTCAGACGCTCAGTCGCTCAGTCCTTTCAGAACAGCTCAGACCTTTCAGTCGCTCATTCCTTTCAGACGCTAGACCTTTCAGTCGGCTAGTCTTTCAGACGCTCAGACGCTTCAGTCCTTTCAGACGCTAGACCTTTTCAGACGCTCAGACCTTTCATGACGCTCAGACCTTTCAGTCCGCTCAGTCCTTTTCAGTCGCTCAGTCCTTTCAGACCGCTCAGACCTTTTCAGACGCTCAGTCGCTAGACTTTCAGATCGCTCAGTACTTTCCAGTCGCTCAGACCTTTCAGACGCTCAGAACGCTCAGTCCCTTTCAGGACGCTCAGACCTTTCAGTCGCTCAGGTCCTTTCACGACGCGCTCAGACGCTTTCAGACGCTCAGTCCTTTCAGACGCTTCAGACCTTTCAGGCGCTCAGACGCTCAGTCCTTTCAGACGCTCAGCACCCTTTCAGTCGCATCAGTCCTTTTCAGTCGGCTCAGACTTTCAGACGCTCAGTCTTTTCAGAAGCTTCCAGTCGTCTCAACTTTCAGACGCTCAAGTCGCTCAGTCGCTAGACCTTTCAGAGCTCAGTCCTTTCAGACGCTCAGCTCCGCTCAGACTTTCAGACGTTCAGTCCTTTCAGGACGCTCAGTCGCTCAGACCTTTCAGGACGCTCAGGTCCTTTCAGAGCTCAGTCCTTTCAGACGCTCAGTCGCTCAGTCCCTTAGACGCTCAGACCTTTCAGTCGCTCAGTCCGCTCAGTCCTTTTCAGACGCTCAGACCTTTCAGTCGCTCAGATTCGCTCAGTCCTTTCAGACGCTCCAGACCTTTTCAGTCGCTCAGTCTTTCAGTCGCTCAGTCTCCTTTCAAGACGCTCAGACCTTTCAGTCGGCTCAACCTTTCAGTCGCTCAGACTTTCAGACGTCTCAGACGCTCAAGTCCTTCAAGAGCTGCAGACTTTCAGTCGCTCAGTCCTTTCAGACGCTCAGACCTTTCAGTCGCTTCAGTCCTTTCAGACGCTCAGTCCTTTCAGACGCTCAGACCTTTCAGTCGCTCAGTCCTTTCAGACGCTCAGACGCTCAGTCCTTTCAGACCTCAGACCTTTCAGACGCTCAGATCCTTTCAGACGCTCATCGCTCAGTCCTTTCAGATCGCTCAGTCCTTTCAACGCTCAAGTCGCTCAGTCCTTTCAGACGCTCAGACCTTTTTTCAGTCGCTCAGTCCGCTCAGTCCTTTCGACGCTAGACCTTTCAGTCGCTCAGTCGCTCAGTCTTTCAGAACGCTAGAGACCTTTCAGTCCGCTCATCCTTTTCAGTCGCTCAGTCCTTTCAGACGCTTCAGACCTTTCAGAACGCTCAGTCGCTCAGACCTTTCAGTCGCTCAGACTTTGCAGTCGCTCAGACGCTGCAGTCCTTTCAGAGCTCAGACCTTTCAGACGCTTCAGTCCGCTCAGAACCTTTCAGTCGCTCAGACCTTTCCAGACGCTCAGACCGCTCAGTCCTTTCAAGACGCTCAGACTTTCAGTTCGCTCAGTTCTTTCAGACGCCTCAGACCTTTCAGACGCTCAGACCTTTCTCAGATAGACGCTCAGACGCTCAGTTCCTTTCAGACGCTCCAGACCTTTCAGACGCTTCAGTCCTTTCAGAACCTGCAGACGCTCAGTCCTTTCAGACGCTCAGACCTTTCAGTCCGCTCAAGTCCTTTAAGACGCTCGTCCTTTCAGACGCTCAGACCTTTCAGACGCTCAGAGCTCAGTCCTTTCAGACGCTCAGACCTTTCAGAACGCTCAGACCTTTCAGACGCTCAGACCTTTCAGAACGTCTCAGAACTTCAGACGCTGCAGACGCTCAGTCCTTTCAGACGCTCAGACCTTTCAGACGCTCAAGTCGCTCAGTCCTTTCAGACGATATCAATGGATGATATTTGGCAACTTAATTCCAATGCTCGGAAGCATTCAGATAGAGGGTGTTGTCAGAGCGAGTGCAATGAAATCAAATTCCTTGGAGTTATTATAGATGACAGAATACTTGGAAAGCTCATAATTAAATATATATAAGCTTTCAGTATAGCAAAAGCAAAGGCACAATTTTAAACATCAAAGCTCTACATATCTTATACTGTTCTCTGATTTTGCCATATTTATATTATGTACTGGTGGGTTTGGGGTAGTACTTATAAAAACAACATTAACATAGTATTGTTTGCAAAAAAGAGCTATCCGGAGTATTCATAAAGTTGGGTTTTGGACCACACAAACTCATTAATTTTTAAAATCAAAGATCATGGAAGTTTTTGTGACATTGTTGAGTTCCTAAACTGTACAGATTGTTTAACAGAAGCAAGGGTATAACGTCTTTAACCCTCTTAATCCCCGCCTTAATTCAAGTACATTTTTCTCCAGTTCAGTCTTTACCCCAAATCTAAATGTATTTATTTATTTGACTAGGGACGTTGCACAGACCAGAGTTAGATAACAAGCTCATTTTCTCCTCTGTCGTCCCTGAGCAGTTTACAGCAGGTTTTATAACAGACACAATGAAGTCTAAGTACGAAATCTGAAATGTAACTTTTGTGGTTCAAAATGTTAGGGGTTGGCAACCTTGTTTTTAATGGTTAATATAAGATGTTGGGAAAAATTATTTCATGAATATGCCACTCAACGTATCATAGCGTTCGTCTTTTTTATTGAAGAAATAAGAAAGAGAATGTTTACCAAAAAGTGCACTTCAGTCATGCAGCTTCTGTCCAGATAAAATGAAATATCTTCTTGTGATATTAAACAAGAAGATTTTTTTTCATAAATTTGCACTGTTATGTGTAGTTTTGGACATGATGTCACGTCACAGGAATCTTTGCTTTATAGGTTAACAATAAACAAATTATGTTTCAGTTTTTTCATAGTGGGAACAAGATGGCCGCCGTAACTGAAGTGGCTGGTACTCAGGTTCGATTGGGTTGTATCTCATAATACCAGATTTTTGAAATAATTAACACTGTATACAGATATATCAACCTCATTCAGTGTGCCAATTCATCTTCATCGTTAATGCTAAATAATTAATGACATTTAAATTTGTGATGTTAACCGAAATGGCTAATTTTCACACATGTACTGTTGTCACATAAATGAAATATTCAATATTAAAACAGATTCTCTGGACTTAGCATGGATAGTGTGGTTGATGTGATACTTCAACTCTCAGGAAATGTTGGCCTTACAGGTTTGAAAATAAACAAAATATGTGAGTTTCGTTGATTGAAGAAACAAGATGGCCGCCCGTAAACTGAATGACTGGTATTCAGTGAAATTGTAATATTTTCAAAAGTATACCAGATTTTCTGAAAAAATCTCACAGTATATAGAGTTAATCGACCTAAAGTTGTGTACAAAATTTAATCTCCATACATTAATGTATAAAGAAATTACATGAACTTGAATTTGAGTCTAATTATACTATAAAAAGAGAAATCAGCACATAGAAGCTTTGCCCCTCTATATTCACACTCTGACCAACATTCCTCGCCAACATTGTTTCGGTGATACTGATGTTTGAATGTGTTAGTTTGAGGCTGTTTCTGAAGGTGGTCGATCGGCCATTGGCACAATATCACCAATAATCTGCCTCTGACCAGTTGTAGCTGTGACAAAATATAGAGTCAAATGATCAAACATCACACACGACAGGTTTATGCATAAACACAGTTTAAGAATTTGATCTGAACAATGGGTACTCTAAGTAAAAATATAAAATACAGAATGCATTAAAGGATTATTCTTAATTAATACATGAAATATAGAACTTATTTCTAGTCACAAGTATCATCAGCTTTTAGGGCGTTTTGATGAATTCTCCCATGGCGTCCATATCCACCTGTGCATCTCACATGATTTGCTTCTATGCCAAATTCATGAGAAAATCTTATTTTATATTGAAGATATTTCATTTTATGTGACAACAGTTCATGTGTGAAAATAAGCCATTTCGGTTAACATTCACAAATTAAATGTCATGTAATTTATTTATGCATTAACTGATGAAGATGAAACTGCGTTTTAGCTCCCAAGAATAGTTTGTTTTAATGTGTACTCACACCACTGTAACGTTTCGGACTACAAGTCCTTCATCAGACATGAATGCAGGACTAGGCACACCTGCTTTAGTAGTGTGCTTGATTAGACAGAGGTCACATGATACATGTCAACATTAAAGGGAAATTTTTACATGCACTTAACATTAATATATACACATAATATATACACAATATTTACAATATTTACACATTTGACTCACATAAGAAAAATAATCATGACCATTACAAGCGTCAGGGTACCCGTCATATAGTATGGAAATGTCATGGTTTGTTATGTAGGTGTGTCTAGACTGGTCTTAATGTGGTGTTGAATGTGGTGACCACAATTGGCAAAAAACACAAAAAAATATAAACATGAACACTGCAATGATGGTCCACAAGAAAAGAGACAGCACAACACCGGAGTATGGATGCTTACAACGCAAAAAATAAAGTTATAAAAAAGGTCTTAGGTCAAAATCTTCATTAAGACCCTTCGGACTCAGTGTATCCAAAGTGAAGATCCAGAACGCTTCTCTCCTCAACAGGAGATGTTAATGTCACCACCCTTCTAGGTAAGTTGACTTGTTCTATACCAATATATTGAGAGTACTGACATTATGTTTAGCTTGTGTAAAGTGGATTGCCACGGGACTTTTTTTGTCATGGGTGCGGATATTGGAACGATGTTCAGTGATTCTATTTTTCAAAGGCCTTGTTGTTTTACCAATATATGCCAGGCCACAAGGGCACTTCAGCATATATATGACATTATTGGTGCCACAGGTGATCACCCCTTTGACATAAAAAGTTTTTTCCTGTCCTAGGATGGTTGAACGTTTTTGTTTTTTGAGTGAAATTGCATTGGGTGCAATGCCCACACCGGTAGTTTTCCTTGTGGTACTTGTGAAAGAAAATGAGGTCGGATGATTGAAGGCAAGTCCGCTCTTACCAGCATGTTGTTTAAGTTGGGTGGTCTTTTCAAGACAATGCGAGGTGGTTCGGAAAGATCTTTTAAATTTGGATCGGACTGAATGATGTACCAGTGTTTGTTGATGATGTGTTTGAAGTCTTTGCTTAGAGGAGAATATTCTATGATACAGTTGACTTTGGACTCTGTTATTTTATTTTCGTATGTTGTAGGCATGCACTTTGAGAGACAGAGTCAAATTTTACACGGGCTCTGGAGATCCATTCATCCTTGTATTGTCTTTCCTGAAAACGTCTGACCAGTTCATTTGCTTGTGTTTGGTAGTCTGAGTCTGTGCTGCAGATCCGGCGAATCCGATTAAATTGTGAAAGAGGAAGGCTTTTTTAGGGGCACCGGGTGGAAAGAGCATCCATGAAGTATTGAGTTCCTATCTGTACTTTTCCTGAAAAGGTCTGAGCCGAGTCTGTTACCATCTTTATAGACCAGAATGTCCAAGAAGTTCATTTGATTAGCGTTATGTTCCATAGTGAATTTGAGGTTATAATTGTTAGTGTTAATGAAGTTATGGAACTCCTCTAGTTGTTCGATAGGGCCTGTCCAGATGAAAAAAATATCGTCAATGTACCTCTTCCAGTTCGTAATGTTCGTGAGATATGGATTTAAGTTTTCATTGAAGATGATGTTGTTTTCAAAATGTCCAACGAAGAGGGAGGCAAAACTTGGCGCCATTTTGGAACCCATACTGGTGCCAGATACCTGGAGGTAAAAATCAGATTGAAACATGAAAAAGTTAGAAGTCAGAACTAAATTAATGAGATCAACGATGCAGGTAGTGCTTGGAATACAATTAGTGCGTTGGTTCAGAAAAAATTCAGAGGCCCCAAGTCCACCCTGGAATGGGACATGAGTGTATAATGATTCTATGTCCATGGTCACTAAAAAATGTTCATCTGATATTTCAATAGTTTTGTAGTAACTTTAAAAATTCCATGGTGTCTTTAACATATGATAGCAGAGACATGACTAGAGGTTGAAGTGAACCATCTACAAAGGCGGAGATTTTTCTGTTAGAGAACCAATTGCGGATACAATTGGCCGGCCAGGGGGCACATCTGTGTATTTTTTATGTATCTTCGGAAGTATGTATATGACCGGCATGATTGGACACTCAACAGACATGTAAGCATGTTCTTGTCGGCTTATTGCGTTATTTGCCAGAAATTCTCCCAATTTTGTTTGGATTCTTTGTTTGAAATCCGAGGTGGGGTTGTGTTCCAACTTCTGTAGAAAGTGTTATTGTTCAGTTGTCTTTGTATTTCATTGACGTATGCAGATCGGTCTAAGACAACAATCGCACCGCCTTTGTCAGCACTCTTAATAACTATTGAGTTATTTTTTTGATTGATACAAGTTCTGATCTTTCTTCTTTGTCAAGTTATCCGCTATCTTATATTGTCTTTTTTTGTTTATAAGTTGCATGGCATCTTGTTGAACTAGTCTGCAATAGGTATCCAAAGAGGCATTGCGTTTTGGAGGCGGAATGAAGGTGCTTTTACCTTTGAAAGTGCGTGATAAAGGTCTTAATGGTTGTGTAGTGCTGTCTCCTGTGTCGTCTGGGGTCTCCTGTGCTCCGCATTCAGTGTCATTTCCTTGGGAGACAGGAACAATCGGGTTATATGGTTTATTGCTATAGAATTCTTTCAGTCGTAATGTGCGAAAAAACTTGTGGAAATCAACAATAGCATTAAAGTCATTGCAGTGGGTTGTGGGGACAAATGATAGTCCCTTGCCCAAAGCCCTTAAACATGTAGGAGACAGCTGTAGGCTGGACAAATTTAACACATTGTTTACCTCCTCTGCGTTTGTCGTGTTGGATAGGGGTCTCTTGTGTGTCCGCTTCCCCCTCCTGCACTTCTTCCTCTTCCCGTTGTTCGTGCTCGCCCTCCTCGACCCACGTCCAAAAAAGAGCTGCTGGATTGGGAAAGTGAACTCGATTCAGAATCCCAGTCAGTGGTCGAATCATGTGTATAGTTTCGGCTGTGGGATGCGGGATTACCTCTGCGGCCCATGTGCGTAGTCGTGTATCTCCGTTTGCTCCACGAGGAAAGGTCTCGCCATTGGTATATTTTGCCGCTCGCATAATCACTGGCGTCTCTTTCGAACTTCTTTTTCTTGGAGGATGTAATTTCTTTGAGCAGTTCATCTTTCTGTTGTTCGCACTGGGTGAGAAGATTATAACGCTAATCAAATGAACTTCTTGGACATTCTGGTCTATAAAGATGGTAACAGACTCGGCTCAGACCTTTTCAGGAAAAGTACAGATAGGAACTCAATACTTCATGGACGCTCTTTCCACCCGGTGCCCCTAAAAAAAAGCCTTCCTCTTTCACAATTTAATCGGATTCGCCGGATCTGCAGCACAGACTCAGACTACCAAACACAAGCAAATGAACTGGTCAGACGTTTTCAGGAAAGACAATACAGGATGAATGGATCTCCAGAGCCCGTGTAAAATTTGACTCTGTCTCTCAAAGTGCATGCCTACAACATACGAAAAATAAATAACAGAGTCCAAAGTCAACTGTATCATAGAATATTCTCCTCTAAGCAAAGACTTCAAACGCATCATCAACAAACACTGGTACATCATTCAGTCCGATCCAAATTTAAAAGATCTTTCCGAACCACCTCGCATTGTCTTGAAAAGACCACCCAACTTAAACAACATGCTGGTAAGAGCGGACTTGCCTTCAATCATCCGACCTCATTTTCTTTCACAAGTACCACAAGGAAACTACCGGTGTGGGCATTGCACCCAATGCAATTTCACTCAAAAAACAAAAACGTTCAACCATCCTAGGACAGGAAAAACTTTTTATGTCAAAGGGGTGATCACCTGTGGCACCAATAATGTCATATATATGCTGAAGTGCCCTTGTGGCCTGGCATATATTGGTAAAACAACAAGGCCTTTGAAAAATAGAATCACTGAACATCGTTCCAATATCCGCACCCATGACAAAAAAAGTCCCGTGGCAATCCACTTTACACAAGCTAACATAATGTCAGTACTCTCAAATATATTGGTATAGAACAAGTCAACTTACCTAGAAGGGGTGGTGACATTAACACTCTCCTGTTGAGGAGAGAAGCGTTCTGGATCTTCACTTTGGATACACTGAGTCCGAAGGGTCTTAATGAAGATTTTGACTTAAGACCTTTTTATAACTTTATTTTTGCGTTGTAAGCATCCATACTCCGGTGTTGTGCTGTCTCTTTTCTTGTGGACCATCATTGCAGTGTTCATGTTTATATTGTAAATTGTGTTTTTTGCCAATTGTGGTCTCCACATTCAACACCACATTAAGACCAGTCTAGGACACACCTACATAACAAACCATGACATTTCCATACTATATGACGGGTACCCTGACGCTTGTATGGTCATGATTATTTTTCTTATGTGAGTCAAATGTGTAAATATTGTAAATATTGTGTATATATTATGTGTATATATTAATGTTAAGTGCATGTAAAAATTTCCCTTTAATGTTGACATGTATCATGTGACCTCTGTCTAATCAAGCACACTACTAAAGCAGGTGTGCCTAGTCCTACATTCATGTCTGATGAAGGACTTGTAGTCCGAAACGTTACAAGTGGTGTGAGTAACATTAAACAAACTATTCTTGGGAGCAAAAACGCAGTTGTGCGGGTTTTTTATTCTTCTTACATTTGAAGATGAAATGTGGCACACTGCATGAGGTTGATATAGTCTATATACAGTGGCAATTATTTCAGAAAATCTGGTATAATTATAAAGATACAACAATCGAACTGAGTATCAGCCAGTTCAGTTACAGCGACCATCTTGTTTCCACTATGAAAAAACGGACATAATTAGTTTATTTTTAAACCTATAAAGCAAAGATTTCATGTGAAGTGACATAATGTCAAACTACACATACAGTGCAAATTTCATGAGAAAATCTTGTTTAATATTGCAGATATTTCATTTTATCTGACAGATAGTGCATGACTGAAGGTGCGACTTTTTGGTAAACATTCTCTTCTTATTTCTTCAATAAAAAACAGACCGAACGCGATACGCGAGTGGCATATTCATGAAATATGTTCCCAACATCATATATTAACATAAAAACAAGGTTGCCAACCCTAACATTCCGGAACCACAAAAGTGTTAACAGAGCCCTTTTTCAGATTTTTTTACTAGACTATAACCCTCAGGGCTCCCTTTAAAAAAAATCACACTTAACTCCCTAAGGCCCGAAACGTGGCCTCTACTTTCAACAGCCATAAAATCACTATACTTTCAAATTTTTTCTACTTTAAAAACTCAGAATCATAGAACTACTTCTGCTTGACACATACATACCAAATATTTGTATTTTAAATGATTTTTTACCCTTTATGAGCCAAAATGCACACAAAAGTCCACTGTTGTGCTGTTTGTAATGCAGAAATAATTGCATAACTTCTATAAAAATATTCCAAATTGAATGAGGTGTTTATTTTTATTAGGCCTTGGGTCTTTTTGTGGTAAAATTATTTTTACAGGTTTGTTTTTCTGTAGTGACAGATTTTCATAAAAAAAATCACACTTAACACCATAAGGCCCGAAACGTGGCCTCTGCTTTTAACAGCCATAAAATCACTATACTTTCATATTTTTTCACACTTTAAATCTCAGACTCATAGATCTATGTCTGCTTGACACATACATACCAAATATCTGTCATATATTTATATTTCTAACTCTTCATGAGCCAAAATGCATTCTTAACTCCTCATTTTTGCTCTTGCAGAGTCAGTAATACTTGTATAACCTTTATAAATGTGATTCAATTGAATGAGCTTCATTTGTTCATTTGCCCTAAGGGTTGGTCACACAATGGTAGTAACCTTGTTTTTAACAGTTTTTAAATGTTTCTGTAGAGCCACACTAAAATGAACAAAATGCTGTTATCCCATTGAAAATCAATACAAATGTTCCACAGAAACTCTGTCTTCTGTGGTTTTATCTCAGGAGCAGTTTGCACATGTGGGAACATTTTTATATGAGTTGGATGACTGTGCATAAGATAAACATTTGGAGGGTGTGGTGTAGTGAGGGGGATTTGGGGGTGTGGTGTCAAAAGCCTTTCCTCTTTGAAAAAACAACTAAACACAACAGCAAGAAAATGTAAACAAAAGCGTGTAGTGTTATGGTTTTCACACAGTGTTTCACAGGTGCACTGGCACGATCCAAAAAACTTAATTTGGTCTTTTTGCAAAAGTTTTCTTTTAGATCAGACCAGTGTTTGTTTTTATTCCAATTATTCCAGTTTCTACTGGTCACTTTCTGCAGAGTTGGTCACGTTACTGTGACTTGCCTTGTCAACTCAAAACTTCATGTGACCAACTCTGAGGAAGATTGCAGAAAGTGAGCAGTGGAAACTGTCAGGGATAAAGAAACCACACTGGTCTGATCTAAAAGAAAACTTTAGCAAGCTCTGGGCACTATATAAGAGCAGTGGGACAATGGGATTGTCTCCTGGACTGACTACAGAAAAAGAAGCCTGACGTAAGCCAAGATTTCCAGCATGTCCTAATCTCGCCAGTTTCAATTTCACGTTTGCAAGTTTGTCATTGCCAATAAATGATCTCAACTTATACAGCGCTTTTCTACCTTCATCAGGCCCGAAGCGCTATAATAAATGCTTCATTATTTTATCAGTTAGAAACATCCTGATGTTAGACAAAGGATCACTTACTCGCGTGACAGCATAGGCAGTATGTCCAGGAGACTATCCTGTTGGGGCGAGTACATACCGGAGCGAGTACCACACAATGCTTCCACTTTTGGATATCCATCTCAATTCTTCCCCAATCTCCTCTATGCTGCCATCTTCAGTGTGGTCTTCAGATGAGTCCTCCCTTGAATCAGAGCTTAATTTCATTTGGTCATTCCCTAAATCAGAATCCTCGTTGGTCTAATATTTTTCTCCTCATCCTCTCTCCCAGAGTTCATGATCACATCCAAAGCCTCATGGTGTATCTTCAAATGTCTCCTCATTGTCCACTGCTCTTATATAGTGCCCAGAGCTTGCTAAAGTTTTCTTTTAGATCAGACCAGTGTGGTTTCTTTATCCCTGACAGTTTCCACTGCTCACTTTCTGCAATCTTCCTCAGAGTTGATTACATGAAGTTTTGAGCTAACAAGGCAAGTCACAGTAACGTGACCAACTCTGCAGAAAGTGAGCAGTAGAAACTGTTAGGAATAAAAAAAACACACTGGTCTGATCTAAAAGAAATCTTTTGCAAGTTAACACACAAAGACCAAATTAAGTTTTTTGGATCGTGCCCAGTGCACCTGTGAAACACTGTGTGAAAACCATAACACTACACGCTTTTGTTTACATTTTCTTACTGTTGTTATTGCTGTTGTTAAGAATGCATTTTGGCTCATAAAGAGTTAAAAAATATAAAAATATGACAGATAGTTGGTATGTATGTGTCAAGCAGACATAGATCTATGAGTCTGAGTTTTTAAAGTATTTAAAAATATGAAAGTATAGTGATTTTATAGCTGTTAAAGGTAGAGGCCCCGTTGTGGTCCTTAGGGTTCTAAGTGTGATTTTTTTTTTATGAAAATCTGTCACTACAGAAAAACAAAAAACCTGTAAAAATAATTTTAC
Source organism: Neogobius melanostomus (assembly GCA_007210695.1). NCBI lineage: Eukaryota > Metazoa > Chordata > Actinopteri > Gobiiformes > Gobiidae > Neogobius > Neogobius melanostomus. The sequence continues at coordinate 111,369 of VHKM01001064.1, read as the reverse complement.
CACTAAACTTTGACCAATCCCAAGGCCTAAAAAAATGAACACCTCATTAAATTTGGAATACATTTAAAAAGTGTTCCTGTTTAGGTGTCACAAATACTTGCATGACAGTGAACTTTTGTGTGCATTTTGGCCAATAAAGGGTTAAAAATCATTAAAAATTTATGTGGTATGTATGTGTCAAGCAGAAGTAGTTATATGATTCTGAGTTTTTAAAGTATGAAAAATATGAAAATACAAACATTTTATGGATGTTGAAAGTTGAGGCCACTTTTTGGGCCTTAGGGTGTTATGTGTGATTTTTTTCAGCCCCAGCTCTGGGAAGCTAATGTAAAAAAACTGAAATAGCCAAAATGAACTTCTCCAGAAATTATTATCCTGAGGAAAATTTGAGGAACATCCACTGAACACAGAAAAAATGCCATAAAAATGAAAACGTCAAAGGCCACAAAAAGTCCTTAAGGAGCTCTGAGGGTTAAGTCCATTCACAATATACAATACAGATAAAGCTCCGGCACAAGGATCACTTCAACATTCAGATGCAATATTTACAGTATTTACACTTGCAATTACAAATATCTACAGTTTAAAAAAATAAATACAAATTTGTACCTTCTTACATTCTTAACATTAACCAGTCTGTGCACAAATCTTTAGCCACTTCTTCAGATTCAGTTTAGGTCAAGGTCAAGGTCAAGTTTATTTCTATAGCACATTTACAACAGCCACAGCTGCCCAAAGTGCTTCACATAAAAAGGATAATAAACAAAACAAAGAATACAGGGCATAATAAAACATCAAAAACAATGAAACAGAAAAAACAATGGAGAAACAGCTCAACTTATTGAAAAGCCTGTGCAAACAGGTGGGTTTTAAGGGAGGACTTAAAACTGCTTAGAGTCGGGGCCAAGCGGATACTGAGGGGCAGACAGTTCCACAGCCGGGGGGCAACAGCGGCAAAAGCTCTGTCTCCTCTGGTTTTCATGTGTGTTTTGGGCACATCCAGAAGGAGCAGGTCAGCTGAGCCAAGGGCTCTGGACGTGGCATGGACAGACAGGAGCTCAGACAAGTACAATGGTGCCAAGCCATGTAAACATTTAAAAGTAATAAAAAGAATCTTGAAATGGATTCTGTGACAGACAGGGAGCCAGTGCAGACGGGCGAGCACAGGTGTGATGTGCTCCCGTCGTCTGGTGCTGGTCAACAAACGGGCCGCTGCGTTTTGGATCATTTGCAGCCTCTTTATGGACGCTTGGTCCAAACCACAGTACAAGGCGTTGCAATAATCTAAGCGAGTGCTAATGAGGGCATGTTCCGCTTTTTCAAGTTCATTTGGGGGAATGTAGGATTTGACTTTACTTAAAAGTCGCATCTGGAAGAAACTGATTTGGACTGAACTGATTTGCTTGTTTAGTTTAAAGGAGCTGTCCAAAATGACGCCAAGATTCTTCACAGATGGACGAACATAAGGAGCTAGTGGGCCAAGCAAAGCAATATCCGCAGCGTTAAAATTACCAAATAGTGCAACCTCAGTTTTATTTTCATTTAGATTCAAAAAGTTTTTGGACATCCAACTTTTTATCTGCAAAGCAATGAAAAGAAAGCTTGTGTTTTTCAAAAATCAAACCAAGTGGCAACATATACAAAGAAAAGAGGAGGGGTCCCAGAATAGAGCCCTGTGGAACCCCACTGGAAAGTGGGGCTGAGCTCGAGGAGTGAGACCCGAGATGAACAGAGAATGTTCTGTCGCTGAGATATGAGCGAAACCAGTCTAGAGCCACGCCTTTGATACCCACGTCCTGCTCTAGACGTGACAACAGTGTGCAGTGGTCAATTGTATCAAAAGCTGCTGACAGATCTAAAAGAATTAAAAGGGCAACAGTTTAAACTGTTGCAGGAGCTTGTCTCTCCAACAGTTAGAGTTCCACATCCTGCAGCTTCATAGAGAAGCTTCTGTGCAAAGGTGGAGGATCTAAAGTTCACAGAGCAGTCTCCTCTGGAGGAAGCTCGCGTTGTTCTACGTCCTGCCTCGTCACAAGATTTCACAAACTCAGGGGCTGTGGGGACAAACCATGAAGAATTTTAAACACTAAACTGACATTCGAAAACAACATTTTCAAACGTTAATAATTTATATTTCTTCACAATGTGACAGTAGTGGTACGAAACAGGTTTATTATCTAAAGTTTGAGGCTGTTTGTGGCTCTGAGCGGCTGTAGCGAGGGGGTTGATAGAGACCGAGTTGTAACACAATATGTAAGATGTGAAAATATCATCGCTGCATAAAGCTCGGCAGCATCTGTGCTCATTTCAGGGCGAATATATCTGACCAGCGCTAAATTAAATGTTACAGTTTTTATCCGTTTTTAAACGACAGTGTCCAACACTACACTTAAATACTGAACAGACTCTGCTTCGAGAATTCTTGTTCCTTTTACAATCATTTCCAGCGCAGAGTGAGAAGTTTTCCTTATCGAGAAAAACATGCCGACAGTTTTGCTCAAATTTAGTGTCAAGCTTGATTTCACCATCCGATCTAAAATGTTACAGCCTATAGGCCAAAGGAATGTAAGCAAATTAGACTAAATCTGAAGTTAATGGAAAATTGTTACTGATTGTTTCTCTAAAACCTGCTCAGTTTGGCCTGAAATTCACCACAGTTTTTGGCTCGAAAGTTTCCTGTTGGATGAAATGTTTGCAAATCCTAAGAAAGAAATAAACACATTTTGTTTCTGCTTTTGTAGCATTAAAAAGCTTTAAATGGTCCTTCCTTCTGCCTGGAGGAACCGTGTTCTTTCAGTGCAGCAAATGAAGGGACGAATCAAAGAGTAACATTGAAAACTCTCCACTCGATCTGCTGCCGTGTTATGACATCACACGTATGACCTTTGTGAATCTGTGGAGAAGCCGTGACTCAGAGATTCTTCTGAACTTTAGACGTGTTTTTGTCTCCGGGCCATCGTTTAACCTTTAGGAAACCTGAAGATTTAAACTCAATCCTGACCCTGGAGCTCAGAGTCTGCGAACACGTCCTGCAGAGCGGGATGTTGCCGTGCGAGCGCAGATTCTCCATCTGCCTCTCCGGCTCCTGGTTTTCGTTGTTAGTGTTTTGTGTGATCGGGTTCTGTCTCAGGGGCATCTCCATAAAACACAATGGACTGAGCGCCTGAAAGGACTGAGCGCCTGAAAGGACCGGCCCAACCAGCTCTGAGCGGGTCACGGCGACACGCTACACCAGGGAGAGGCCACGCCCATTACCCAGGGACAGGCCACGCCCATCACAGCGAGAGGGAGGGTTGTTTTTAGTATATTCTTTGTGTTAAACTGGAGACGCTGCAGTGAAACTTAAGTGTGAAACTTGTGCTGACACGAGGGGATTCTAGATCGTGTTTAGTTTTGGAATAAACTCGTTATTAGTGAAAATATAATGTTCATTTCCAGGTGTAAATGTGGGCTTTTATTATGTGATATAATAGTATTAGATTTGCTCAAAGGGATTTTGGATCTGGTTTAGTTTTTTGAATAAATGAGTTATTAGTGGAATAAATGTGTAAATAAACTGGTTGTGACTCCGCCTCTCCTCAGCTGGGCGGGCTGACGCTGGTTGCCATGGGGATCTGGGTGTCGGTGGACGGAGGTTCGTTCCTGAGGATCTTGGGGCCGTTCTCGTCTCACGCTGCTCAGTTCGTGCACGTGGGGTTTTTCTGCATCGCCGTCGGCGCCGTCCTCGTCCTGATGGGGCTGCTGGGAGCCTGCAGCGCACACTGCCACAGCAAGTGTCTCCTCCTGCTGGTGAGGACAGGGACTGCACCTTTAATATGTTCCTCCTGCTGGTGAGGACAGGGACTGCACCTTTAACACTAGTGTCTCCTCCTGCTGGTGAGGACAGGGACTGCACCTTTAACACTAGTGTCTCCTCCTGCTGGTGAGGACAGGACTGCACCTTTAATAATAGTGTCTCCTCCTGCTGGTGAGGACAGGGACTGCACCTTTAATAATAGTGTTTCCTGTGGTGAGAAGGGAGCATTTAATAGTGTCTCCTCCTGCTGGTGAGGACAGGGACTGCACTTTAACACTGTGTCTCCTCTGCTGGTGAGGACAGGACTGCACCTTTAATAATAGTGTCTCCTCCTGCTGGTGAGGACAGGGACTGCACCTTTAACACTAGTGTCTCCTCCTGCTGGTGAGGACAGGGACTGCACCTTTAACACTAGTGTCTCCTCCTGCTGGTGAGGACAGGGACTGCACCTTTAACCTAGTGTCTCCTCCTGCTGGTGAGGACAGGGACTGCACTTTAACACTAGTGTCTCCTCCTGCTGGTGAGGACAGGGACTGCACTTTAATACTAGTGTCTCTCCTGCTGGTGAGGACAGGGACTGCACCTTTAACACTACTCTGGTGAGGACAGGACTGCACCTTTAAACTAGTGTCTCCTCCTGCTGGTGAGGACAGGGACTGCACCTTTAAACAGCTGGGAAGACTGCACTAATAGTGTCTCCTCCTGCTGGTGAGGACAGGGACTGCACCTTTAAACACTAGTGTCTCCTCCTGCTGGTGAGGACAGGGACTGCACCTTTAAATAGTGTCTCCTCCTGCTGGTGAGGACAGGGACTGCACCTTTAATACTAGTGTCTCCTCCTGCTGGTGAGGACAGGACTAAAAGGGACTGCACCTTTAACACTAGTGTCTCCTCCTGCTGGTGAGGACAGGGACTGCACCTTTAACACTAGTGTCTCCTCCTGCTGGTGAGGACAGGGACTGCACCTTTAATAATAGTGTCTCCTCTGCTGGTGAGGACAGGGACTGCACCTTTAACACTAGTGTCTCCTCCTGCTGGTGAGGACAGGGACTGCACCTTTAATAATAGTGTCTCCTCATGCTGGTGAGGACAGGGACTGCACCTTTAAACTAGTGTCTCCTCCTGCTGGTGAGGACAGGTGATTTTTTTTTCTGCTGGTGAGGACAGGGACTGCACCTTTAACACTAGTGTCTCCTCCTGCTGGTGAGGACAGGGACTGCACCTTTAAACTAGTGTCTCCTCCTGCTGGTGAGGACAGGGACTGCACCTTTAATAATAGTGTCTCCTCATGCTGGTGAGGACAGGGACTGCACCTTTAATACTAGTGTCTCCTCCTGCTGGTGAGGACAGGGACTGCACCTTTAACACTAGTGTCTCCTCCTGCTGGTGAGGACAGGGACTGCACCTTTAACACTAGTGTCTCCTCCTGCTGGTGAGGACAGGGACTGCACCTTTAATAATAGTGTCTCCTCATGCTGGTGAGGACAGGGACTGCACCTTTAATATAGTGTCTCCTCATGCTGGTGAGGACAGGGACTGCACCTTTAATATAGTGTCTCCTCATGCTGGTGAGGACAGGGACTGCACCTTTAATATAGTGTCTCCTCCTGCTGGTGAGGACAGGGACTGCACCTTTAACACTAGTGTCTCCTCCTGCTGGTGAGGACAGGGACTGCACCTTTAATAATAGTGTCTCCTCCTGCTGGTGAGGACAGGGACTGCACCTTTAATAATAGTGTCTCCTCATGCTGGTGAGGACAGGGACTGCACCTTTAATAATAGTGTCTCCTCCTGCTGGTGAGGACAGGGACTGCACCTTTAATAATAGTGTCTCCTCCTGCTGGTGAGGACAGGGACTGCACCTTTAATAATAGTGTCTCCTCCTGCTGGTGAGGACAGGGACTGCACCTTTAATAATAGTGTCTCCTCATGCTGGTGAGGACAGGGACTGCACCTTTAACACTAGTGTCTCCTCCTGCTGGTGAGGACAGGGACTGCACCTTTAACACTAGTGTCTCCTCCTGCTGGTGAGGACAGGGACTGCACCTTTAATAATAGTGTCTCCTCCTGCTGGTGAGGACAGGGACTGCACCTTTAATAATAGTGTCTCCTCATGCTGGTGAGGACAGGGACTGCACCTTTAACACTAGTGTCTCCTCCTGCTGGTGAGGACAGGGACTGCACCTTTAACACTAGTGTCTCCTCCTGCTGGTGAGGGCAGGGACTGCACCTTTAACACTAGTGTCTCCTCCTGCTGGTGAGGGCAGGGACTGCACCTATAATACTAGTGTCTCCTCCTGCTGGTGAGGACAGGGACTGCACCTTTAACACTACTGCTGGTGAGGACAGGGACTGCACCTTTAATAATAGTGTCTCCTCATGCTGGTGAGGACAGGGACTGCACCTTTAACACTAGTGTCTCCTCTTGCTGGTGAGGACAGGGACTGCACCTTTAACACTAGTGTCTCCTCCTGCTGGTGAGGACAGGGACTGCACCTTTAACACTAGTGTCCCTCCTGCTGGTGAGGACAGGACTGCACCTTTAACACTAGTGTCTCCTCCTGCTGGTGAGGACAGGGACTGCACCTTTATATGTCTCCTCATGCTGGTGAGGACAGGGACTGCACCTTTATATAGTGTCTCCTCCTGCTGGTGAGGACAGGGACTGCACCTTTAACACTAGTGTCTCCTCCTGCTGGTGAGGACAGGGACTGCACCTTTAACACTAGTGTCTCCTCCTGCTGGTGAGGACAGGGACTGCACCTTTAATAATAGTGTCTCCTCCTGCTGGTGAGGACAGGGACTGCACCTTTAATATAGTGTCTCCTCCTGCTGGTGAGGACAGGGACTGCACCTTTAACACTAGTGTCTCCTCCTGCTGGTGAGGACAGGGACTGCACCTTTAATATAGTGTCTCCTCCTGCTGGTGAGGACAGGGACTGCACCTTTAATATAGTGTCTCCTCCTGCTGGTGAGGGCAGGGACTGCACCTTTAACACTAGTGTCTCTCCTGCTGGTGAGGGCAGGGACTGCACCTTTAATAATAGTGTCTCCTCCTGCTGGTGAGGACAGGGACTGCACCTTTAACATAGTGTCTCCTCCTGCTGGTGAGGACAGGGACTGCACCTTTAATAATAGTGTCTCCTCCTGCTGGTGAGGACAGGGACTGCACCTTTAATAATAGTGTCTCCTCCTGCTGGTGAGGACAGGGACTGCACCTTTAACACTAGTGTCTCCTCCTGCTGGTGAGGACAGGGACTGCACCTTTAATAATAGTGTCTCCTCCTGCTGGTGAGGACAGGGACTGCACCTTTAATAATAGTGTCTCCTCCTGCTGGTGAGGACAGGGACTGCACCTTTATAATAGTGTCTCCTCCTGCGGTGAGGACAGGGACTGCACCTTTAACACTAGTGTCTCCTCCTGCTGGTGAGGACAGGGACTGCACCTTTAATAATAGTGTCTCCTCCTGCTGGTGAGGACAGGGACTGCACCTTTAATAATAGTGTCTCCTCCTGCTGGTGAGGACAGGGACTGCACCTTTAACACTAGTGTCTCCTCCTGCTGGTGAGGACAGGGACTGCACCTTTATTGTCTCCTCTGTGGTGAGGACAGGGACTGCACCTTTAATAATAGTGTCTCCTCATGCTGGTGAGGACAGGGACTGCACCTTTAACACTAGTGTCTCCTCCTGCTGGTGAGGACAGGGACTGCACCTTAATAATAGTGTCTCCTCATGCTGGTGAGGACAGGGACTGCACCTATAACACTAGTGTCTCCTCCTGCTGGTGAGGACAGGGACTGCACCTTTAACACTAGTGTCTCCTCCTGCTGGTGAGGGCAGGGACTGCACCTTAACACTAGTGTCTCTCCTGCTGGTGAGGACAGGGACTGCACCTATAACACTAGTGTCTCCTCCTGCTGGTGAGGGCAGGGACTGCACCTTTAACACTAGTGTCTCCTCATGCTGGTGAGGACAGGGACTGCACCTTTAACACTAGTGTCTCCTCCTGCTGGTGAGGGCAGGGACTGCACCTTTAACACTAGTGTCTCCTCCTGCTGGTGAGGGCAGGGACTGCACCTTTAACACTAGTGTCTCCTCCTGCTGGTGAGGGCAGGGACTGCACCTTTAACACTAGTGTCTCCTCTTGCTGGTGAGGGCAGGGACTGCACCTTTAACACTAGTGTCTCCTCCTGCTGGTGAGGACAGGGACTGCACCTTTAACACTAGTGTCTCCTCCTGCTGGTGAGGGCAGGGACTGCACCTTTAACACTAGTGTCTCCTCCTGCTGGTGAGGACAGGGACTGCACCTTTAACACTAGTGTCTCCTCCATCATATCCTCCTTCATCCTTTACTTCTGGGCACCACCACCTACCACAGAGTCCAATAACAGATCGGGGAGGCCGTTCTTCCCAGTCGCCCCCGTCCAGGTTTCACAGTCGTTGTTGAAGTCCCCCAGTAGAACAATGGAGTCCCCAGTCGGAGCACCATCTTGTACCCGTCCCAGAGACTCCAGGAAGGCCGGGTTCTCTGCACTGATGTTGGGCCTCTCGTTCACCGGGGTGAACTCCAAAATGTGGCGGCTGAGCTGGGGGGCAATAAGCAAACCCACCCCGGCCCGCCGTCTCTCCCACGGGCAGCTCCAGAGAAGTGGAGCGTCCAGCCCCTCTCCAGGAGTTGCGATCCAGAACACAAGCTGTGCATGGAGGCGAGCCCAGGGGTGCCCAAAGTGGGGCATTTGGCCCACGGGAACAATTCCATTGGCCCACCAGAGAGTGACCTACTTTTGCTCCGTGTATGGTTAATACTAACTCTCTAAATAAAAGAATAAAAACTCTGCACCGCTGTTGCGCTCCCAAGAAATTTATTAAGCACCACAAAGTAACGTTTCGGGCGTTGCTTCGCCCTTCGTCAGACAATAAAATGTTGGCTACACACCGGTATATATAGTCATAATTGACCTTTCGCAAAACCACGCCCCAAACCGGTAATTGTCCAATCAGACATCCTAGCAACCGTTACTATGAAGCTAGGTCCGTCATGCCGCAGATCTCCAATGCAAAACAATGGGACATACCAGCAATGAGCAATGAGCAGATGCACTTTTTTTTTACTGCTAACCACCAAAAACCCAAAAGACAAGAAGAAGAAGCAAAATGGTGAAGCGATCTGCCTATGGAGGCTGTAAATCTGACACTAGGTACCACAAGAGTGAGTCAGGGAGAGTCCAGTTATTTCCCTTCCCAAAGCGAAAACACAACCTGAGCTCTGCCTACAATGGATCAAACAATGTGGACGGCCTACGCCCAGCTAAATGTCTCCAAAATAAACAAGCAAATGTCTGCTCTAAGGTAAGGCAAGAGCCTATAGTTAGGCTAACACCTTAGCATGCTAACATCGTAGCTACTGACAGTCACATAATGTTACACAAACTGGCACTGGAGCTGTAACTTTAACTGCGGCGGTGAACTTTTACAAGCCTCTAGTCTGACGTGTTTTTGCCTCCCTTTTTGATAAAAGTACTGTGTATTTTTTTCACGGCCCTTATAACTGGCTGTAGCTGATTGTCATTGTGGCACCTGTAGGTTTAGCTAGCGTTAGCTAACTTTAGCGCACTGGAGAAATGCACGGAGACATTTTCCTCACTGTTTTCCATAACAGGGTGCTTACCGGGCAGTGCAAGAGCACGACTGGTCCACAAGGCTGTGCTGTTGCATTTAAGGAAGAGATCAGAAGGTTTGTGATATTTCTGGAGACCTGTCTGTTTGCTGTAACTGTCAATAGTCCTATATCCTTCGTTGGATAGTTCTTGAATATATCCCTCCACTGCATACTGTAACCCCTTATGCCTCAATCTGGAGAATATCGTAGAGGTATTGCTCCAAAAAGGTCACTGACAGGCATGGCAATCTGTTGCGCTGCTGGTGTTTTACCATCAATTGTCGGGCGTAGCAACAGTAACTAAGGGGGCGGGGCTTTTGCGAAAGGTCAATTGGTAGATCACATGACACACAGGATTGCATGGGTGATCACATGACATACATCACGTGTCCTTCGAATGAAAGTTTACATACATGGTATGTGTGCGCACACATCAAGGAACAATCAATATGGGCAAAACACCCATGAGTAGGTCAATAAAAAGGATCTATGATGGATAGCCACTGAAAAGTGATGACAGAAACCACAATAGAATAGAATAAAGACCACAGCATAGAAAAGAGTGTAGATCTATGTACATGAAAAGAAAAAACACTATGTACAGTATTGGTAAAACATTTACAAGGCCAGTATTGATACACGATAAGACACCGAGCATTTTTTTGCTAAATGAGACACAGAACCTATTTTGCCTGAGCACTCTAGAGTGAGAAACTTTCACCACTGAGAGAGAACCATGTTGAATCATAATACTGCAGTGATGTACATAAACAAATAACTGTACAAACACTGAAGTAGAAATGTACACAATCGGTAAATCAAAGGAAGGGTCTCAGATCGAAGTCTTCGTTGAGTCCTTTTGGATGGAGTGTATCGAGAGAATAAATCCAAAACGCTTCTCTTTTTAGTAGAGCAGCATTTATGTCCCCGCCACGGTTAGAGGGTTTAACTTGTTCAATACCAGTATAACGTAGCGTGCTTACATTGTGGTGTGCTTGAGTGAAATGGACAGCAACTGAGCTTTTAGTGTCCATGTTTCTGATATTGCTTCTGTGTTCGGAGATTCTGATTTTTAGTGGTCTGGAAGTTTTCCCAATGTAGGCCAGTCCACATGGGCATTTGAGCATGTAGATTATATTACTGGTGTTACAGCTGATCACTCCTTTGATAGGATATGATTTACCGGTTCTTGGGTGATTGAATGTTTTCGTTTTTTGAGTGAAGTTGCATTATGTGCAGTGGCCGCACCGGAAATTGCCCTGTGGTACATTCGTCAAGAAATGGGGTTGAGAACGGGTGGGCAGATTGGCCCTTACTAGCATGGTGTTCAAATTGGGCGGTCTTTTGTACACCACTCTAGGTGGAAGTGAGAAAACATTTTCATCACTTTTCAGTGGCTATCCATCATAGATCCTTTTTATTGACCTACTCATGGGTGTTTTGCCCATATTGATTGTTCCTTGATGTGTGCGCACACATACCATGTATGTAAACTTTCATTCGAAGGACACGTGATGTATGTCATGTGATCACCCATGCAATCCTGTGTGTCATGTGATCTACCAATTATGACTATATATACCGGTGTGTAGCCAACATTTTATTGTCTGACGAAGGGCGAAGCAACGCCCGAAACGTTACTTTGTGGTGCTTAATAAATTTCTTGGGAGCGCAACAGCGGTGCAGAGTTTTTATTCTTTTATTTCACGTACTATTGAACTCTTGCACGCTACTTAACGGACCTGGATGTGCGTGTCCGTCTAAACCCTCTAATACTAACTCTCTCCCATTCATTCTCAATGGTAAATATGGATGCAGTACACTCTTTGGCCACTAGCGTCAAATTGGGGGCGCTGTTTCACTCCTTTCACAAAGTTAAGGAAACACTGTTGTGGTGTTTATCACAGAGCTTTGTAGCATCAACTTCACAGTTTTCCAACTTTTATTGCAACGGTTGTTGACATAAACATAGGTTCATGTTAAAAATGTACTTATAAAATAATCTATTCAATTAAATAATTAAATAATTTATTTTTCAAAATGTTCTAATATCACATTTTCTTTGAGTTAACAAATCAATGATTTAAAGTCACTGTAGGTGCTGCAGATACAGTGATACAGCTACTGAGTTATTACAGTGTTATTAATGAGTTATTACTGATTTATGACCTGTTTAATCCTTGTCCTCAGTTCTTCTGTGTCGTCCTCATCATCTTCATCGCTGAAGTAGCGGCTGCCGTCGTGGCTCTGGCCTATTCCTCCTTCGTGAGTCGTTTAGAACACGTTATATTTAATATGATTAGATAATGTGATATTTACATACACTTCATAAAAAGACACATTTGCATTTTTTCTCACTGTCTGACATGAAACCAGAATTAACTTTTATTTTTTTAGGTCAGTTAGAATTTAAACAAATATTTCTATTTGAATGAGGAGGAGGCCGGAGGTGCTCACTGGATCTGGATCGTATATGGTGGTACCAGGTGCTCTTCGGAAGAAGATGGGCAGAGTCAAATAAATGAAGAAATAAAGTTTCCGAGGCACAACTGGATAAAAATACTTTTATTACTTTTATACTTGTTTATTTAACAATAAATAAACAAGTATTTTTATCCTCGGAAACTTTATTTTCTTCAAATATTTCTATTTGTCAAATTCCAGAAGAATGAGAGATAGAATTTTCTACACATTTTTTTCTTACTTTTTACACAGTCAGAAGTTTCCATACACTCAGATTCCTAAACGTTTAATCAGTTTGTTAAAGCCCAGATGATGATGTGATGTCCTTGGAAGCTCAAGTCTGGTTCATCCTTGATTTACAGACACTTGAAGGTTCAGGTTCATTGGTTCAAACAATGATGTAAATGTCCAATCATCAGACAGATCAGAAAGAAGGCGGGTTCTGTGTCCCAGAGTCTGAAATGTGAAGATCAACCCAAGAACAAAAGACCTGGTGAAGATGCTGAACCTGGTAAGAGTTTGTCATTATCCAGAGTGAAACAAGTCCTGTACCGACATGGGCTGAGAGGGAACTCTGCCAAGGATAAAGACTTTAATGTTTGGAGACATATCCTGTGTCTGTTTGTCCATAATGACCATGGTCACGTTTGGAGGAAAAAGCCTGAGAACACCATCCCAACTGTGAAATACGGAGGGCAGCATCATGCTGTGGGGTTGTTTTGCAGTGGGAGGGGCACTACATAGATGACATCATCAAGAAAGAACTTTATGTGGAAATATTGGAGCAACATCTCCAGAGGAAGTGAAAGCTTGGACAGATGGGTCTTCCAAACCTGAAGAGCTCGGTCGCTTCTAACTTCACCCGTTGGAGCTATAGGAATATACTGGGAGAGGCCAAATGCTAACAACATCTTTGGTCGTTTTGCATGACTGAGCGCACACACAAGGACCAGACATGTACGCATCAACTCGTCTAAGCTCAGGTAAGAACAGATCTCAGTCTGGAAAACACTGGCCTGTTCCTTTAAGGAAAACAAAGTCAATGTTTTGAAGTTCGTCACAAAGTCCTGATCTCAGTCCAGTTTAAATGTATCAGAGCTGCAAAGGCATAGGCACACAAGGCGGCCTACACATGTGTCTCAGTTCCACCAGTTCTGTTTGGAGGAATGGACCAAAACTCTTCCAACTATTGTGAGAAGCTTGTGGAAGGAAATCCAAAATATACAGTTTAAAGGCAATGCTGCCAAATATTAATGACATGTATGTAAACTTTTGCTTTAGTAAAAAGTCATATAAAACCGTGTAGAAAATTCTATCTCTCATTCTTCTGGCATTTCACAAATATAAATAATTTCTAAAATTCTGATTGACCTAAAAATAATTTCAAAAAGTAAATTCTGGTTTCATGTCAGACAGTGAGAAAAAAATGCAAATGTGTTTTTTTATGAAGTGTATGTGAACATCTGGTTCTCACTGTATGTTGATTATATGTATGAATAACACAGGAGTCGTATAATAAGATAATAAGAAGATACTTCTTAAAATTAGTTTTTCATTATTATTACTGGTACGTGTGAGAAACTATTAAAGTCAATAATCATAGTCCCGGTTCTGACCCGGTTCTGCTCTTCAGGCCGAGGGGATCCTTCGAGCCTGGGCGACTCCTGCTCTGAAGAACGACTTCGGCTCCGACCCCATCGTCACCAAGATCTGGAACACCACATGACTGAGGTACAGAGCGCCCCCTGCAGCCCGGCTGGGGCTCTGTGCGTTTGATTATTAAACTTCATTTATTTAAATTACAGCCATCGCCATCGTAGAAACAGGAGTTGATGTTTGTGTCTCTGTTACAGATGTTTGTGTCCGTTACAGATGTTTGTGTCCGTTACAGATGTTTGTGTCTCTGTTACAGATTTTGTGTCTCTGTTACAGATGTTTGTGTCTCTGTTACAGATGTTGTGTCCCTGTTCAGATGTTGTCCGTACAGATGTTTGTGTCTCTGTTACAGATGTTTGTGTCTCTGTACAGATGTTTGTGTCTCTGTTACAGATGTTTGTGTTTGTTCAGATGTTTGTGTCCGTTACAGATGTTTGTGTCCGTTACAGATGTTTGTGTCCGTTACAGATGTTTGTGTCCTGTTACAGATGTTTGTGTCTCTGTCAGATGTTTGTTCTGTTCCAGATGTTTGTGTCCGTTACAGATGTTGTGTCCGTTACAGATGTTGTGTCCGTTACAGATGTTTGTGTCCGTTCCAGATGTTTGTGTCTGTTACAGATGTTTGTGTCTCTGTTACAGATGTTTGGTGTTCTGTTACAGATGGTTTGTGTTTGTTCCAGATGTTTGTGTCCGTTACAGATGTTTGTGTCCGTTACAGATGTTTGTGTCCGTTCCAGATGTTTGTGTCTGTTCCAGATGTTTGTGTCTCTGTTACAGATGTTTGTGTCTCTGTTACAGATGTTTGTGTCTCTGTTACAGATTGTGATGTTTGTGTCCCTGTTACAGATGTTTGTGTCTCTGTTCAGATGTTTGTGTCTCTGTTCCAGATGTTTGTGTCTCTGTTACAGATGTTTGTGTCCTGTTACAGATGTTTGTGTCTCTGTTACAGATGTTGTGTCCTGTTACAGATGTTTGTGTCTGTTCATGTTTGTGTCTGTTCCAGATGTTTGGTCTCTGTTCGATGTTGTGTCTCTGTACAGATGTTTGTGTCTGTTCAATGTGTGTCCGTTACAGATGTTTGTGTCTCTGTACAGATGTTTGTGTCCTGTTACAGATGTTTGTTCGTACGATGTTGGTCTGTTACAGATGTTTGTGTCTCTGTTACAGATGTTTGTGTCTCTGTTACAGATGTTTGTTCTGTTACAGATGTTTGTGTCTCTGTTACAGATGTTTGTGTCTCTGTTACAGATGTTTGTGTCTCTGTTCAGATGTTTGTGTCTCGTTACAGATGTTTTGTGTCCTTTACAGATGTTGTGTCTCTGTTACAGATGTTTGTCCGTTACAGATGTTTGTGTCTGTTCAGATGTTTTGTCTCTGTTACAGATGTTTGTGTCCGTTACAGATGTTTGTGTCTCTGTTACAGATGTTGTGTCTCTGTTACAGATGTTTGTCTGTTACAGATTTTGTGTCTTGTTCAGATGTTGTGTCTCGTTACAGATGTTTGTGTCCTGTTCCAGATGTTTGTGTCTCTGTTACAGATGTTTGTGTCCTGTTACAGATGTTTGTGTTCTGTTTACAGATGTTGTGTCTGTTACAGATGTTGTGTCTCTGTTACAGATGTTTGTGTCCTGTTACAGATGTTTGTGTCTGTTACAGATGTTTGTGTTCTGTTACAGATGTTTGTGTCTCTGTTACAGATGTTTGTGTCTCGTTACAGATGTTTGTGTTCTGTTACAGATGTTTGTGTTCTGTTACAGATGTTTGTGTCTCTGTTACAGATGTTTGTGTCTCTGTTACCAGATGTTGTGTCCGTTACAGATGTTTGTGTCCGTTCAGATGTTTGTGTCTGTTCCAGATGTTTGTGTCTCTGTTACAGATGTTTGTGTCTGTTACAGATGTTTTGTTGTTCCTGTTTTGTTTTGTTACGATGTTTTTTCTGTTACAGATGTTTGTGTCCTGTTACAGATGTTTGTGTCCTGTTCCAGATTTGTTCTGTTACAGATGTTTGTGTCCTCTGTTACAGATGTTTGTGTCTGTTCCAGATGTTGTGTCTCTGTTACAGATGTTTGTGTCTCTGTTACAGATGTTTTGTGTCTGTTACAGATGTTTGTGTCTCTGTTACAGATGTTTGTGTCTCTGTTACAGATGTTTGTGTCTCTGTTACAGATGTTTGTGTCTGTTCCAGATGTTTGTGTCTCTGTTACAGATGTTTGTGTCTCAGATGTTGTGTCTTACAGATGTTTGTGTCCGTTACAGATGTTTGTCAGTGTCTCTGTTACAGATGTTTGTGTCTCTGTTACAGATGTTTGTGTTCTGTTCCAGATGTTTGTGTCTGTTACAGATGTTCCTACAGATGTTTGTGTCTCTGTTACAGATGTTTGTGTCTCTGTTACAGATGTTTGTGTCTCTGTTACAGATGTTTGTGTCTCTGTTACAGATGTTGTGTCTGTCCAGATGTTTGTGTCTCTGTTCCAGAGTTTGTGTCTCTGTTACAGATGTTGTGTCTCGTTACAGATGTTTGTGTCTCTGTTACAGATGTTTGTGTCTCTGTTACAGATGTTGTGTCTCTGTTACAAGATGTTTGTGTCCTGTTCCAGATGTTTTGTGTCTCTTTACAGATGTTTGTCTCTGTTACAATGTTGTTGTCCGTTACAGATTTGTCTCTCTGTTACAGATGTTTTGTCCTCTGTTACAGATGTTGTGTCCTTTCCGATGTTTGGTCTCTGTTACAGATGTTGTGTCTCTGTTACAGATTTTGTGTCTCTTGACAGATGTTTGTCTCTGTACAGATGTTGGTCGTGTTCTTACAGATGTTGTGTCTGTCCAATGTTGTGTCTCCGTTATCAGAATTTGTGTCTCTGTTCCATGAGTTGTCTGTTACAAATGTGAGTGTGTTACAGATGTGAGTCTGTTACAGATGTGAGTGTGTTAACAGAATGTGAGGTGTGTTACAGATGTGAGTGTCCGTTACAGATGTTTTGTCTCTGTTCCAGATGTTGTGTTTTTCCAGATGTTGTGTTTTCCAGATGTCTTGTCCTGTTGAACAGATGTTTTTGTCTTCTGTTCCAGATTTTGTGTCTCTGTTCCAGAGTTGGTCTCTGTTACAGATGTTTAGTGTCTCTGCTAACAGATTTTGTGTCTCTGTAGCAGACGTTTGTGTTTGTTCCAATGTTTGTGTCTCTGTACAGATGTTTGTGTCTGTTACAGATGTTTGTGTCTCGTAGCAGATGTTGTGTCTCTGTTACAGATGTTTGTGTTTGTCCAGATGTTTGTGTCTCTGTTACAGATGGTTGTGTTTGTTCCAGATGTTTGTGTCGTTACCAGATTGTTTTGTTGTCCGTTACAGATTTTGTGTCCCGTTCAAGATGTTTGTTGCTCTGTTACAGATGTTTTGTTCTGTTCCAGATGTTGTGTCTCTGTTACAACGATGTTTGTGTCTTCTGTTACTAGATTTTGTGTCCTCCGTAAGATGTGTGTCTGTTCCAGAGTTTGTGTCTTGTACAGATGTTTGTGTCTGTTCCAGATGTTTTTGGCTCATGTTACAGATGTTGTGTCTGTTCCAGATGTTTAGTGTCTCGTTACAGTAATTGTGTCTCGTACAGATGTGTGTCTCTGTTACAGATTCTTGTTCCTCTGTTTAACAGACGGTTGTGTCTGTTCAGATGTTTGTGTCTCGTTCCGGAGTTGTGTCTCTGTTAACAGATGTTTTGTCTGTTCCAGATGTTTGTCCTGTACGATGTTGTGTCTGTTCAGATGTTGTTGTTTGTTACAGATGTGAGTGTGTGACAGATGTGAGTGTGTTACAGATGTGAGTGTGTTACAGGATGTGAGTCTGTTACAGATGTGAGTGTGTTACAGATGTGAGTGTCGTAACAGGATTTTGGTCTCTGTTCCAGATGTTTGTGTCCTTTACAGATGGTTGCTGTCTTCTGTTCCAATGTTGTGTCTCTGTACAGATGTGGTGTCTGGTCCAGATGTTTGTGTCTCTGTTACAGATTTGTGTCCTGTACAGATGTTTGTGTTCTCTGTTACAGAGTTGTGTCCGTGTACAGATGTTAGTGTTTGTTCCAATGTTTGGTGTCTCGTTACAGATGTTTGTGTCTGTCCAGATGTTGTTCTGCTGTTACAGAGTTGTGTCTCTGTTACAGATGTTTGGTCTGTCCAGATTTGTTTTGTGTTTGTTCCAGATGTTTGTGTCTGTTCCAAGATGTTTGTGTCTCTGTTACAGATGTTTGTGTCTCTGTTCCAGATGTTTGTGTCTCTGTTACAGATGTGTGGTCTGTTCCAGATGTTTGTGTCTCTGTTACAGATGTTTGTGGTCTCTGTACAGATGTTTGTGTCTCTGTTATGCAGATTTTGTCGTCGTGGTACCGAATTTTGTGTCTCTGTTCACACGATCGTTTGTGTCCTCTGTTACAGCATGTTTGTCGTTCTGTTAGCAGATGTTGTGTCTTGTTACAGATGTTTTGTGTTGTTCGCAGAATGTTTGTGTCTTGGGCAGAATGTTGTCGTCTCTGTTACAGATTTGTGTTTTGTACATGTTTGTGTCGTCTGTTACAGATGTTTTGGTGTCTCTGTTACAGATGTTGTGTCTCTGTTACAGATGTTTGTGTCTGTTCCAGATGTTGTGTCTCTGTTACAGATGTTTGTGGCTGTTAGCAGAGTTTGTGTCTCTGTTAGCAGATGTTTGTGTCCTCTGTTACAGCTGTTGTGTTGCTGTTCAGATTTTGTGTCTCTGTTCCAATGTTTTGTGTCGTACAATGTTTGGTCTCTACAGATGTTTGTGTCTCTGTTACAGATGTTCGTGTCTGTTACAGAGTTTTGTGCTTGTACCAGATGTTTGTCTTCCAGATGTTTGCTGTCTCTGTCAGATTGTTTAGTGTCTCTGTTAACAGATTTTGTGTCTGTTCCAGATGTTTTGTGTTCTGTTACAGATGTTTTGGTCTGTTCCAGAGTTGTGTCTCTTTACAGATTTTGTGTCTCTTGTTCCGACATATGTTTGTGTCCTGTTACATGATTTTGTGTCTGTTCCAGATGTTGCTGTCCTCTGTACAGATTTGTGTTGTTACAGATGTTTGTGTCTCTGTACAAGATGTTTGTGTCTGTTCCAGATGTTTGTGTCTCTGTACATATTTTGTGCTCTGATTAGCAGATGTTGTTGTCTGTTCCAGATGTTTGTGTCTCTGTTTCCAGATGTTTGTGTTCTGTTACAGCTGTTGTGTCTGTTCCAGATGTTTTGTGTCTCTGTTTGACAGATGTTTGTGTTTGTTACAGATGTTTGGTTGTATCTGTTAAAGATTTTGTGTCCGTTACAGTATTTTTGTTTGTTCCAGATGTTTGTGTCCTGTTACAGATTTTTGTGTCTTTCCAATGTGTTGTGTCTCTGTTACAGATGTTGTGTCATCTGTTACAGATGTGTGTGTCTCTGTTACAGAATGTTTGTGTCTCTGTTACAGATGTTTGTGTCCGTTACAGATGTTTGGTTTGTTCAGAGTCGTGCTGAAGCTCACCAACTACACAGACTTTGTGGTCTAAGGTTCGAGAACATGACTCAGAGCATTCCCTCCGAGCTGCTGCTGGACCAACAGCGCCCTGCAGCGTGGAGGAGCGGAGCGCAGCAGAAGTGCAGGAGGGTGCCCCCTGGAGGATTTAAAAACATCTAACGCCCTCGTTCTTCTGTCAGGGCTGTTTTGAGCAAGAATCCTGGAGGTGCTGAATGAACAACCCAACATCGGGGGAGGAATGCTGCCGGAGTCGCCGCTCTGGAGGTCAGACTTATCTAAACTCTTCTGAACCTCGCTCTAACGTCGCCCCCTGGAGGTCAGACCCTGTCCCTCGGTCTCCGCTTCAGTTGGTTTTTGGCTTGTGGCCAAGTCTCTGAAGTTTGATCCAGTGTTTGTTTCTTTAGGCCTGAATAATAAACATGTTGAACTGAACTGTTTGAATGATCAGCCCCGAGCCCCAGGGCAGGCCTGGCTCCAGGGCCTGTTTGCTCACTTGCCTGGCCTCCTGTGGGCTCCAGAGGGCGCTGTAGGGACCTAAATATGGGGACATATTTTTAATGGTAGAGCAAACTAGAAAACAGGCCAAACTCTTACAAGCCGTGACACAGGCTGTTCCTGTGGAGGCTTAGTAACGTTCATTGTGTCGACTTGTTTTACTAGTAAAGTTATACTAGTAAAGTTATACTACTTAACTTGACTAGTATAACTTTCAGGGTTCATTAGGTCAGACTCTATGATCAGAGATGTTGAAATCTTTACCATTACATGTTTCAGCGCCACCTGCAGGCCGGGTTAGGATTCAGGCTTCTGATGTCGGCCTGCAGGTGGCGCTGAAATGTGTAAAGGTAAAGTACTGAGGATGATTAAGGTGTATGCTCCGTCGTCCCGGTTCATCCCGACAGCTTCTCTGATCCAGCGCTGACTCTTGTTACTGTCACTTCTGAGGAAGATCACAGGAAGTGAAGATGGAAACCAGTAAAGCAGCTAAACAAATGTTTTGAACTTAAATAGTTTAAACTAGCCCCCTAGGAGAGACCAACAGGCCCGGTTTGAACCGTGAGGCCGTCCTTCCGTGGACCCACCACCTGCAGAAGGAGCCATGGGGGCCGGTGCTATGTGACCTGGCAGCTCCAACGGCTGCCCCCACGACCCGGCAACGGACAAGTGGAAGAAAATGGATGGATGGATGGATAGTTTAAACTAAGAAGACGATATGAAGCTTTGTCAAAGATGTAAAAGTACAGATTTCAACATCTCTGATCCTCGTGACCAAATGAACCCTGAGAGCTGTTATTGTGGAAGTTTTCAATGGAGTGAGTGAAGAAGAAGTTGCTGAAGTCTCTCCTCTGATTAAAGGTTGTGTTTGTCCTGCAGATCGGGGCGATGGTGGTGTCCATGTACCTGTACTGTCACCTGGACCGGAAGATCAGCTGAATGGTCCCTGGGACGAACACCCGAAAGGCCTTTCTATGTTAAACCCAGGCCTTTAATACCGAGGTTTATCTAGTTTCTGTAGGTTTATTTTCCGCTTATTAAAAACGAATGTTCAGGATATTTATCTGATTTTAACGCTGCCAAATTCAGTAGAAGCATTTTTAGTGGGAACTCTCTGCTGTGAGCTTTAGCACGTTAGCACATTAGCACATTAGCACATGTCGTAATGATGTGATGGTTCTGCTGCAGCGTCTCGTCAAAGCCTGATTTTACTGGACTGAAACGTCTTTAATAAACTCTGTGGAACTCCCTCACACCGGCTTCTTCTTCATTCATTAAAAGTACAGATACAAATATTACTCTTAATGTCACAGAATAAAACCACACACTTAAAACTGCCTCTGAACATTGTTTAGATTTCATTACTGAAAATACAGACGTTTCATTTTTATGCAGAAAATGCCTTATATTTAAATGAAAAAATAAAATGAGAGAAAATATGCAGCACATTTGATCATATTCATGTCTCTGCTTAAACGTTTCACCGCAGCTTCTCGCCTGAAATATCAAAGTAGAAACTTTAAATGTTTGGAAAAATAACTATGAAAAACTTCAGTGTTATTATGTTGGAAATATATATTGTTACAAATCCAAGTTAAAACAGAGACATGTGAGCCGTTAGTGCTTCCTCTGCAGCTTGGGCTAAAAACAAAAAGAATCTGGAACTTGACAGGAATTAAGCCTTACATGGAATATTGATTGATTTATTGATTTATTCTGTTGTTGTTCTGAGCAGATCTCGGCCTCTCTTTGTATTTGGGACAAAACTGAAAAACATTTTCAGGCTCAAGGAAATGTTCCACTTCACACAAATTATTTAGAAAATGTCAGATGGCCCTAAATGTGAATAAATGTGAATAAATAATGTATAAAAATGGGGAAACGTTTCCTGAGCCACGTTTTCTCCGTTTGAAGTTCACACTGGATCAGCTGAAGGTCATAAACAAACACTCAGAGTGACACAAGCTCCATACCCTCAGCATTTACCCAACCACAGCCTGACCTACAGGAGGAGGGAGGGCATCTGACTCAGGGGAACACTGACCTACACACTGTAACTTCCAACTCATTGCGCTTACTTGGAATAAGTTGTAAACCCGATGCATAATTATTAAGCCATGAGTATTAGTAACGCTAGTATGATTCAGAGGGATTTCACAGTATTCATTACTTATGACACAAGTTCTGATTTCCAGACATGTAGTACTGACAACTGGGAATTCCTAGTACTGATTACTTTGTTACTTAAATATGGTCTTAACCTGTACTATTATTCTTAGTAATGGTTACTGGAATATTCCTGTTCCCTTTATGTTTTATTTCTTATTCCCATTGATGAAGTTGTACATTTTTAGTACAAGAAATAAATGTAAAAAAGCAAGAAAAAGTATAGTTATAAAGTCAATTTATTAAACATTGAACAGTGTAAAACACATTTTAAGATGCAATTAATGATAGAACATTTCCATTTCTGCAGTTATAGTTTACATCAGTCCAAACAGGTGGATTCGTTTGTACTGAGCTGATGAAGCCGAGGAGCTGAAGTGTCTCAGAAGGTTCCACAGACTCTGTACATGCAGCAGGTTCTGCAGACTCACAGCAGGAGGAAGGGCATCTTTGTAAATCACTGTCAAAGCTCACTCCTCAAAGTCTTCATCAGCCTGGTCAGATTTCTGTAAGACATATAAGAACAACAATACTTTAGTCGTGAGTCCCTAAGACTAAACCAAAACCTACAGATTAAATGTTGCTTTGTCTCATCTAAACATCTCAGCTCTGACTCTGTCTCACCTCAGTGTGTTCAGCTCCAGTCTCAGCAGATCCTTCTACAGCTGCAGTCTTCAGTCTGACACTGGACACACAAAACCATTCACAAATGTTATTTCACATCCAACTTAAGGCCAATGTGTCCAAATATAACGATTAGTGCCGTCTTACCTACTGCCTGGATGCTGAGATGGTCTCAAAGTTTTCACAGTAGTGCAGATTTCTGTAAAACAAAGAAATACAATCAGTAAGCTCACTATAGCCAAATCCACACAGGATTACAATTATGTAAAAAGTAAAGATTACGGATGTCCTCAGAGTTTTATGATAGTAGGGTAAATTATATCATAGACTAAACCAGTTCTTTACATTTGAGTCCTGTCTCACCTCAGTGTGTTCAGCTCCGTCTCATCAGGTCTTTCCACAGCTGGGGTCTCATTTATAAAGCCCACGTACGGACAAAATGAGGCCAAAACCTTCCGTACGAACTGTTCTGCGCCAAAGGTGGTATTTATAGAAATCAAACTGAACGTGAAACATTACGCACCGCCACACTAGGTTTGTACCTGGCGTACGCAGTCCACACTTCTGAAACGCTGCAAACACAGGAGGAGAGGCGAGGGAAAGCAGCAAGGGGAGGTCGGATTGAGGAAATGAAGTCTGGTGCACATTTTAAACTGCTCATTTCTTTATTTTCTACAGAAATGATTAAGATCATTAAAAATAAAATCTAGGAAATCAACCGTTGGCTTTGTGTAGTGTTTCAATCTTTCGTTTCTATACTTAATACAAATATTGTAGTCATGTGTGACACTCAAAGACGTGCACGCTCATGTACGCTCATGCACGGACACCGGAGCGCACTGGGAGCGAGAAGCAGGAAGGATCTGAGCCGCTCTGTGCTTTTAACTAAAGTCTGACCAACTCCTGCAGAGACTGAGGCTGGTCCAAGACACAAGTCCATTCAGAGACATAATTACATAACCTCCCTCTCTCTCTAACACCCGGACTCATCCCCAAACCCCGACTGCACGTACAGCTCAAACAACAATAGACTGTCTGAGTGATTCAAAGCCCACCGAGCTTATTCTGTACTTTCAGGAAATGTGAGCTCCGTGAACAGCACTGGGAAATATCACAGTCAGCGTCTAAAAGGCTCTTCTTTACGTTCTAAAAGTGTTATTGATGAGACTCTGCCAATAGGTTATACTTGTGATCAGAGAAACAGCAGTAACATGTCAGTAAAGATCCACCCGGCCTCTGCGGTCACTGCCGCGGCGTGTGGCCCCTCCCTCTCTGCTGCGGCGTGTGGCCCCTCCCCCCTTATATGGTGACATGGAGGCGTGCAGGGGGCGTGGCCTGAGGAGGGGTCATGTGACCACATTTCTGCTCCAGGTGAATCAGTGAAGGGGAGTTTACGTGGTGCCGTACGGAGGGTTTCATTAATCCCAATTTTTTTCTCCGTACGTGAAGTTTGGGTTTTGCTCGTACGGACTCTTATAGGCAGATTCTCACGGACAGTTTTGTAAATGAGACCCCTGGCTCCTCAGTCTGACACTGGACACACACAAACCATTTAAAATATTATTTTACTAAAGGACATGTTTAAAAAACTGATCAGTGCAGTCTTACCTTCAGCATTGATTCTGAGTCAGTCTCTAAATCTTTACAGCAGTCACTGTCTGAGAAAACAAACACTTTAATCATAACCAATAGTATTAGATACACATTCATTTAATATTTATTTATTGAGTTTTTATTTTGAGCTACAACAAGGCACAAAAGCCAAGAAAAGAAAAACAGAAAAATATATATACATAATAAAAGAAAAAAAGAAAAATAATTTACAATCAAGCTCGAAAAGGAGTGGGAAGAAGACAAGCTTATTGACTCCCACCCCTGTTCATAAACTTAAATAACAATAACTAACAACACTGCATATTCTTACCATCTTACAAAACAACTATCAACCGAGTTGGTTACATATTAACAATGCAACACTGCATTATACTAGGTCAACATTCACAGTATCTCACACGCTACAACCAGTGTATTATTTCTGTCTCCCATACAGAATTCATTACCATGTTGGCATTACCGTTATTCACCATCACCATTACAACCCATATAACATTACTCTGTATCAAAGTGTTTGAATGATACATAAAATACTCCACTTTTATTCATGAAAGGTACAGTAATCTCAGACTGATTGATGCTCATGATAACAAGAATAGTCTTAATGATATGTGTTATGTGTTAAAAGGGATTCGGGGCTTTTCTTTCTTTTCTCTTTTCTGTGACTGGACCAGCTGCCAGAGGGGAGCAGCCCCCGAGCAACCGGACCATCCTTTGTTAAGTGTCCTATACTATGCATTAAAAGAGACACATTTAGGAGTCTGCTGCCAGAAGAGGGTTCCTCGAGCTGCCGGCCCCCACATGTCTGCCCTATACTATGGGTTATGTTGAATGCAGAGTACATAGATATGTGCATGTTTACTTCTAAGAATTTAGTTCCTTTATATTACCATCAGCATCGATAGCAGTACCGCTGTCTGAATCGATTAAGTTTGATTCTAAGAATAATCCACAGATTGTTAGGTATTAATCCTAGACTGTTACATTTAAAGTTTAAAGTTTAAATAGTGATGATAACAACACAACAGCAACAACAATAACAATGGAAATAACAACTGCAATAGTATAATAGTAACAACCACAATATACTTCATTATTAGTTAGATCTGACCTTTAAAGTATACAGCACTTTGTGACACCCATTAGCAATCAAGTACCCATTTCCTCCTTCTGGTACTTTGACCATACCATTTTTTTATATCTTGATTTGAAATGATGAATATTTGGACATTGTTTAAATTCTGCCCCCAATTTGTTCCAGAGTTTAACTCCACATACAGACACACACATACTTTTCCTAGTGGAAGACACTGCTTGAACCTTAAAGTTGTCACACCCCCTCAGGTTATATCCCCCTTCTGTGCGTGCAAAAAGCATTTGTATCCTTGCAGGTAGCACATTTTTGTTGGCTTTAAACAGAAGTTGGGCAGTAGAGAAATCAACTAAATCAGACATTTTTAACAGTTTAGACTGCAGAAATAATATATTAGTGTGATCATAATATCCTACTTTGTGTATAATTCTTACAGCCCGTTTTTGGAGTATAACAAGGGGGTGTAATGTAATATAGTGAGTTGTTAAATGGTGAGTGCAAACTGAACAATAGAATGTTATTTTTGGAGCGTGCTGCACTGATTTAACATTTGAAATGGTGAGTATTATAGTAATTTGTACATAAATGTTTGACATACCACTGTGTGGTCACCAAATTAAATAACAAATGTGTTATACGGTAGAGCCAGAGCTTTGTTGTACTTTTCTAATATAAAAAATATAGAAAATAGTAATAATACATCAAACTCTTAAAGCAATCACAAATATATCCAAAGACACTCACCTTAAGTTGATTAATGAGAAATAAAACAGGACAGGTCGTGTTTTCTGCTGTTTCTGCTCGATGATACACTGAGGGCTGTTGAACACTTCTCTTTTGAATTCAAAACAGTTCAGAGCAATCTGATTGGCTGATTCTGCACATGTGACATGTGACCTGAACCAATCCCAGGCAACGTAGGTTATAGCTTAGTATTGTCCGTTACGGTTACTAGACAGTCAAGTTCCCGTTACAGAGGCTCAGTAGAGAACACTGGGGAGGTTAGTGAGAGTCACTAAAACCATGTACTGGATACACAGAAAAGCAAGTAAAGCCAATGTTAAGCCTATTTTATTAAAAACTGGCAAATCCTAGTAACTGGGACAGAATCTCATAATGGATACTTTAGAATGAGCGTGAGCACAACAGGACTACAAATAATCATTACTGGCATCATGTAGAGTTAGTAAATACTTGCAAAACCATGTCACTGGAACGGAAACATGCTGCAGTAAAATGGAAAAGCAATTAATCACAATTTTATCTTGATAATTTACTTCTTACATGGAATAAAGAGTAAATGCTTTAGGTCTCCTAGTAATTATAACACTTTATTTCATGTTACGACCGTAATTGGAATTTACAGTGCAGGAGGGAGGGAGGGCATCTGACTCAGAGGACACTGACCTACAGGAGGGGGAGGGCATCTGACTCAAGGAACACTGACCTACAGGAGGAGGGAGGGCATCTGACTCAGAGGAACACTGACCTACAGGAGGAGGGAGGGCATCTGACTCAGAGGAACACTGACCTACAGGAGGAGGGAGGGCATCTGACTCAGAGGAACACTGACCTACAGGAGGAGGGAGGGCATCTGACTCAGAGAACACTGACCTACAGGAGGAGGGAGGGCATCTGACTCAGAGAACACTGACCTACAGGAGGGAGGGCATCTGACTCAGAGGAACACTGACCTACAGGAGGAGGAGGGCATCTGATCAGAGGAACATGACTACAGAAGGAGGGCATCTGACTCAGGAACACTGACCTACAGGGAGGGAGGGCATCTGACTCAGAGGAACACTGACCTACAGGAGGAGGAGGCATCTGACTCAGAGGAACACTGACCTACAGGAGGAGGGAGGGCATCTGACTCAGAGGAACACTGACCTACAGGAGGAGGGAGGGCATCTGACTCAGAGGAACACTGACCTACAGGAGGAGGGAGGGCATCTGACTCAGAGGAACACTGACCTACAGGAGGAGGGAGGGCATCTGACTCAGAGGAACACTGACCTACAGGAGGAGGAGGGCATCTGACTCAGAGGAACACTGACCTACAGGAGGGAGGGCATCTGACTCAGAGGAACACTGACCTACAGGAGGGGAGGGCATCTGACTCAGAGGAACACTGACCTACAGGAGGGAGGGCATCTGATCAGGGGAACACTGACCTACAGGAGAGGGAGGGATCTGACTCAGAGACACTGACCTACAGGAGGAGGGAGGGCATCTGACTCAGAGGAACACTGACCTACAGGAGGAGGGAGGGCATCTGACTCAGGGAAACACTGACCTACAGGAGGAGGGAGGGCATCTGACTCAGAGGAACACTGACCTACAGGAGGAGGGAGGGCATCTGACTCAGAGGAACACTGACCTACAGGAGGGAGGGAGGGCATCTGACTCAGAGGAACACTGACCTACAGGAGGAGGAGGGCATCTGACTCAGAGGAACACTGACCTACAGGAGGAGGGAGGGCATCTGACTCAGAGAACACTGACCTACAGGAGGAGGGAGGGCATCTGACTCAGAGGAACACTGACCTACAGGAGGGAGGGAGGGCATCTGACTCAGAGAAAAACGTTAAAGACACAGATTTGGTATAAAAACAGTTTTATTTCTTTCCACAAAATAAAAACTTTTAAAACGACAAACTTCTGTCTCTTCTTTTCAGTCAGTTTAAACGTTTGGGCCTCACACTCGTCTGGCCTCTGAGCGCCTGAAAGGTCTCTGTATAAAGTCCGTGTGAAATAAACAGAGCCACATTTACGCTTTAGCAGCAGATTCTTTACAAACAATTATTCAAACTTATTATACCAACGCACTGGACCGAGGCCGCTGTCCCGCCCCGCCCCCCCTCTGTCCCTTCCCCCCCATTTCCTTCTTTGAGCGGGTGTTTGACCTCCTGAACAAACTCAAACAACTCTCCAAAATTCCCCAAATTTCAGTACTTGTGTCATATTTGGGGAAATACAAAATGGCGTCACCTACAAAAGTGAAAATACTTTGTGACTACGGGGGCGGAAAATGGGCAGGCATCGAAAACCAAGAACCAGGACTAAACCAGGACTGAACCTGGACCGTAATGGGATCAGAGTTGCTTTAAAAGTAGAGGCTGAAATGTTGAGACCAAGTGTTTAGTTATAAATGAAAGAAAGGGATCCAGTGCAGCGACTCAGCAGTGGTTCTGTGGACTGAGCACCTGCAGGGACTGAGCACCTGTATGGTCTGTGGTGCAGCAGGTCAGATTCGCTCATTTCAGTCTGTACACCTGAATGGCCTGAACAGCTGCATGTTTCAGTCTGAGCAGCTGCAGGGCGGCGGTCACAGCTGCAGGGCGGAGTCACAGCTGCAGAGCGGGGTCAGCGCTGCAGGGCGGGGCTACAGCTGCAGGCGGGCTACAGCTGCAGGGCGGGCTCACACCTGTTCCACGGCGGCCGGCTCCTCTTTGGGCGGCGGCTCCAGGTGAATGGGAGTCACAGACGCCGGTTTCCTCCAACTGCAGGAAAACAAACGATACTTTAAGGTCACAGAGAAAAGTACGAGTGTCACGGCTCACTGGAAACACAGCAGCACGTGTGTGTAGTCGTATATGCAGTATGTGGTATTGTATGTGTATGTAGTATGTGGTATGTGGTATGTAGTATGTGGTATGTGGTATGTAGTATGTAGTATGTAGTATGTGGTATGTGGTTGTGTATGTGGTATGTAGTTGTATGTAGTATGTGGTAATGTAGTATGTAGGTATGTGGTATGTAGTATGGTGGTATGTGGTATGTAGTATGTGGTATGTGGTATGTGGTATGTAGTATGTGGTATTGTGGTATGTAGTATGGTAGTATGTGGTATGTAGTATGTGGTAATGTAGTATGTGGTTCAGATGTGGTAGTAATATGTGGTATGTGGTATGTGGTATGTAGTAGTGGTAGTGGTATGTATAGTGGTATGTAGTATGTAGTATGGTGTGGTATGTGGTATCGTGTAATGTTGTATGTAGTAAGTGGTATGTAGTATGTAGTATGTGGTATGTGGTATGTAGTATGTAGTATGTGGTATGCAGTATGTGGTATGTAGTATGTGGTATGCAGTATGTAGTATGTAGTATGTGGTATGTGTGTATGTAAGTATGGTGGAGCAGTAGTGGTATGTGGTAAATTAGTAGTGGTAGTGGTATGTATATGTGGTATGTATAATGTAAGTATGTGGTTATGTAGTATGTAGTATGTGGTATGTTAGTAATGTGGTATGCAGTATAGTGGTATGTGGTAAAATGTAGTATGTGGTATGTGGTAGTAACCGAGTCTGAACCTGTACGGCGAGAATTGGCGTGGCCACCACCCAGGATGGTATGTAGTATGTAGTATGTGGGTAATGTAGTATGGTGGTATGTAGTATGTGGTATGTATGTTATGTGGTATGTAGTAGTAGTATGTTGTAATGTGGTATGTAGTATGTATCAGTGGTATGCAGTATGTGGTATGAGTAGTGTATGCCAGTAATGTAGTATGTAGTAATGTGGATGTGGTATGTAGTTGTGGTATGCAGTATGTGGTAATGTGGTATGTGGTATGTGGTATGTAGTATGTGGTATGTGGTATGTAGTCATGTATGGTATGGCAGTATGTGTGTAATGTGGTAATGTGTATGCAGTATGTAGTATGGGGGCCAGTATGTAGTCATGTGGTATTTGTATGTAGTATGCGGTATGCAGTTATGCAGATGGGCGTGGCCACCACCAGGATGATGTATGTAGTAATTAGTATGTGGATTAGTATTGGGTATGGTAGTGATGTGGTATGTAGTATGTGTATGTAGTAGAGTATGTTGGTATGTGTTATGTAGTATGTGGTAATGTGGTATGTAGTATGTGGTATGTATAATGTGTATGTAGTTATGTGGTATGTAAGTATGTAGTATGTGGTATGGTGGTATGTAGTATGTTGTAATGTGGTAATGTAGTATGTGGTATTAGTATGTAGTAGTGGATGTGTATGTGGTATGTAGTTATTGGTATGTAGTATTGGTATGTAGTATGGTATGTATGTGGTATGTAGTAGTGGGTATTAGTTATGTAGTATGCGGTATGTGGTAAATGTAGTATGTGGTATGTAGTATGTAGTATGTGGTAATGTAGTTGTGTATGGTGGTAATTTAGTAATGTGTATTGGTATGTGGTATGTAGTATGTGGTATGTAGTATTTATTGGTATGATAGTAGGTAGTGATGCGGTAAATGTAGTGATGTGGAATGTAGTATGGTGGTAGTGGTATGTAGTATGTGGTATGGTGGTAATGTAGTATGTTGGGTAGTAGTAAGTGGTAATGTGGTATGTGGGTATGTAGTATGTGGTATGGGTATGTAGGTAATGCGGTATGTAGGTATGAGTATGTGGTATGGTAGTATGTAGTATGTTGGTATGTAGTATGGTGTATGTAGGTATGAGTATGCGGTATGTGGTATTGTAGTAATGTGGTAAGTAGTATGTAGTAGTGGTATGTAGTATGTAGTAGCGGTATGTAGTATGCTGGTATGTAGTATGTGTATGTATGTGTATGTGGTATGTGGTAATGTGGTATGTGGTCAATGTAGTATGTAGTAATGTAGTAGCGGTATGCAGTATGCAGTATTGGTTATGCAGTATGTAGTATGTGAGTATGTAGTATGTGGTATGCAAGTAGTGTAGTATGTGGTATGTAGTATGCGGTATGTTGCGTTGCAGTATTGTATTAATGTGGTATCGTGGTATGTAGTATGTAGTATGTAGTATGTGGTTATGGTGGTAAGTATCATGTAGTAGTGCGTATGTAGTATGGTGGTATGTAGTATGTGGTAGTGTATGCAATATGTGGTATGGTGGGTATGTGAGTAATGTAGTATGTGGGTATGTAAGTATGTGGTATGTGGTATGTTAGTAGTGGTATGTAGTATGTGGTAATGTGGTTATGTAGTATGTATAATGTGTATGTGGTATGCAGTATGCGTATGTGGTATGTGGTATGTGGTATGCAGTATGTGGTATGTGTAAATGCAGTATGTAGTATTATAGTAGTATGTGGTAGTAGTAATGGTAGTAGTGCGGTATTGGTATGTAGTAATTGGTATGTAGGTCATGGTAGAAGCATGTATTAGTTGTAGTATTGGTATGTAGTATGCGTATGTGGTATGCAGTATGTGCGGTATGTGGGTATGCAGTATGTAGTATGTAGCTATGTAGTATGTGGTATGTAGTAAGTGGTATGGCAGTAGTTAGTAATGTGGGTATTTATTGTGGTAAGTGGTATAGTATGAGTATGTGGTAAGGTGGTATGCAGTATGCGGTATTGTGTATGTGGGTATGTGGTATGCAGTTATGTGTATGTTGGTAATGCAGTATGTGGAGTGGTAGTGGGTATGTGTATGTGGTAGCAGTATGTTATGCAGTATGATAGTATGTGGTATTGTAAATGTGGTAATGCAGTATCGTGGTATGCAGTAATGTAGTATGTTTGTAGTGGTATGTGGTATTCAGTATTGTATGTGGGTATGCAGTAGTGTGCTATGTGGTGATGTGTATTAGTAGTGGTAATGTAGTATGGGTATGTGGAGTAGATGGTTGGATGTGGATGTGGTAGTTAATATGTGGTATGTAGTATTAGTATGTGGTATGTAGTATGTAGTATGCGGTTGCAGTATGCGTATGTGGTATGCAGTATGTAGTCTGTGGTATGATGTATGTGGTATGTAGTATGCGGTAATGTGGTATGTCAGTATGTGGTATTGTATGCAGTATGTAGTATGTAGTATGTAGTATGCGTGTATGTAGTTGTCGGTATGCAGTATGTAGTATGTGGTATGTAGTATGTGGTATGTGGTATGTAGTATGTTAGTAAATGTGGTATGTGGTAATGCAGTATGTGGTATGTGGTATGTGGGTATGTGGTATGGGCAGTATGTGGTATGGCAGTATGTGGTATGTGGTAATGTGGTATGCAGTATGTGGTACAGTATGTAGTATTTGGTAGTAGTATGTGTATGTGGTATGCAGTATGTGGTAAAGCAGTATGTAGTATGTGGTATGTAGTAATGTGTTTGCAGTATGTCAGTGATGTGGTATGTAGTATGTGTAGTGGGTATGTGGATAGTAGTAGTAGTATGTGGTATGTAAGTAGTGCAGTATGTGTAATGTGGATGTAGTATGTGGTATGTGGTATCAGTAAGTGTATGTGGTAATCAGTATGCTGGTATTGGTATGGTTAGTATGCAGTATGTGGTATGTAGTATGTGGTATGCAGTATGTGGTATGTGGTATGCAGTAATGTGGTATGTGGTATGTAGTATGCAGTAATGTGGTTATGTGGTATGGGTAAAATGTAGTATGTAGTATGTGGTATGCAAGTATGTGGTATGTGGTAATGTAGTATGCAGTATGTGGTAAATGTGGTATGTTGGTATGCAGTATTGTATGTGGTATGCAGTAATGTAGTTATGCAGTAGTAGAGTGGATGTAGTATTAGTATGGCGTATGCAGTATGTAGTATGTGGGTACTGTAGTATGTGGATGCCGGTATGTAGTATGCGGTATGTAGTATGTGTATGTAGTAATGTGGTATGCAGATGTCCAGAGGTCACTAAACGGCCGGACCTCGTACCGGATCCGGAACCCATGCGCCAGCCCATCCGGACCCGAACCTTGGATTCAGAACTTTGGACCCGACCCTAATCCCCTCAGACGAGCGGCTGCCTCTGCGCTCCCTCCTCTCTCCCTCCTCCCTCCTGATCTGCAACCAGAGCGATAAACTACAGTCAGACCGAGACAGAAAGAGAAAGTCCTACATCTCAGCTCATGATAACTTTTTAATTTTTTAGAAACGGTTTTCGGAAGACGACAATATGGCTCGCTAAAAAAACAAAGCGAGGAGGACGCCTCATAATAGCCCCGCCGTCGTTAATGCGCAAATAGCGCGGTGTTTCCGAGCAGTCTGAACCCGGACTAAACCCGACTAACCCGGACTAAACCCGGACTAAACCAGGACAACCCAGGACTAAACCAGCAGACTAAGCCAGGACTAAGCCAGGACTGAAGCCGGACTAACCTGGACTAAACAGGGCTCAGTGTGTTGAACTGAAGCAAAGAAATCACATCACTGTCATACTTTAATGGACATTGTGTATACAAGGCTACAGTACATGCACTCTGCTATTTAGGACCAAAAACGTATTTTTAGTAGCAAAACGAATAACAGGATCAATTGATTGCATTATTTTCAAATCAGCAGAAATAGATTGTTAAAAAGGCTTAAAAATCCTGATCATAACCGTGAATAACTCCGATGTTCCGGACCTTTGCTTGACCATTTTTTTTCATTTCGGACCTTGGTGAAAATTTAATTAGTGACCCCTGCAGTATGTTAGTATGTGGGTATGCGGATGTAGTATGTTGTATTAGTATGTGTATTGGTATCAGTATGTGTTATGTGGTATGTGGTATGTAGTATGTGGTATGTAGTATGTGTATGTAGTATGTGGTTATGTAGTATGCGGTATGTGGGTAATGGCAGTATGTGTATGTGGTATGCAGTATGTATTGTATGTGGTATTGTAGTATGTGGTATGCAGTATGTGGTATGTAGTATGTGGTATGTGAGTATGTAGTATGTGGTCTATGTGTAGCGGTATGTGGTATTGTGGTATGTGGTATGCAGTAATGTGGATTTAGTATGTGGTATGCAGTATGTAGTATGCTGGTAATGTTATAATGTGGTATGGCAGTATGTAGTATGTGGTATGTAGTAATGTGGTAATGAGTATGTGGTATGCAGTAATTGTGGTATGCAGTATGTGGTATGTAGTATGTGGTAGTAGTATGTAGTCATGTGGTATGTCAGTATGTGGTATCAGTAGGTGGTATGCAGTAGTGGTATGTAGTAGTGGATTAGTTATGTAGTATGTGGTTAGTTAGATGTGGATAATGCAGTAGTGGTATGCAGTATGTGGTAGTGTAGTATGTGTATGTAGTAATGTGTTATGCAGTAATGTAGTATGTGTATGTAGTATGTGGTAATGCAGATGTAGTATGTGGTATGTAGTAATGCGGTATGTGGTATGCAGTATGTGGTATGTGGTAGAGTATGCGGTATGCAGTATGTGTATGCAGTATGTAGTATTGTAATGCAAGTATGTAGTATGGTGGGTATGTAAGTATCGGGTAATGCAGTAATTGGTGGTATGTAGTCTGTGGTATGTAGTATTTTAGTATGTGGTATGTAGTTATGGTGTATGTGGGGTATGTAGTAAATGTGGGGTATTGCAGTTATGTGGTTATGTAGTATGTGTATTAGTATGTGGTATGCGGTATGTAGTATGTGGTATGTGTATGTGGTATGTGTAAGCAGTTGTGGTAGCAGTATTTAGTATGTGGATCAGTAGTAGTATGTTAGTATGTGGTATGCAGTATTTATGTGGTATGTAGTATTAGTATAGCGGTATGCATAGTGTCATAGTAGTAAGTATTGTATGCAGTATGTAGTAATGTAGTTATGCGGTAATGGTGATGCAGTATGTAGTATGTGGTATAGTATGTATAGTGGTATGGCAGTATGTAGTATGTGTATGTCAGTATGTAGTATGTAGTATGTGGTAGGTGGTATCGCAGTAAGTAGTAGTGGTATGCAGTATGTAGTATGTGGTATGCAGTTGTAGTAATTGGTAATGTAGATGTGGTTATGTCTGCGGTATGCAGTATGTGGTATGCAGATGTAGTATGTGTTAGCAGTAATGTAGTAGTAGTTATGTGGTATTCGGTTTGTCGGTATGTAGTCCTGTGGTAATGTAGTAATGTGTAGTATGGTATGGGTATGCGTATGCGGTAGTGGATGTTAGTAGTGGTATGCAGTATCGGTATGGTAGTAATGTGGTATGCGGTATGTGGTATGTAGTATGTGGTATGTAGTAATGTGGTATGTGGATTAGTATGTGGTATGTGGTATGCGTATGTAGTATTGGTATGCGGTATGTGGTATGTAGTATCGTGGTATGTAGTAAATGTGGATTGTGGTATGTAGTATGTGTTCGGTAGTAGTTGGTATTGGTATGTAGTATCGTAAGTGGTTATGCGGAGAGAGCAGAGAGTGGATAGTAGTATGTAGATGTAGTATGCGGTACTGTGTATGCGTATGTAGTATGTAGTATGCGGTATGTGGTATGCCGGTATGTGGTATGTAAGTATGCAGTATGTGGTATGTGGTATGTGGTAGTGGTATGTAGTATGCGGTATGGTGTAGTGGTAATAACAGTAATGTAGTAATGTGGTATGATAATGTAGTATGTAGTATGCGGTATGTGGTATGCGGTATGGGTTGTAGTATGCAGTATGTGTAGTGGTATGCGTGGTATGTGTAAACATATTGGTAGTATGTGGTATGTAAGCTATGTGGTATGTATATGTAGTATGCAGTATTGTATGCGGTATAGCAGTATGTGGTATGTAGTATGTAGTATGCAGTATGTGGTATGCGGTATACAGTATGTAGTATGCAGTATGTTGGTATGGCGGTATGGTGTGTAATGTAAGTATGTGGTATGGTAGTAGTGGTATTGGTATTAGTATGTGGTATCAGTATGTGGTAAGTGGTAATGTAGTATGTGGTATGTGTATGTAGTTATGTGGTATGTAGGTATGTGGGTATGTAGTATGGGTATGTGGTTATGATGTTATTGTGGTATTGTAGTATGTGGTATGTAGTATGTAGTATGTAGTATGTGTTATGTAGTATGCTGGATTATAATGGGTATGCAGTATTGGTATGTGGGTATGTAGCGGTAATGTAGTATGTGGTATGTTGTATGTAGTATGTGGTAGTATATGTGGTATGTAGTAATTTAGTATGTGGTATGTGGTATGTAGTTATGTGGTATGTGTATGTGGTATGTAGTATGTGTATGTGGTATGTTAGTATGCGTATGTAGTATGTGGTTGTGTAGTAGTATGTAGTATGGTAGTAGTATTCGGTATGCAGTATGTGTAGCAAGTAATGTAGTATGTATGTACTGCAGTGTAGTATGTCTATGTAGTAATGGTTAGTATGTGGTATTGTGGTAGTAAGTATGTAGTATGTGGTATGTAGTATGTGGGTATGTGGTATTGTAGTAGTAGTATGTAGTATGTGGTATGTTGGTATGTAGTTGGGTATGTAGTATGCCGGTATGCAGTTTTATGTGGTATGCATCGAGTAGTAGTCAATGCAGTGTGTAGTATGGTATGTAGTAGTGTTATGCAGTATGTAGTAATGTTGGTAATGGTAGTATGTGGTATGTAGTATGTAGTATGTGGTATGTGGTATGTAGTATGTGTATGCAAGTATGTGGTATGTGGTATGTGGTAATGCAGTAATGTGGTATGTGGTTAGTAGTAGTGTATTGTAGTATTGGTATGTAGTAATTTGGAATGTAGTATGTGGTATGAGTATGTGGGATCAGTTGTGGTATGTGGTTTATCAGGTGGTATGTAGTATGTGGTATGTAGTAAATGCGGTATGCAGTATGTGGTATGTAGTATGCAAGTGTGTAGTATGTGGGTATAGTATGTAGTATGCGGTATGCAGTAATTGTACATGTAGTATGCAGTGGTGTAGTATGGTATGTTAAGTATGTGGTATGTAGTTATGCAGTGTGTGAGTATGTGGTATGTAGATGTAGTATAGCGGTATGCATGTTGTGGTAATGCAGTAATGTGGTATTAGTATGGTGGTATGTAGTAGGGGGTTAAAGTATGTGGTATGTAGTATAGTTGGTATGTAGTATGCGGTAATGCAGTAGTGGTATGAGTATGCAGTGTTAGTATGTGGTATGTAGTATGCGCGGTAAGTGCAGTATGTGGTATGTAGTATGCAGTGTGTAGTATGTGGTATGTAGTATGCAGTATGTGGTAGTAGTATTGGTATGTAGTATGCAGTGTGTATATTGGTTATGTGTATGTAGTATGTATATGTGGTATGTAGTATGTGGTATGTAGTATGCGGTATGTAGTATTGTGGTATGTAGTATGCAGTGGTGTAGTATGTGGTATGGCTATGTAAGTATGTAGTATGTGGTATGCCAGTATGTGGTGATGTAGTATGCAGTGTGTAGTATGTGGTAATGTAGTATGTAGTATGTGGTATGTGTATGTGGGTATGTATTATGTGGTATGTGGTATGTAGTATGTGGTATGAGTATGTGTATGGGTACAGTATGTGGTATGTGTATGTATATGGTGGTATGTAGTATGTGGTTATGCAGTATGCGGATCAGTGTGTAGATGTGGTACTGTAGTAGTGTTATGCCAGTATGTATATGTGTATGTGGTATGTATATGTGGTATGCAGTATGTAGATGTAGTATGCAGTGTGTAGTATGTGGTTTTAATGTAGTCTGTGTTATGCAGTCATGTGTATGTGGTATGGTATGTAGTATGTAGTATTGGTATGTAGAGTGGTATTGGTAATGTAGTTATGTGGTATGTAGTATGTGGGTATGCAGTATGTAGTATGTAGTATGCAGTGTGGTAGATGTGGTATGTAGTCTGTGTTATGGCAGTATGTAAGTATGTGTATGTGGTATGTAGTATGTAGTACGTGCGGTATGTGGTTATGTAGTATGGGTATGTAGTATGTGGTATGTTAGTAGTAGTATGTGGTATGTTGGTATGTAGTAGGTATGTAAGTATGTGGTATGTGAGTATGCGTATGCAGCTATGTGGTATGTAGTATGGCAGTGTGTAGAGTGTGTATGTAGTAATGTATTATGCAAGAGTAGTATGTGGTGTGGTAATCAGTATGTGGTATGCAGTATTGGTATGTAGTATGTGGGGTAAGCAGTATGTGGTTATGCAGTAATGTGGTAAAATGGCAGTATGTGGTAGTAGTAGTGTGGTAATGTGGTATGTGGTATGTATATGTGGTACTAGCTTATGTGGTATGTAGTATGTAGTATGGGTAATGTAGTAGTGGTATGCAGTATGTGTATGAGTAGTGGTATGTGGTATGTAGTAATGTGTAAGCAGTGTGTAGTATGTGGTATGTAGTTATGTGTTATGCAGTATGCAGTATGTAGTATGTGGTATGCAAGTTGTAGTATGTGGTATGTATATGTGGTATGCAATGATGTATATGTGGTATGCAGTATGTGGTATCAGTATTAGTATGTGTATCGCGTAATGTGTATGCAGTGTGTAGTATGTGGTATGTAGTTATGTGTTATGCAGTATGCAGTATGTAGTATGTGGTATGCAAGTATGTAGTATGTGGTATGTAGTATGTGGTATGCAAGTATGTAGTATGTGGCTATGTGGTATGTAGTAGGTCCAGTATGTATGTATTGTGATGGCGGTTATGTAGTATGTGGTAGTTATAGCGGTATTTGTTGGTTATGTAGTAATGTGGTATGTGGTATGTAGTATGTGGTATGTAGTATGCGGTATGTATAAATGTGGTATGTAGTATGTTGGTATGTGGAATGTGGTATGTGGTATGTGGTATGCAGTATGTAGTATTGCGGTATGCGGTATGTGGTATGCGGTATGTGTATTGGGTATGCGGGTATGTAGTATGCAGTAGTAGTATGTGGTATGCGGTATTGTAGTTGTGTATGTGGTATGGCGGTATGTATTATGTGGTATGTGGATTAGTAATGTGGTATGCAGTATGTAGATGTAGGTATTAGTAAGTGGACTGTGCTTTAAAAGTAGTATGTGGAGTGATATATGTGGTATGTGGTAGTAGATGTCGGTAATGTAGTAATGCGGTTGCGGTATGGGTATGCGGTATGTAGTATGTGGTAATGCGGTATGTATTATGCAAGTATGTAGATGGTATGCGGTATGTAGTATGTGGTGAGTGGTATGCGGTAATGCGGTTATGTGGGTATGCAGTATGTAGTATGTGGTATGTAGTATGTGGTATGTGGTATGTAGTATGTGGTATGTAGTAATGTGGTATGTGGTATGTAGTAATGCGGTATGTCAGTAAGTAAGTATGTGGAGTAGTGATGCGGTATGCGGTATGTGGTAGCGGTATGTAGTAGTGTGTAGTCGGATGTAAGTATGCAAGTATGTAGTATGTGGTATCGGTAAATGTAGTTGTGGTATGGTATGCGGTATGCCGGTAGTGGTATGCGGTATTAGATATGTATGCGTAATGGTAGTAGTAGTATGTTAGTGGTATGGTAGTTATGTGGTATGCATGTAGTAAGTAGGGTTGGGGCGGTATGTGTATGTGGTATGTAGATGACGGATGCGGTATGTGGTTGCGGTAAAGTATGTGGTAATGTGGTATGCGGTATGTAGTATTGCAGATGTAGTTGCAGTATGTAGTATGTGGTATGCAGTAGTGGTATGCAGTATTTGGTATGTGGTATGCAGTATGTGGAGCAGATGTGTATGTGGTATGTCGGTAGTCGGTATGTAGTAGTTGGTCATGCGTATTGGTAATGCAGTAATTATATGTGGTATGCGGTATGCAAGTAAGTTAGTTGCGTGTATTGCTATGCAGCTATGTGGTATGTGGTATGCAGTAGTGGTAGTGCAGTATGTAGTATGTGGTATTGCAGTATGTAAGTATGTGTATGTCGGTATGCAGTATGTAGTATGTGTATGTAGTATGGCTGGTATGTGGTATGCAGTATGTATGTATGAGTGAATGTAGTATGTGGTATGTAGTATGTGGTATGTAAGTAGTAGTATGGTATGCAGTATGTGGTATAGTATGGTCGTATGCAGTATGTGGTATGTACCATGTGGTATGCAATAGTGGTAGCTGGTATGTAAGTATGTGGTATGTGGGTATGCGGTATGTAGTATGCAGTATGTAGTATGCAGTATGTAGTATGTGGTATGCAGTATGTGGTAATGCAGTATGTGTATGTGGTAATCGCGTAGATGTAGTATGTGTATCGTCATGTAGTATGTGGTATGTGGTATTAGTATGTGGGTATGCATAGGTAGATGTGGTATGTAGTAAAGTGGCTATGTAGTATCAGTATGCGTAGTGCTGGGCGATATACGACATATCGTGGGGACCGCATAGAAAGTGCCTATCCGTGCCATTATCTCTATCGTTTCTATCGTTTCTAACCTATTAATCAATGTATAAAGCAAATATGTCATTAAATAGGCCACAAGAATGTATTATGTGTCTTGTCACTATCATCCTCTACGGTTTAATTATCTAAGTGATTAATAAACAAGAATAAAGAAAGAACTTTTTCGCAAAGAAAACTTCTGACTTGTGGTTTTATACGACTACCCCCTGCTTTACGATATCTCTGTCCGCACACCACACCCTGCTGTAGCAACGGCGACATCTAATGGAGCGTACACCGCGGGGATTCTCTCTCCCGTAACACCTGCGTGGTCTTCACTGCTTTACGCACGCACAAACTGCTTTTTAGTGATGGACTTTTAGCCGCGTGGATCTGGATAACACACACAAGAGAGAGAGAAGAGGCTGGTGCAGGAGGTAAAGACGCGATCGGGCACGCGAGAGCAGCTGAAAGACCGTACACCATACAAACCTCGCCTCGCCCACTGTTTCTTAAACATTATAAAAGGTTGAGAAATGCGGCGGTAATAACTCCAATTTAACATTATGTTAGTGTAATATGAGCCATGAATTGGGAGCAGATTAAGCTCTGAGAAGTCGTTCTCTACGCACGAGTTACCACATTTCTTGTTGATTAATTCCGTGTTGACCTGGTCATCATTTGCCCATTTATCTCAGTTCCACATTTGAGACAATTGACACATTTGAACAGATATATGCATAATAAATTATCCATAGCAAACACTGCTGTCAAAATAAAGTTGAAAAAAAGTAAGCAATTATATTTTTTGTCAAACTTTTCAAGAAAATGAAACGACTTTATTCGTGCGGTTATATCGTGGATTATATATCGCTATCGTGATATAAAATAATCCATATCGTCGATATAAGTTTTTTCCATATCGCCCAGCACTAGTATGCGGTATGTGTACGTGGTATGCGGTATGTGGTATGTGGTTATGCGTATGTGTATGTAGTATGCAGTATGCGGTACTTATATTGGTATGCAGTTGTAGTATGTGTATCCAGTATTGTAGTATGTGGTTATGCGGTATGTAGTATGTGGTATGCAGTATGTGGTATGTGGTATGCGTATGTAGTTATG
Organism: Neogobius melanostomus; assembly: GCA_007210695.1. Lineage (NCBI taxonomy): Eukaryota > Metazoa > Chordata > Actinopteri > Gobiiformes > Gobiidae > Neogobius > Neogobius melanostomus. The sequence goes on along the minus strand of VHKM01001064.1, from coordinate 70,135 downwards.
TGGTATGCGGTTGTAGTAGTGGATGCAGTGTAGTATGTGGTAGCGTAGTAGTAGCCGGTATGTCAAGTAAATGTGGTATGGTGGTATGGTGGTATGTAGTATCGTGGTATGTGTATGTGGTTATGTAAGTATAATGCCGGTATCAGTAATGTAGTATGTGGGAATGGCGCCGGATAAATGGGTTTTTTTTAGTTTTTTTAGGTAGTAGTAGTGTATGGTGGTATGTGGTATGCGGTATGTACGTATGGCAGTATGTAGTATGCAGTATGTAGTATGTGGTAATGCACGTATTGTGGTAATGCAGTATGTGGTAATGGTGGTATGCGGGTATGTGGTATGTCGTAGCGGTATGTGTAATGTTATATGCAGATGATGCGGTAGGTATATGTGGTATCAGTATGTAGTATGGTGGTATGCATATGAGTATGATGGTTAATGCGGTATGTAGTATGTGGTATGCAGTATGTGGTTATGTGGTATGGCGGTATGTAGTATGTGGTATGCGGTATGTATAGTGGTATGCAGTATGTAGTATTGTGGTATCGGTATGTTAGTAGCGGTATGTAGTAATGTGGTAGTGTATGTGATTAATTGTATGTGATGTGGTACTGTAGTTCGGTATGTAGATGTGAGTATGTGGTATGCGGTATGGTAGTATGTGGTATGGTAAGTCAGTGGTATGTGGTATGTGTTAATGTGGTATGTAGTATGTGGTATGTAAGTATGTAAGTATGTGGTATGTAGTATGTGGTATGTGGGTAATGTGGTATGTAGTATGTTGATTGGTATGTCAGTAAGTGGTATGTGGTATGTAGTAGTGGTATTGGTATTGTATGTGGTATGTAGTAATGTGGTATGAGTATGTGGTATGTGTGTAAGTTGTAGTATGTAGTATGTGGTGATGTAGTATGTGGTCACTGTGGTATGTAGTATGCGGTATGCTAGTATGTGGTATGTGGTATGTAGTTAATGTAGTATGTGGTATGTAGTATGTGGTATGTGGTATGTAGTATGTAGTATGTTGGTATGTAGTATGCGGTAGGTAGTAAGCGGGTATCGGTAGTATGTGTATGTAGTATGTGGTAGTAGTATGTACGTATGGTATCTAGTATGTATATCGGTAATGTGTTATGTGGTATGTTGGTATGTAGTATGTAGTATGTAGTATGTGGTATGTGGTATGTAGTATGTGGTATGTAGTATGTGGTATGTGGTATTGTAGTAATTGGTATGTAGTAATGTAGTATGTAGTATGTGGTGATTAGCTATGGTATGTGGTATGTTAGTATGCGGTATGTAGTATGGGGTTAGTAGTATGTGGTAATGTGGTATGTAGTATTGTAATGTAGTAGTGGATGATGGTAATGTATAATGACGGTAAATATTGTGTATTAGTATTGTATGTGGATGTATATGTGGCTATGTAGTATGGATGCGTATTAGTATGTGGGTATTAGTATGTTGGTATGCGGTATGCTAGTATGTGGTTATTTGGTATGTGGTATGGCGGTGATGTATGTATGTGGTATGTGGTATGTAGTATGTGGTATGTGGTATGTAGTATGCGGAGTAGTTGTGGTATGTAGTAGTTGGTTGTGGTATGGTAGTATGTGGTAAGTAGTATGTGGTCAATCGTATGGTAGTGATGGTATGTAGTAATGTGGTTATGCGGTATGTATTGGTATGTTAGTAACGTGTATGCGTATGTCAGTGATGTGGTATTGTATGGTAGTAATGCGTGTATGTGGTATATATCGTGTATGTAGTATGTGGTATGGCGGTATGTAGTATGTGGTATGGCGGTATGTATATGCGGTATGTGGTATGTGTTATGTGTATGCGGTATGTGGTATGTCAGTAGCGGTATGTAGATGCGTATGTATGTTATTGTGGTATGTATATGGGTATTGGTATGTTTGTGGTTATGTAGTATTTTTGTGTATGTTATGGTATGTGGTATGCTATGTTATTTTTTATGTGGTATGTTGTGGTATGTGTATTTTGTGTATTTATGTGGATTGTATGTGTATGTAGTATTAGTATGTGGTATGTGGTATGTGGTATTGGTATCGTATGCGGTATGTATATGTGGTATGTAGTATTGGTATTTATGTGTATGTGGTATGTAGTATGTGGTATGTGGTATGCAGTATGTGTAGTAACCGCAGTCTGACCTGTACGGCGAGATGGCGTGCCACCACCAGGATGTGGTTGTTTTCCTGAAGAGTCTCCAGAGGCCGCGGTGATTTCCCCGAATGTCCAGGTCCCACACGTGAAGACACTGATCAACACAAAGACCAGTAACGCTAACGTTCTGCTACACAATGTCAGACGCTAATGCTAACGCTAATGTGAGGCATTTGGCAGCGAGCCGCTCCTCTACATAGAGCCACTCCTTTACAGCGAGCCGCTCCTCTACAGCGAGCCGCTCCTCTACAGCGAGCCGCTCCTCTACAGCGAGCCGCTCCTCTACAGCGAGCCTCTCCTCTACAGCGAGCCGCTCCTCTACAGCGAGCCTCTCCTCTACAGCGAGCCTCTCCTCTACAGCGAGCCTCTCCTCTACAGCGAGCCTCTCCTCTACAGCGAGCCGCTCCTCTACAGCGAGCCTCTCCTCTACAGCGAGCCGCTCCTCTACAGCGAGCCGCTCCTCTACAGCGAGCCGCTCCTCTACAGCGAGCCGCTCCTCTACAGCGAGCCGCTCCTGTACAGCGAGCCTCTCCTCTACAGCGAGCCGCTCCTCTACAGCGAGCCGCTCCTGTACAGCGAGCCGCTCCTCTACAGCGAGCCGCTCCTCTACAGCGAGCCGCTCCTCTACAGCGAGCCGCTCTGCGAGCCGCTCCTCTACAGCGAGCCTCTCCTCTACAGCGAGCCGCTCCTGTACAGCGAGCCTCTCCTCTACAGCGAGCCGCTCCTCTACAGCGAGCCTCTCCTCTACAGCGAGCCTCTCCTCTACATAGAGCCGCTCCTCTACATAGAGCCGCTCCTCTACAGCGAGGAGCCGCTCCCCTACATAGAGCCGCTCCTTTACAGCGAGCCGCTCCTGTACAGCGAGCCGCTCCTCTACATAGAGCCTCTCCTCTACATAGAGCCGCTCCTCTACATAGAGCCTCTCCTCTACATAGAGCCTCTCCTCTACATAGAGCCTCTCCTCTACATAGAGCCTCTCCTCTACATAGAGCCGCTCCTCTACATAGAGCCTCTCCTCTACATAGAGCCGCTCCCTTACATAGAGCCGCTCCTCTACAGTCTCAGCGTTATGTCTCTATTTCAGAGGTGTTTATGTCTTTCCCCGTAACGCCGCTGCTCTGCTCAGCGTGTGTTTATTGACCTGGCGACACGTGTGTGAAGAAGCGAGTGTGTCCTTCGTCCTTACAGTTCTGTCAGGCGCCGCATCCTTCTCATTTGTTTACTTTAAATCCTGTGTTCACAAACGTTTATCCATGTCTTTTAAAATATAAAGGTTCTCCAAATACACTGTGACTCTCAGTTTCTTGTCAAGTAATTATCTGCTTCCGGTTTGCCTTTTACACAATAAAAGACACAGTATGTTATGGCTTTAGTAAGACTCTTATTGTGAAAGGGTCAGACACGAACAACAAGCCTTTACCAAACTTAGTGTTACTATTTTACTTTTATTGTGTTTTTAATGTATAGAGTTAGTTTGCTGTAGTTCTAAGTCTATTTTTGCTGTGTTGATTATCACAAAGTTGAATAAATTAATTAATTCAATCTTTTTCTTCTTCAGTGTGTAATTTAAGGTATTTTTGTTACTATCAAAAAATGGTGATAAAATCGAAATCAGGAGTTTTATAATTCAAAAATCGTGATATTCTATGTTTGTCATATCGCCCCCCCTATTGCCCAATATCACAGGAGTTTCCTCACAGCTGCACAAACATTAAAGGGGGGTATTATGTAAAATGGACTTGTTCAAGCTTTATATCATGTTATTATGTCATTCCCTCATTAAACACATGCCTGGAGTGTTGCCTTGGCTCATTCACATATTTTTGAGTAATCAGTAAAAACTTAGACGGCAGCCATTTTAGGTGTAGCTATGCCTCAGTCCTCCTAGGAACGCCCCCACCTCCTGGAGACGCCTCTGGACCTTTCGTCACCAGCCAAGCCACCAACCACTGCTCCTCAGCTCAGCAGAGCCCCCTCCCCGCACAGTAGTGTTGTTTAGATGCCACAGCAGTGTGCTGAAGGGGGCGTGTCGGAAAGCTTCTTAAAGAGACAGAGGCCTATTTCAAGACGTTCAGTACAGCCATTTTGAGAGAGCAATTTTATTCAAGGCAGTTATTTTAATTTACTGCATATACAGACCAACAGAAGGTTACGTCATCATTGTAGTATGCTATAGACTGGTGCTATGTGATTGAAAAAAGCAGAATACCCACTCTTTAAAGGACTAAAAATAAGACGATGTCAAGTTCAGGCAAACATGACCTCAAGTGTCGCAGCGGGTGGTGAGGGGGGCGTGCCCCGCCCACTACCTGAGGGGGCGTGCCCATCCCACTACCTGAGGGGCGTGGCCCGCCCACTACCAGACTACCCACTACCTCAAAATCCAGTGTGGCTTGTTCATTAACATGCACTGTCCTGCCCAAAGACACCAATAAACTAAACTAGACCAGGACTGGACCAGGACTGGACCAGGACTAGACCAGGACTAGACCAGGACTAGACCAGGAGCTGTAGGGGGCGTTACTTTAGCGAGCTGAGTCCAGGTGTTGCTGTCGCTCTCTGTCTCCATCTGGATGAACATCACGTAGGTCTTTCCCTCAGAGTCCGGGACGAACGAGTCCTCACAGGGGTCTTTCCGGTGGTCGAGCACCTCGGCCTCCCTAAAACATATACAACATCAGTATCAGAGGAACGTTCTGGAGCTCCGCCTCCCTAAAACATATACAACATCAGTATCAGAGGAACGTTCTGGAGCTCCGCCTCCCTAAAACATATACAACATCAGTATCAGAGGAACGTTCTGGAGCTCCGCCTCCCTAAAACATATACAACATCAGTATCAGAGGAACGTTCTGGAGCTCCGCCTCCCTAAAACATATACAACATCAGTATCAAGGGAACGTTCCGGAGCTCCGCCTCCCTAAAATATATACAACATCAGTATCAGAGGAACGTTCTGGAGCTCGGCCTCCCTAAAACATATATATCAGTATCAGAGGAACGTTCCGGAGCTCCGCCTCCCTAAAACATATATCAGTATCAGAGGAACGTTCCGGAGCTCCGCCTCCCTAAAACATATATATCAGTATCAGAGGAACGTTCTGGAGCTCGGCCTCCCTAAAACATATACAACATCAGTATCAGAGGAACGTTCCGGAGCTCCGCCTCCCTAAAACATATACAACATCAGTATCAAGGGAACGTTCCGGAGCTCGGCCTCCCTAAAACATATACAACATCAGTATCAGAGGAACGTTCCGGAGCTCCGCCTCCCTAAAACATATACAACATCAGTATCAGAGGAACGTTCTGGAGCTCCGCCTCCCTAAAACATATACACCATAAGTATCAGAGGAACGTTCCGGAGCTCCGCCTCCCTAAAACATATACAACATCAGTATCAGGGGAACGTTCCGGAGCTCCGCCTCCCTAAAACATATACAACATCAGTATCAGAGGAACGTTCTGGAGCTCCGCCTCCCTAAAACATATACAACATCAGTATCAGGGGAACGTTCCGGAGCTCCGCCTCCCTAAAACATATACAACATCAGTATCAGAGGAACGTTCTGGAGCTCCGCCTCCCTAAAACATATACAACATCAGTATCAGGGGAACGTTCCGGAGCTCCGCCTCCCTAAAACATATACAACATCAGTATCAGAGGAACGTTCTGGAGCTCCGCCTCCCTAAAACATATACAACATCAGTATCAGAGGAACGTTCTGGAGCTCCGCCTCCCTAAAACATATACACATCAGTATCAGAGGAACGTTCTGGAGCTCCGCCTCCCTAAAACATATACAACATCAGTATCAGGGGAACGTTCCGGAGCTCCGCCTCCCTAAAACATATACAACATCAGTATCAGGGAACGTTCTGGAGCTCCGCCTCCCTAAAACATATACAACATCAGTATCAGAGGGAACGTTCTGGAGCTCCGCCTCCCTAAAACATATACAACATCAGTATCAGAGGAACGTTCTGGAGCTCCGCCTCGCCTCCCTAAAAACATATACAACATCAGTATCAGAGGAACGTTCTGGAGCTCCGCCTCCCTAAAACATATACAACATCAGTATCAGAGGAACGTTCTGGAGCTCCGCCTCCAAAAAAAAAAAGGAAGCTCCGCTCCCTAAAACATATACAACATCAGTATCAGAGGGAACGTTCTGGAGCTCCGCCTCCCTAAAACATATACAACATCAGTATCAGGGGAACGTTCCGGAGCTCCGCCTCCCTAAAACATATACAACATCAGTATCAGGGGAACGTTCCGGAGCTCCGCCTCCCTAAAACATATACAACATCAGTATCAGAGAACGTCGGAGCTCCGCCTCCCTAAAACATATAAACATCAGTATCAGAGGAACGTTCCGGAGCTCCGCCTCCCTAAAACATATACAACATCAGTATCAGAGGAACGTTCGGAGCTCCGCCTCCCTAAAACATATACAACATCAGTATCAGGGAACGTTCCGGGCTCCGCCTCCCTAAAACATATACAACATCAGTATCAGGGGAACGTTCCGGAGCTCCGCCTCCCTAAAACATATACAACATCAGTATCAGGGGAACGTTCCGGAGCTCCGCCTCCCTAAAACATATACAAACATCAGTATCAGGGGAACGTTCCGGAGCTCGGCCTCCCTAAAACATATACAACATCAGTATCAGAGAACGTTCTGGAGCTCCGCCTCCCTAAAACATATACAACATCAGTATCAGAGGACGTTCTGGAGCTCCGCCTCCCTAAAACATATACAACATCAGTATCAGGGGAACTCACTTGAGCAGTCGCTGCAGCTCGGCCTCGTACTTGTCCTTCTGCAGCAGATCCACGTCCTTCAGCTCCACGTGAGGAACCGTGTTGAACTTATGCTTCTTAAAGTACACCTCCTGCAGGAGAAGAGATGAACTGCAGCGGGACAATAACGTACGCGAGAACCCGGTCCGGACGAGGACTTACGTGGAAGTATCCGTTCATGTTGAGGCCGATGATCCCGAAGTGATACGAGCGCGAGACGTCCGGGATCACACACTCACGGCCTTTTCTCTGCTCCGGCATCCGCATCCACATGTCCCAGTCCCACAGCTGTGAGGACACCACATCTGCATCAACATCTGCCCCTCCACAGCCTGCTCTAACCCCCTGCTCCAGGATCCACATGTCCCAGTCCCACAGCTGTGAGGACAACACATCTGCATCAACATCTGCCCCTCCACAGCCTGCTCTAACCCCCTGCTCCAGGATCCACATGTCCCAGTCCCACAGCTGTGAGGACACCACATCTGCATCAACATCTGCCCCTCCACAGCCTGCTCTAACCCCCTGCTCCAGGATCCACATGTCCCAGTCCCACAGCTGTGAGGACACCACATCTGCATCACATCTGCCCCTCCACAGCCTGCTCTAACCCCCTGCTCCAGGATCCACATGTCCCAGTCCCACAGCTGTGAGGACACCACATCTGCATCAACATCTGCCCCTCCACAGCCTGCTCTAACCCCCTGCTCCGGGATCCACATGTCCCAGTCCCGCAGCTGTGAGGACACCACATCTGCATCAACATCTGCCCCTCCACAGCCTGCTCTAACCCCCTGCTCCAGGATCCACATGTCCCAGTCCCACAGCTGTGAGGACACCACATCTTTTAAAACCTTCTATGGATCCTTTAAAGATGAACTTTTAAACATGATGAATTGCTCTCTTCAGACGGGGGTCTTCCCTGCTGCCTTTAAGGGGGCGGGGCCTCTACTGAAGAAGAGCAATTTGGATTTTAATGATTTTAACAATTTCAGACCAGTATCCAACTTACCATTTTATGCAAAATCTTAGAAAAAAATTGTCTTTATCCAACTTAATGATTTTATTACTGCAGATAACGTCCTTGAGAAATTCCAGTCTGGCTTTAGGGTAAACCACAGCACAGAGACGGCCCTTTTAAAGATTTTAAATGATCTTAGATTAAATTATGACTCACAGAAGGTCACAGTGTTGGTTCTACTGGATCTGAGCGCTGCCTTTGATACAATCGACCACACTATTCTTTTAACTCGTTTAAAACACATTGGCCTCTCTGGTGTTGTCCACAAATGGTTTACATCCTACCTCACAGACAGGACCTTCATGGTGAGTGTGGATACCTGCTCCTCTAAGGTCCATACAATTACATGTGGCGTGCCCCAGGGTTCGATTTTAGGCTCAGTGCTATTTAACCTGTATATGCTCCCTCTTGGTGATGTCATCAGGAGACATGGAGTCAACTTTCATAGTTATGCTGATGATACACAGTTGTACATCTCCATGTCTCCTGATGACACCAGGCCAATGGATGCACTTCTTAACTGCATTTTAGATCAAATCCTGGATGGCAGAAAACTTTCTCCAGCTTAACCAGGACAAAACTGAAGTTTTAGTCATCGGCCCTGAGGCCCAGAGAGAGAAACTTTTACTGATTTTTGCTGATGCATGCTTTTATCACCAGTCGTATCGACTACTGTAATGCCCTGCTCTCTGGTCTTCCCAAAAAGAGTATCTCAGGTTTACAACTTTTACAAAATTCAGCAGCTCGTGTCCTGACGAAGACCAGGAGGTGGGACCACATTACACCGGTTTTATGCCGTGTTCAGACCGAACGCCTCTTGGGCGTCAAAGACGCGCCTCAAGTCCGTAGTTGGACGCTTGTGCTGAAGTCAGACGCTTGTCACAAATGTCACAGAGCGTCAAGACGCCCTGGCCGCGCGTCAACTCAGAGTCTGTTCGTAGCCATCTTGGAAACAGCTCGTGCCTGAAAACTACAGTTGTTCGGAGGCTAACTACTGTAGTCTCCCTCTTTGCTCCTGCCATGTCCTATGGATCTTTAACTATTCCCCCATGGTCTACGCAGGATCTCCCCAGTATTTAAGCTCATATCCAGCCCATACGGTTGAAGGGACATTGGTGGCAAGTGGCTATAAGCTAGGTTAGCCCGGTTAGCTTTTTGCGACCGCATACAGCTCATTGTTGATAAAAAAAAAGTGTGTGCAATAAACCACAAATGCGTCAAGCCCATCTCAGTGTGTGACCATCATAAAGGCTGTTCTGTGTAGTTAAGGGCTTTATTGACGTGATTAGTGCATAATACTTGTTTTCAAGGGGGTCAATGCGAGCTATCTGTTTGCTACTAAGCGGCTAGCATAGAAATAATTTATTTCTATGCGCAGCTAACTCGGGGAGAAAACTACGACCCGTTGTAGATAAAATGTGAGCAATAAACTTAAAAATCAGCAAGCCTGGCTCAGTGTGTGATCATTGTTACACGGTTGCTTTATGTAGATGGGGCTTAATAGACTTTATTCGTGCATATTTCTCGTTTTCACATCGATTGGCTTGTAGCAGCTTTGGGAATGCTCTGCATCATCAAGTCCCAAACACATTCCCAGCGCAGATCCAACCACTCAAATAAGTTTTCTTGTTGCCGCTTTTAATCCTGGGTGTTTAGGTAAAAGAAACACTGATGTGTGTCTTTGTAAAAGTCCCAGAGCTGCTGTAGCTCCGGTTCACAACAGGATAATCCTCCATGACTGTTTACATCTGCAGGCCGGCAGAGGATCTGCCCCAGACCGACGGTGGCTTAGCTACAGCGTACGTCACTGTTGGAGAAAGCTCCTGATTGGTCGACGCTCGCGAATTTCTCGAAAAAGTTCAACAATCCCAACTCTAGCGTCGGCCGCGTCCGAGGCGCGAAAATCTTCAAAACGCGCCGCACAGGAGGCGCGTCACGCGCCGCGGGGCCTCTCGACGCTCCCGGAGGCGCGTCCCCCATGTATTTTCAATGTAAACCTGACGCTTTGGAGGCGCCGGAGGCGTTCGGTGTGAACACAGCATTAGAGTCGCTGCATTGGCTCCCCGTGTGTTTCAGGATCGATTTTAAAGTTCTTTTAATGGTTTTTAAATGTCTTAATGGTCTTGGTCCTTCTTATCTTTCAGAACTGCTTTTACCTTATGAACCTTCGCAGCCCCTTCGCTCCTCTGGCAGGGGTCTGCTAGTTATTCCTAAAGTCAACAGAAAGACTCACGGCGAGGCGTCTTTCCAATATTATGGACCTTTTGTTTACGTCTCAGTCTAGTTCAGGTTTGTGGTAGATTGTGGATGTAAAGTGAAAATATCAGCGTTTATCATGCAGCCACCGCGAAGGACTATTGCTTTCTTCTCCGTTAGCATTGCGTTAGCCTCAGCGCTAATCACACCATTCTCTCGCTGCTACTACACGCTCTGATGATCACAGACACTCCCTCACCTCTGGATTCACACGTCTCTGCCTCCACAGAGATATAGGTGAGATATAGGTGAGATATAGGTGAGATATAGCTGAGCCTGTGCTGCTTGTAAAGAGTAAAGAGTGGTTTGTGGCTCAGTTTAGGAGGCTTATGTTTGGGAATGCTGTGGATAAAGAACTTATCTCAAAAGCATAATGACGGTTCATGACCATAAAGTATCCGCTGATACTGTGCCTTTATTTACCTTTGATCTACCGCATATGCCTCCGTAGGTACAGACGCTAGACATAAACACTAAACTGCTGTATGTAAAGTGTTGGAAACTCTGATCCGAGGCAGGAGTCCGTGTCTTATTTTGCTGAGGAAATGTGCTGTTTAAGCTGAAATGTCACTAAATGGCTGCGAGTCAAAGAGAAAGTAAAGTGTCTGTGTTTGGCTCCTCATGTCTCCGTCTCCTTGCGTCACTGTTCTTCTCTTTCTTCATATTGTCCAAAGTTACATCCCAAACCCAAAATGCTGCTCCTAATTCCACTGTGTTTTGGCGTGTGCTCCATCTGGCCTCTCCGTGTCCATCAATAACATCTGAAGCAACTACGAGCAGCTCAGACCGGGATTTGATTGGCCGAAATAATAATAAATAGTTTATTTTGTATTCATTAGGAGTTTGATTTCCTAAAACTTTTCCAACTAGTTAAAGCAGACGTTTGTTCTTACTTTTCCTGCAGTATGGGTATATATATATATTCATATATATATATATTCATATATATATATATATATATATATATATATATATATATATATATATATATATATATATATATATATATATATATATATATATATATATATATATATATATATTCATATATATGAATAAGATGCAGGCGTATTTTAAATGTTGTAATCTGTAAAGCACTTTCATACCTTTCGGAATGAAAGTGCTTTATAAATAAAGTTTGATTGATTGGTCTGCATCAACATCTGCACCTCCACACCTGCTCTAACCCTGGTAAATGGTCTCAACTTATAAAGTGCTTTTCCACCTTCATTAGGCACTCAAAGCGCTTTACAGCAAGGATCCAGTCACCCATTCACTCTCTCATTCATACACCAGTGTACGCAGACACTGGAAGCAAGCTGGGTGAAGTGTCTTGCCCAAGGACACAACGACAGCGTGAGGCTTCCGGAGGCGGGATTCGAACCCCCGACCTCCCGATCATGAGACGACCCACTCTACCATCTGCGCCACCCTCTGCATTATCATCTAACCCCCTGCTCCAGCAAACACATGTCCCAGTCCCACAGCTGTGAGGACACCACATCTGCTCCTCCACATCCTCCTCTGCTCCTCTTCCCTGTACCTCCTCCTCTTCCTCCTCCCTGTACCTCCTCCTCTTCCTCCTCTTCCTCCTCTTCCTCCTCCCTGTACCTCCTCCTCTTCCTCCTCTTCCTCCTCCCTGTACCTCCTCCTCTTCCTCCTCTTCCTCCTCCCTGTACCTTCTCGGGGGTGGGCCACTTGGCCTCCAGCTCGTCCTTGTAGAGGCTCCTCTTCAGGACCCAGCCCAGTCCAGGCATCGACTCCACCCTGTAGAGCAGCGCGGGGTCCTCGGCCGTGTGCTCGTATCCCTGAGGAGAACATCAGGAGAACATTAGGGGAATGTGAGGAGAACATCAGGAGAACATTAGGGGAATGTGAGGAGAACATCAGGAGAACATTAGGGGAATGTGAGGAGAACATCAGGAGAACATTAGGGGAATGTGAGGAGAGAGTTAGGACCGTGTGCTCGTATGCCTGAGGAGAACGAGAGGAGAACCATAGGATAAGGATGATATTCTCCAAAGGCTTTGTCTGAAGAACATCTTGAGGAGCATTTGGAATGGACTGAAGTGACTGAGTGTTTTAACGTTACCTCCAGGATTTACGGAACATATTGTTTCGTTGTTTTATTTTGTTTAGCTTTATCTATGATTCCAAATGCTGTCACACTCCCAGACTCCTCAGCTGCTCCGGTCCGGACTCCTGACTGACATAATCCTCATACCCCCCAGTCTCCTCTCTCTCGTTACAGCGACATTCGAGTTCCCGCTCCGTCTTTTGTCTGGGTCTAAAATAAGTCCCGGACTGAAGCCTCGGGTCTGCACCTGATCCGGGTCAGAGCGCGGCCCGGGGCCTGGGTCGGGCCGTCATGACGAGCCGTTTACGTTTCCTTTGTCAGTGGAATCTCCCTCAGTTTGTTTTTTGGTTTGAGATGCTGCAGGTGAAATCGTAAATCTTTGTCATTTGTGTCTGACGCAGCACGTTTAACTCTGACCTTTCTCTAGATCCAGAACACGGGGGGTTTAATGAGGCTTATGTCGATCAGTGACGCCATCTGCAAACCCCAGAAGGCCAAGTCTCTCCAGATCCCTGAGGTCCATCTGACACGACGCACAGAACATGTGGAACTGAAGAAAGCACCAAAGCCTCGTTTGGGTTTAAGAGCTTTAAAGTCACGATTTGATGAAAGAAGTGATGTGTACGAGGTGCAGACAGGTGCGGGTGGTGTATAAGTGGTGTATAAGTGGTTTATATGTGGTATAGGTGGTGTAGGTGGTGTATGTAGAGGGCGGGGCAGAACCTGGTCGTTCCAGGCGGAGATACAGTACAGACTGTCGTCCTCGTCCAGCAGGTGGATGGTCTGACTCAGGAAACTGGAACAACAGCAGCGTCACTTTAACAGGGTTTATTCAGCCACGAGTCCATTTTAAAGCCACAAACACAGAAATAAAATCATCCCATATTCAATTTCTTTTGATTTGCAAACATTTTATCAAACAGAAGAAAGAGAATTGGACAAAACGGGAAACTTTAAGCTAAAAACGTTCAATTTCAGCCAAAACTTCAACTAAATCTGTTTCTGACCCGTGGATCCCCCTGGTGGTCCTGAAGAGGCACTACAGCTAGTCCACAAAACAAGTACATTGACAAATTGATTTTAAAAAGAAAAACACTTTTGATAAAATGTACGACTTTAGCCTAAAGCAGCTGCTCTGTTGCTGTAAAATAATAAATTCCTTTGAATAGAGTCAGTTATTATTATTGGGGCCGTGAAGTCTTGTGCTGCATCCGAAACCACTAAATTGGTAAGAGGTCTTACGCCAAACCGGATGTGCGTCAGCGTCCGCCATGATAAGATGCGTCCGAATTGGGCTGTCAGTTAGTAAGGAGTTAGGGGAAGTGGCCTGTTTGCTAACTATCAGCCACTTTAGCATAGGGACCTCTGATGCTAACTATCATAGCCACTTTAGCATAGGGACCTCTGATGCTAACTATCATAGCCACTTTAGCATAGGGACCTCTGATGCTAACTTACTGGCGATTAGGAGCTATGTACCATCCCATAAGCCACTGCGCCAATCTCCCCACCCCCCTCGCCCCCACCCTCGAGTGATTCATGCGCAACCACTGTTGATTGACAGGTGCACATTTGATAAAAAATAAAAAATAAGATTCTGCACAAGCCAAACTTTATAAAAGTGACAAAATACATGTTAGAGTCACCACAGCTCAGTCACATGGTTTTAAAGAGCCTTCTCAGTAAGTAAGTAGTTTGTGCTTTTGTTTTCATTTAGTAGAAACTTAAGCCACATGGTTAATTTGCATACTGTAGCTTTATGAAACAGCTGTTGAGATAAAATAAAGGGAAATGTGAAGGATCATTTGGATGTTTCTCTTTCTTTCTTTTCTTTTTTTTTCCGCCTTAAATGTCTTTATTTGGACACTATGTTGTTGTTGGACAATATACAGTAGGGGCGGTATGCGCTTTTGTTTGGCTTGCACTGAACTTTAAAGAAGAAGAACAGCTGTTGGTGATGTCACTTCCCCTTCCCCTGGGTAAGGACGGTCGAATTGGGCAAATGCTGCTGAAGCTCTAGTTCACTAACTGGATAGAGATCTAACAGTTGACCCCATGAAAGGTTAAGGATTAGGAGCTAGTGTTAGGACTTAGAGGCTACAATTTAATGGTTTCGGATGCAGCCCAGGACTTTGGGAAAGGCTTTTTTAGGTCATTTTGGTCACTTTGATGAACTTTAACCTTAAAACTGTTGAGCGACGTCATAATTTCCCCAATAAATGTAGATTTAATACCAGTTTGAATCTAATTTAATGTTTTTAATGACATTTAAGGCCCTGATTGTGAATGACCCACAATAACCCTGTTTAACCGGTTACTGTCGTCTCCCTGATCGGGGTTTAAGGTTTAGGGCAAATGTGACGCAAGTCGTGTTTCACTCACACAGATCTTACACATATGTTTAGAAACTAGAAGGACTAGGCTTTCAAATGAGGATCACACTGGCATAAAGGCTGTAAACTCCTGTGAGATTTGGATCATGTATAATTGGGAGAGAGTTTCCCTAACCCTAAACCTAACCCAGGGCTCGGACCCAAAAGAAAGTGTCAAAGAGCCACAAACAACCAAACAGACACATTTTAAACTGACAGTATGATGAATAAATGAAATGAAAGTAAGAATTATGTAAATCTTATAGGAAATATAATCGGATCTGGTTCTTCGCTGCTAAATGTCAATAAGTAATTCATCACAGTCATATTTATGAGTCAGTGAAGTCGGACTGAACTCATTTCCATTCACTGCAAACAAACCACAGACACACTGTACACGAGTAACACGAGCAGCTAATGATGAGTGAAGGGCGCCCCCTGCTGGACAACAGCCAGACCTGCACCTGCATCACAGATTTAAGTGAAGAGGGTTTTTACCTGAAGAAGTCGATGGAGACGTCCAGATCCTCCTCCAGGACGATGGCGAAGTTAGCCTCCTGCTCAAACAGAAGCTCACAATCACCCTGAGGTCACCCTGAGGTCACCCTGAGCTCACCCTGAGGTCACCCTGAGGTCACCCTGAGGTCACCCTGAGGTCACCCTGAGATCACCCTGAGATCACTCTGAGATCACCCTGAGGTCACCCTGAGGTCACCCTGAGTCACCCTGAGGTCACCCTGAGCCTGAGTCACCCTGAGGTCACCCTGAGGTCACCCTGAGTCACCCTGAGGTCACCCTGAGGTCACCCTGAGGTCACCCTGAGATCACTCCGAGGTCACCCTGAGGTCACCCTGAGATCACTCCGAGGTCACCCTGAGGTCACCCTGAGGTCACCCTGAGGTCACCCTGAGGTCACCCTGAGGTCACCCTGAGGTCACTCTGAGGTCACCCTGAGGTCACCCTGAGGTCACCCTGAGGTCACCCTGAGGTCACCCTGAGGTCACCCTGAGGTCACCCTGAGGTCACTCTGAGATCACTCCGAGACAGGGCCGTCACGATTTCAATTTTTTGAGTCACGATTATCGACCGAATGAAAGGAAAGAACTGATATCTTTAGTTTTGTCGTTAAAAAGCTTTTTAATACTTTAATACTTGTAAACATTCACCGTTTCTAAAAAATGAAAACTGCTTTAAGATAGTTTTGCATTAAAATAATCGGCCACATTGAATAATACAAAACAATGTTAACTTTACTTCTTTATAATGACCATAATGATCATAATTATCTACTCTATATTATTAGGCCACAGTCTAGGCTGGGTTTCCTGTTCTCTAAAGTTCTGCTGCTGCTTCATTATGTGTCAGATGTTTTGATGAACAGAGAATGAAACGTGTTTACAAAATGACTAAGGAGACTCTTTTGAACAGCTGATTTCCACATGTGCGCGGTTTCACTTTCCTTTCTGTTACGCTGAAGCAGAGCGGAGCGCGTTAGCTTTTTCTTTACATCCTGAGCCAGTTGTTTTTAGTGAATTCTGCAGTTCGTTACCTTGACCTGGACATTCACAGTGAAGGATTATCTCCAAGATGTTGTTTATATTCCACGTAGCCGATATCAGGGTTTGCATAACGGATGTTCCATCGACAACAACAACGCCTTGGTCATGTTTGGATCCTAAAGACGTCCCACTCTGCTGACTTCAATCGTTTTTGATACAACACTGGAGGAGAGCGTCCTTCTGCCTCGCTCAACTACCGCTGAGTTAGGCGGTTTATGGCGCAGCGGCTCGTGCGGCAGTGGTAAACCGTGGCTTCTGACATTCTTACGGAAAACCTACCACATCCTTTTATAATTATGGTAAAACTGGTTAATCTTGACATCCCTACTCTGAGATCACTTGAGTGAGAGTAAAGCAGTAAAGTTACCGGGTGCAGGTTGAAGCTGGCCGTCAGAGAGGCTTTGTAATGCTGCAGAAACACATCAGAAACACATCAGAAACACATCAGAAACAAGGCTTTAACGGGGATTAGGACCAGAGGCCTGGGTTTATGGGGTTATACATAACGATCATTTCAAAGTCTCCTGTTCCTGAACGTGACCAGAGCCACGACCATCACACAGAGGTCAGTCTGGGACCGGCTTCAGTAACTTCTGATTGGATCAAACACTCCCTAAGATCAACAAACCTCACACTGACTGAATATCTAGTTCTGGGTAATGTTGTGTTTGTCTGTGGCAGCTCTGCAGTTTCGTTCACTGGTGTTAATGAAACTCACGACAGTGCGGTGGAGGTTCGGGATTCAAACAGCCGCACAAGACGGATTCTCGTGTGTTTGAGGATTCAGGTTCACAGAGAGACTTTGAAACTGAACATGGAGTCTTTATCTCTGCTCTGATCGTACCTGTGACACCCGAGCGTTCTTGATGCTGATCGGTGTGTGCTGGACGCCCTTCAGTCCGAACAGCTCCACCACGTCCATCGGCTCCTGAGGAACAACACGTACAGCGTCAGAGGACCCCCCAACTATTATAACGTAAAAATAAGAGTCTCAATCAAGAGCGGTTTATTTGTGCACATGGAGAACACATGACAAATCTGCATCAAGTTCTGAAAAACATTGTCACGGTCTAAGTACTTATACCAAACCACACAAAGAAGGAGAAATGCATCACATAAGGTGATCTTCAGGACAGACTGACCGTTATGTATATCTCAAAATACGGCACCAGGACAGACTAAACTCCAGCAGCTTAGGCAAGAACAGTCCTTGGATGGCACTTAGCATTTGCAAAACATACAGATAGACTGTCTGCACAAATATGTGACATTACAGAACCTTTTTCACATCAAGGGCCAAATCAGTTTTATGAAGTTCTCCAAGAGCCTTACAATTTAGCAACAAACATTCTAGAGTTCATCCCACACTGAGGTAGGACTGACGGTCTGGAGGATCATCATCGGAAAATCAGTGTAGGTTGTAGGTAGTTATCGAAAACATAAACGTATCCAAAGAAAGAACCGGAAAAAAATATTATCTCTTTATATCCAAGTTTTGATGCTGTTGGTCCAGGGACAGGATTACAGGAAGTGACAGTGTTTGAGCCCAAATAAATGTTTGCTCTTTTTAATACTAATCCATCCATTTTCTTCCACTTGTCCATTGCCGGGTCGTGGGGGCAGCTGTTGGAGCTGCACCAGCCCCTATAGCGCCCCCTGCAGGTGGTGGGTCCACAGAAGGACGGCCTCATGGTTCTAACCGGGCCTGTTGGTCTCTCATAAGGGGCTTCTGAACCGCTCTTTGTCTGACCCGTCACCTAGGACCTGTTTGCCCTGGGAGACCCTACCAGGGGCACGAAGCCCCGACAACAGAGCTCCAGGATCATTCAGGTCAAACCCTCCACCACGTTAAGGTGGAGGCTCCAGGATCATTCAGGCTCAAACCCTCCACCATGTTAAGGTGGAGGCTCCAGGATCATTCAGGCTCAAACCCTCCACCACGTTAAGATGGAGGCTCCAGGATCATTCAGGCTCAAACCCTCCACCACGTTAAGGTGGAGGCTCCAGGATCATTCAGGTCAAACCCTCCACCACGTTAAGGTGGAGGCTCCAGGATCATTCAGGTCAAACCCTCCACCACGTTAAGGTGGAGGCTCCAGGATCATTCAGGTCAAACCCTCCACCACGTTAAGGTGGAGGCTCCAGGATCATTCAGGTCAAACCCTCCACCACGTTAAGGTGGAGGCTCCAGGATCATTCAGGTTTTTACTACTAATATTTTTCTAAATTATTCCCCATTTTCCCCACATTTCTTCACTTTGGAGATGAACCCGATATTGTAAATGTGCGGCTCTTCCACACATTATTGTTCTGTTTTCTGGTTCTAGACGATGAATATTTGAGTATATGTTTCAAAAGAAGTATCGTTAAAGAACTGGTATCAAAACAAAGTGTAACGGTCCCCAGGCCTACTCCCACAGCCCAAAGCAGCGGCTGTACCTCGTAGTATCCGTCGATGAAGACTGTGATCATCTGAGGGTTCACGCCGTGCGCCGAGAGCAGAGACCTCAGCATCCTGAAACAGCACAAACTGTTTAACCCGTTTATTCTGACACATTTTAGTCAAACATTTGGGATCTGGCTTAGCTTTTGAATAAACTAGTTATTACTGAAAACTAGTTATTGGTTCAAAGCTCCATAAATCTATCTGTAATAATCCTTACAGCATCATCTCGGTCACAGCCTTTCCTGCTACACGTGGAGTTACTTCCTGGATAAATCTCCAGCTCAAAGCCACAAAACATCAGAGACTAAACGTCAAAGAGAGAGTTTGGGCTGTTTTTACTCTGACGGAGATAAAACTAAGGCCTTAGAGAAATGTTTCCACCTTCAGCGTCTCGACTTCAATGTAAAAACCTTGTTATTTTAAAAAGAGGCGTGGCTTAAGCTCACCTGTACAGGTAGTTGGGCCGGTTTCCCGCGATCACAGCCACCGGGACGTCTCCCACTTTATTGTTCTGCAGCTGAAGGAACAGAGAGAGTTAATGTGTGGGATGCCCTTCCTCCTGCCCCGTGACCAGCTCGTACCGGTTCAGGAGAGAACTCGATGGGGGCGGGGTCTTTGCAGCTGCAGATGGAGCCGTATCCTTCCACTTTGGAGCAGAAGATCTTCCTGCGGCGGTTCATGTCCGTGTCGGCCCAGTGACACTCGGCCTCTGCAGGAGGTAAACGGACACGTGACTCTCAAACATCAGCAACATCAGCCCTGAGGACGGACCCGCTCTGACCTTCTGATGGAGACAGCTGGACCTCGGTCTTCAGCAGGACCGGGTCGCCCCACGTGGACAGAGCCGGGGACTTGGAGTGTTTCTCTCCGAACACTCGACCTGGAAAAGACGACATCATCAGGACCAGGGCTGAAACAATCCACTTGATTTATAACGCACTATTAAAAACAACAATATAAAATACAGTACACATATAACTCTACAGTACCACCTGTTTAGTTTACAGTAGTTAGAGCAGAGGTGGTCGTACCTCCCTTCTGCAGCACCAGTGTCCACATGTCCCTCCAGCTCAGCCCCAGAGACGCCTCAGAGCCCAGAGACTTGAGCAGAGCGCGGGCGGCGTCCTTCAGGTGGAACGTCCCCTCGTCCTGGACACAGACGTCATGTAAACATCATATAAACCTGTGCGTTAATCAGAGACAGACCTTTATGGTGAAGATGAGCACGCGCCCCCTGGTGACCATGTTGAGGAACAGGATCATGCCTCGTCCTCGTGAGGAGAGTACGTATCAAAGATCCTCTTCGCCATCACATGACCCTGGAACACAAGAGGGGAGTCTGTAAGAGCGACTAAAGGCCCTACATGTCAGTATGTGTGAATGAATAAGCGTGGGAAAGACCAGGGAGCGACAGCCATGTTGGACATTTTACAAAACTTTACAAACTGTCTCAAAACATTTAAAAACTGTTTTAATTAAACACATATTTTCTAAACTTTCCAAACTGTTCCATCCATTTTCTTCCACTGTCCGTTGCCGGGTCGTGGGGGCAGCTGTTGGAGCTGCACCAGCCCCTATAGCGCCCCTGCAGGTGGTGGGTCCACAGAAGGACGGCCTCATGGTCTAACCGGGCCTGTTGGTCTCTCATAAGGGGCTTCTGAACCACTCTTTGTCTGACCCGTCACCTAGGACCTGTTTGCCCTGGGAGACCCTACCAGGGGCACCAAGCCCCCGACAACAGAGCTCCAGGATCATTCAGGCTCAAACCCTCCACCACGTTAAGGTGGAGTCTCCAGGATCATTCAGGTCAAACCCTCCACCACGTTTATTTATTTATTGGTTTGTTTGGTAGGACAGTGCAAGTTAATGAACAAGCCACACCGGATTGTAGCCTTGGGCTAATTTCCATCCGTCGTCCCCCATGCGCACTCTCAAACACACTCTCATTCATCCTGGCCTATTGTACATGTTTTTAGTGGTAGGGGAAACCGGAGTACCGGAGGAAACCTACGCAGACACGGGAGAACATGCAAACTCCACACAGAAAGGCCTGGTCCCTGGTGGGAATCGAACCCGGACCTTCTAGCTGTGAAGCACGAGCGCTAACCGCTGTACTACCGTGCCGCCGTTAAGGTGGAGGCTCCAGGATCATTCAGGTCAAACCCTCCACCACGCTGGTGTTTCTGTGTAGTTTAGATCATTAGAGTTTGTACCGAGGCCTGGTTGAGCACGATGACATGGATCCCTCTGCCCTGCTCCCTCATGTCGTCTCCAGGACCTGCAACAACACAACACTGTCACACAAACCCCTCACACTGTCACACAAACCCTCACACTGTCACACAAACCCCACACACTGTCACACAAACCACACACACTGTCACACAAACCCCACACACTGTCAGACGCACCGTGGTCCCGTCCACGCCACGTAGACTTTGGAGCGACTGGAGTAAACCTCAATGTCCAGGACCTTCCTCCCGTGGACCGGTCTGCGGGGCGTCTGAGGGTCCACAACGTCGTCTGGACCGGGAACATTAAGGATTTAACGCCATTTTAACGACAACTCACCGAGGTATCATTTTAAAGGTTTACAAACATTACGTCAAACAGGGGAAGGATGGCAGGTCTGGGCAGGTCTGGGGCAGGTCTGGGGCAGGTCTGGGGCGGGTCTGGGCGGGTCTGGGGCAGGTCCGGGGCAGGTCTGGGGCGGGTCCGGGGCGGGTCTGGGGCGGGTCTGGGGCAGGTCTGGGGCAGGTCTGGGGCAGGTCTGGGGCAGGTCTGGGGCAGGTCTGGGGCAGGTCTGGGGCAGGTCTGGGGCAGGTCTAGAGCAGGTCTAGAGCAGGTCTAGAGCAGGTCTTACCGTACTCTGGAGCCATGTCCTCGTTGGCGGCTCGTCTCGTGTCTAAGATCAGTTTGATGTTGACGATGACGGTCACCACCAGAAACAGCACGGCCGCCGCCTGGAAACACAGAACATAAACCTTCAGCAGGTCCAGGACTGAAGCTCAAACCTTCAGCAGGTCCAGGACTGAAGCTCAAACCTTCAGCAGGTCCAGGACTGAAGCTCAAACCTTCAGCAGGTCCAGGACTGAAGCTCAAACCTTCAGCAGGTCCAGGACTGAAGCTCAACCTTCAGCAGGTCCAGGACTGAAGCTCAAACCTTCAGCAGGTCCAGGACTGAAGCTCAAACCTTCAGCAGGTCCAGGACTGAAGCTCAAACCTTCAGCAGGTCCAGGACTGAAGCTCGGACAGGAGTCTGTGACTACTTTTAGCTGCAGTACCTGACATGTCCTCCTGAGGGTGCGCCGGCTGCTCAGCTTGTATTTGAAGCTCAGGTAGAGGCTGTAGTAGTAGTCGTAGTAGTAGTTGTTGTTGTTGTTGTTGGTGGTGTTGCAGTAGTAGTAGTTATTGTAGTACTTGTTGTTGCAGTACCTGACATGTCCTCCTGAGGGCGCGCCGGCTGCTCAGCTTGTACTTGAAGCTCAGGTACAGGCAGTAGTAGTAGTCGTAGTAGTAGTTGTTGTTGTTGCAGTAGTAGTACTTGTAGTTGCAGTACCTGGCATGTCCTCCTGAGGGCCTGCCGACTAGAGCTGCACGATTAACCTCTTTAACCAAGCACATTTTCTCCAGTTCACTTGATAAAACAGAAGGGTTTTGCTGCTTGTTGTTTCTGTGGCTGAATAAGGATAAAGAGTGAGAGAGCGACACGTTCATTAGAGAATGATTCAAACTAAGGATGTTTTTCTGACAGCTCTATAAAACGCCTCTTTGTCTCTCGTAGATTTATATCTTGTTGCTGATGAAGCTGCAATGTATTAACTGATGTTTAGCACCATGATGTTTTACAACAGATTTAGAAGTTTATCTGCAGCTCAAAGCTCTACCGCATAAAAATAAAACCAATGCTAAATATAAAATATTAACATCGCAAATTAAATCGCAATATCTGTCAGAGAAATCGCAATTAGTCGTGCTGCCCTAAGTAGAAGTAGCAGTAGTATTATTGTAGTACTTGTTGGTGCAGTACCTGACATGTCCTCCTGAGGCGCGCCGGCTGTCAGGTTGTACTTGAAGCTCAGGTAGAGGCAGTCGTAGTTGCAGTAGTAGTTGCGTAGTAGTTGCAGTAGTAGTTGCAGTAGTAGTTGCAGTGTTGTTGTTGTTGTTGTTGTTGCTGTTGGAGTAGTAGCTGCAGTACCTGACATGTCCTCCTGAGGGCGCGCCAGCTACTCAGCTTGTACTTGAAGCTCAGGTAGAGGCAGTCATAGTAGTAGTAGCAGTAGTAGTAGTAGCAGTAGTAGTTGTTGTTGTTGTTGCAGTAGTAGTAGTAGTTGTTGTTGTTTTGCAGTAGTAGTAGTAGTAGTAGTAGTAGTAGTAGTAGTAGCAGTAGTAGTTGTTGTTGCAGTAGTAGTAGTAGTAGTAGTAGTAGTATAGTAGTAGTAGTAGTAGTAGTAGTAGTAGCTGCAGTACCTGACAGTCCTCCTGAGGCCGCGCCGGCTGCTCAGCTTGTACTTGAAGCTCAGGTAGAGGCTGTAGTAGTAGTAGTAGTTAAGTAGTAGTTAAGTAGTAGTAGTAGTTAAGCTCATCGTAGTAGCAGTACCTGACATTTCCTCCTGGAGGGCGCGCCGGCTGCTCAGCTTGTATTTGAAGCTCAAGTAGAGGCAGTAGTAGTAGTAGTTGTGCAGTAATAGTAGTCGTAGTAGTAGTAGTAGTAGTTGTTGTTGCAGTAGTAGTAGTTATTGTAGTACTTGTTGGTGCAGTACCTGACATGTCCTCCTGAGGGCGCGCCGGCTGCTCAGCTTGTACTGAAGCTCAGGTAGAGGCTGCGCTGCGTTTTGGGGACGAAAGGCTTCGCTCGCGGGTTGGGCGTCCACGTCTCCATGGTTACGCTATGACATCACTGCGTCGCCGTGACATCAGGCCGACATCACAGGCGGAGGTCGTCCTCGTCCTGGAGAAACAGTTTAGTGTTTTACTGAAGCTGCTGTTTCTTTCCATTAATCTGGTTTTGTTCAGGGTTAGGCCTGGGCATCGCGACATTATTGTCAATACCAGAACTCGAACGATACTTTGTCCGATACCAATACTACAATACAGGTGAAACTCGGAAAATTAGAATATCGTTCAAAAGTTCATTTATTTCTGTAATTCAACTTAAACTGTGAACTAATATGATGTAGAAAAGCGTTATATAAGATGAGTCCATTTACCATTATGGCTCAGCTTGTAAAAAACCCAAAATAAAATCTCGTTTTTTTCAGTTCCTCCTCCTTTTGATACTTGTATTTATTGGGACCGAGCAGTAAAGTGAAGATATCACTGCGCAGCGTCCAAGTGCTCCTGATTATTACTAATTAGAGCTCGGGCGCTTCATAACTTCACCACATAGAGGAGAGGAGGAAGGAAGGAGGAGCGGAGGAGGAGAGAGGAGGAGAGGAGGGAGAGGAGGAGAGGAGAGGAGAGGAGGAGGAGAGAGGGGAGGAGCGAGAGGAGGAGGAGTGAGGAAGAGGAGGAAGGAGAGGAGGAGGAGAGGAGGACAGGAGGAGGAAGGAGGAGAGGAGGAGGCGGAGGAGGAGAGAGGAGAGAGGAGGAGAGGAGGGGAGAGAGGAGAGGAGAGGAGAAGGAGAGGAGAGGAGAGGAGGGGAGGAGGAGGAGAGGAGAGGAGGGAGTAGAGGGAGGAGAGAGAGGGAGGGGAGGAGGAGAGGAGAGTAGGAAGGGGGAGGAGAGGAGAGGAGGGAGGAGGAGGCAGACGTAGGGGAGGGGAGGAGGAGGAGAGGAGGAGGATGAGGAGGGAGAGGAGGAAGAGGAGAGAGAGGAGAAGGAGAGGAGAAAGGAGAGAGGGGAGGAGGAGGAGAGGAGGAGGGGAGGAGGAGGAAGTAGGAGGGGGAGGAGGAAGGAGAGGAGGAGAGGAGGAGGAGGAGAGGATGGAGGAGGAGGAGAGTTAGGAGGGAGGAGGAGGAGAGAGGAGGAGAGGAGGGAGGAGGAGGAGAGAGGAGGAGAGGAGGAGGAGAGTAGGGGGGAGGAGGAGGAGAGGAGAGGAGGAGAGGGAGGGGGAGGAGGAGAGAGTAGGAGGGAGGAGGAGAGAGGAGGAGGAGGAGAGGAGGGGAGGAAGAGAGTAGGAGGAGGGGAGGAGAGGAGGAGGAGAGGAGGGGGAGGAGGAGAGGAGGAGGAGAGGAGAGGAGAGGAGGAGTGAGAGAGGAGAGAGGAGGGGAGGAGGAGGAGAGGATGAAGGAGAGGAGGAGAGGAGGAGAGAGGAGAGGAAGAGGAGAGGGGGGAGGAGAGTAGGAGGAGAGGAGGAGAGGAGGTAGGAGAGGAGGGAGGAGAGAGGAGAGGACGAGGAGGAGGAGAGGAGGAGGAGAGGAGGAGGAAGGAGGAGAGGAGAGGAGGGGAGGAGGAGGAGATAGGGGGAGGAGAGGAGAGGAGGAGGAGAGGAGGGGGGAGGAGAGGAGGAGGAGAGGAGAGGAGAGGAGGAGGAGAGGAGGAGGAGAGAGGGGAGAGTGTAGGAGAGGAGAAGGAGAGGAGAGAGGAGGAGGAGAGGAGGAGTAGAGGAGGGGAGGAGAGGAGAGGAGGAGGAGCGAGAGGAGGGGAGGAGCGAGGAGAGTAGGAGGGGGAGGAGGAGGAGGAGGAGAGGAGGAGGAGGAGAGGAGAGAGAGGAGAGGAGAGGAGAGGAGAGAGGAGGAGAGGGGGAGGAGGAGAGAGAGAAGAGAGGAGGAAGGAGGAGGAGGGAGGAGGAGAGGAGGGGAGAGTGAGAGAGGGAGGAGAGAGGAGAAGGAGAGGAGGAGAGGAGAGGGAGAGTGAGGAGGAGAGGAGGGGAGGAGGAGGAGAGAGAGGGAGAGGAGTAAGAGAGGAGAAGGAGAGGAGGGGCAGAGGGGAGGAGCAGGAGAGGGAGGACAGGAGGAGAGGGGAGGAGAGGAGGAGGAGAGGAGGAGGAGAGGAGGGAGAGGAGGAGAGGAGAAGGAGAGAGGAGAGGAGGAGAGGAGGAGGAGAGGAGGAGAGAGGAGGGGAGGAGGGAGGAGAGGAGGAGAAGGAGGAGAGGAGAGAGGAGGAGGAGAGGAGAGGAGGAGGAGGAGAGGAGGGGAGGAGGAGGAGAGGAGGAGGAGGATGAGGAGGAGAGGAGCAGAGAGGAGGAGGAGAGGGACAGGAGGAGGAAGGGAGGAGGAGGAGCAGGAGTGAGTAGGAGGAGGAGAGTAGTGAGGGAAGGAGGAGAGGAGGAGGAGAGGAGAAGGAAGGAGAAGGAGAGGAGGGGAGGAGAGAGAGGAGAGGAGAGGAGGAAGAGGAGAGGAGGAGGATGAGGAGGGGAGAGGAGGAGGAGGGAGGGGAGGAGGAGGAAGGAGGAGGAGAGGAGGAGGGAGAGGAGGGGGAGGAGAGAGAGGAGGAGGAGAGGAGGGGAAGGAGAGGAGAGGAGAGGAGAGGAGGACAAGGAGGGAAGAGGAGAGGAGGAGAGGAGTGAGTAGAGGAGGAGAGTAAGGGGAGGAGAGAGGAGGGGAGGAGGAGGAGAGGAGGGGAGGAGGAGGAGGAGAGGAGGAGAGGGGAGAGGAGGAGAAGAGAGGAGAGGAGGGAGGAGGAGGGAGAGAGGAGTAGAGAGGAGGAGAGGAGAGAGGCTAAGCTCAGGTAAAAAACATATAGAAAACTGTTCCTTTAACGGTGCACGCTCTATTCCAGATCAGGACAGAGTTTTACCAAAATGAAACAGCACAGCAGAGAAAATACTCTTCAGGAAATCAATGTTCGTCACAGTATTTACTCTGATTAAAGGCACAACAGCGTAACACTTTAGACCCCAAAATTGGAGCACGTACAAACTCGGGACCCCCATTGTATTAAAGTTTCCTCTTATGCTACTTTAGGGAAGAAAACATTTCATAATTCAAGTTAAGCACTGCCTTTATTAATGTCAACACAAACATTTGCTCCCGATGACCAGCTCCACACACAAAAGGCACTGGGTAAACAAAGAATGGGTTAATATGAGAACCTAATCTGTCCAAAATCTCAAATTCTGCTGACTTTAGTCACATTCTCCATGAAGCGAGCTGGAGACGTCCCCACTCCCGGTAAAGTAAGATCATGTCTTAGAAGGAGGAGCCGCTCACAGCAAAAGTCATGTTTGTTTGTAAATTTATGAGAATTTTTCAATGATGAAAATATCTGTAATAAAACGAATGCTGTTATTTCAATTTTATTTTTACTGGTTAAAATTCTTACACCGTGTGGCTTTTTATCATTCTGATTGTGTTGAGCATGGAAGTGCCAAAGCTTTCATGATGTTTAGTTTTTACTTATGAGGTGGAAGGGACCTCGTGCATTTCCACTGTTATTACGTGTTTGGTAACATGTCCGGTCATGTTTCCTCGTGTTTCTGACTGAGACACATCAGTTACTTTGTCAGGCTCAGGTTCTTCTTTACAAACGATCAGATGCATTGGAAACAATGTGTTTTTAATGTCAAATAATAAATCACATGATAAATCCACCAAACACACACGTGGCATCTTTCAGTTCGACTTCGAGGAAACGTCTTAAATATAATAAATATTCAGAGTAAAACACGGCTTTTTCTGTCCAAGTGCTTGTGTGAGCCAGTGGATAGATCCAAACACTGCAGGTCAGAGAAATGGAAGTCACTAAATTTTGAGCCAGATTAGCCCCAAACAAACCCACACACATAACATTCCTCCGCTTTAAGCCTCTGTTGGAGAGTAAATAACGATCTAAAGACAGATTTAACCTCCCCCGGGGCCGGACACTCACCGGCTCGGCTGGCGACATGTACCCGCGGGAAACTCTGAAGGAAAACGGCCAAAAACTGGAGCTTTTCGAACCGCGGCTAATGCTAATGCTAAACGCACCAGCTGCGGCGCGCATTGAACACGTCACTTGATCTTCACACTCACTGGAACGCATACAACAGCGCCACCTGCCGGAACAGAGAGATACTCTTTTATCTCTTAAACCCCCGCGTAACCGAGGTTCGGCCTTTACCCAAATCTAAAATTCTTCTTGGAAAAAGCCTCCAAACAGTGACAAAAAATTGAGCCGAAAACAAAGGATAGGGAAAGAAAATCATAAATGACAAAACCAGTGAAAAAAGCAACAGTGAAAGTAATGTTTAAAAAAACTGACAAACAAAAGTTTAAAAAGTGTAAAATAAATAATATCAGTGTAAAAAAACATTTAAAATGTCAAAGAAAACCATCAAAAAAAAGTGTCAAAAGCGTGCCAAAAAAGCAGTAAAAAAAAATAAATAAATTTAAAAGACAAAAAGAGTTTAAAATCTGTCCATAAAATAACGCACTTTGAAAAGTTGGTTGGTCATTTTGTTCAGTGTGAAAGCAGTCAATAGTCTTAGCAGATTTCTTCTTAACCTCTTAAGCCCCGGTAACCCGAACTTTTCTCAGTCAGTTTTACCCAATCTAAAGGCTTCTGACTGGAGCTCAACAGCCCAGAGCCAGATGGTAACGTCTATTGAAGCTAAGACCTTGTTAGTTTCAGAAAATATGTAGTAAAATGTTCCTGCCTGCCAAACTACATTGTGATCATCTCAGCGAGTTCCCGGGGTGTGATTGCAGACGGATCAACCAATCAGAGAAAGGCTGGATATGCCAGAGCAGGAGCAAGCGACAGGAAGCCTTTCAGAAACGAACGCTTCCAACGCTGCGTTCCTGCTCCAGTTTTAGGGATTTTATATTTCCCAAATATTGATAACGAGTCGCCTTTTAATGTGTTGGAAGAGTGCGTATAACTCCCGGTCTCTTCGGTCCATGGACTGGTCTAGCGGGTTAAAATGTGGAAAGTATTGGGCGCTGCACAGACGGTTTCTTCTGAAGAAAGGGGAGCATTCTGGACAGGCCAAGTGTAAGTAATCTGGGTGGATCCAGTAACTGTTAAATAAAACCCAAAACTATCCTTGGTGTTTCCAAACAGAAAATATTGTGGTTCAGTTGTCCACAACAATGAATAAACAAACTAGAACATCTGAATGTATAATTCTAACAGTTTCTGTTTGGTGGTTCTAGTTCAGGATGAGTTGCATTAAAATCTGATTATATATAGTTGTTTAATCTCATAATCTGCAATTATATGAATTAGGGAAATTTATGTATGGTTTTATGTTATTTGCATGAAATTGTTAATGGGGAACTTAAATTATAGAATATAAGATAAAATATAAATTTCATGTGTTTATATTCAGTAACACCTTTAAATCTGAGGTCTACCGCGCTCCTGGGGTTCAAATGAGCCACAAGACACTTTTTAAAGACAACACCTTTAAACTAAAAAACCAAAAACATTTCCAGAGATTTGTAGTGCAAACAAACTAGAAAACATCCCAAAAATGTGATGGTAAATAATTACATTTAATTTATATGATACTGTTTTACACAATAACCTTGGCAAATTTGCACCGTCCCCGCTCTCCTCTGCTCCATAATATTACATTATATCATTCTGTATTAATAAATAAGACACAATAAACTTCCATAAACAAAAAGACAACCACACAAGGATCTTCATTAAAGATTTATTATTAAAACAATGAAGTAGACAAACTCTTGAGTTTTCCGTAAAAATTTTTAACGCGACACGAAGCGACTCAAACACAAACACAGTACACATTTGATCACTTTCCACAAAACACGTTAAGTGCTGCTGACACGCCGAACAACAACACTGGATCTTCATAATTGACACAAAAGAAGCAGCGAATAAAATATAGCAGAAACAAAAGCTCTCGTGTCTGAGGTAGCTTACTTCCGATGTATTTTTCTATATGAACTCGTTTATCCTGAAACTGAAAGAAACTTATCAATAAAACCATGAACGATACAAAGGACTGTTCGGAAACACAATTCTTTGGTCAACGTGAAATAAAATTAAAACATGTCTCATATAAAATGTTGTAACTACGGTTCTATGAATCCCCTGAGGCGAGCTTTCACCTTCTTAACCCCCACCGAACCAAGCACATTTCTCCAGTTATTATCCAGGTATCCAGGCATTACCCAATCTAAAGCTTTCCTGAAAAAAACGTGTCAAAATAGGAACGAAAACTAGACGTAAATGAGATGGAAAAGCATAAAAAAGTGACGAAAAAGCAACAAAAAAAGTGACAACAGTGGAAACACGAGGAAAACCTTAGATCAGTTTTGTAGGTCTTAGCTTTTCAAATGAGCTTACTCTTGGCCTATAGGCTGGATTGAATTTAGATTGGTTAAAGCCGGAACTGGAGGAGAAAATGCGCTGGGTAAATTGGTAAGAGGTTTTAAAGCACTGATGACTATACCAGTAATGTCATACTGGTTTGAAATAGAACTCTTTTTGCAAACTTCACAGAGGAAACTTAACATTTGACCAGAAAAATGTGCAACATTAACTTTTCCTGATTTCCCCAAAGTTTCTGAACCTGCTGCTTCTTCGTTATGTTTATTATTTTTCTAGATATGAGCTTCTGTTTTAAAACAATAGATCAGACACTCACACTCACACTCACATACATTTCACTGTCGACTCTGACTCGGCCTAAAAGTAACGTTTTCTCTTCTGAGTCGTACAAATAAAAGTGACTTGTGACGTGCAGAGGAGCAACCTGTGTGAAGTTGGCCCCATTCACTTTCAAATGTGGGGTTTGTGGAGATTTATGTTTGCCTTTGAGTGGACGTTACTCAGAAATCAATGACCAACAAGTCGTTAAAAGAAATCCACAAATATACACTCACAAAACAAACAAAAAACTTTAATGGGACTCTGTGGGCCAACTTCACTCAGGTCTTTTTTTACCTCAATTCATTTAAAACTCTGGACTTTCTGAACTGAAATAAACTCTGGACTTTCTGAACTGAAATAAACTCTGGACTTTCTGAACTGAAATACACTCTGGACTTCTTGAACTGAAATAAACTCTGGATTTTCTGAACTGAAATAAACTCTGGATTTTCTGAACTGAAATAAACCTTAGACTTTCTGAACTGAAATAAACTCTGGATTTTCTGAACTGAAATAAACCTTAGACTTTCTGAACTGAAATAAACTCTGGATTTTCTGAACTTGAAATAAACTGTAGACTTTCTGAACTGAAATAAACTGGACTTTCTGAACTGAAATAAACTGTGAATTTTCTGAACTGAAATGAACTCTGGATTTTCTGAACTGAAATAAACTCTGGACTCTGAACTGAAATAAACTCTGGACTCTCTGAACTGAAATAAACTCTGGATTTTCTGAACTGAAATAAACTCTGGACTTTCTGAACTGAAATAAACTCTGGACTCTGAACTGAAATAAACTCACCGACTCACGATGAGCTGAAACACCAGCAGGGGGCGTCAAAACAATGCATAAATGTAGAGTGGTTCTCGTTCTCAAACCTCACACTGCAGTCACACAAAGGGGGCGCTACTACACTCTGCTGCTTCACCTTGGCCTTGGTCCTAAACCTGAGCTGCTCTCCATTGTCCAGGCGCGCTCCTAAACCTGATACATGTTTAAAAGAAGGATGTTTTTAGTGTTTAAAGAGAAACGGTTGGATCAGAAGCAGCTCCTTGAACTAAACTTTTTCCCTGACCATAAACTTTCAGACCTTAAACTCAGACGTTTCCTGAAGCTTCGTAAACTCTCCGTCACCGAGGCTCCGGGTCAGACACACAAACGTCACGAGATAAAGTTCAGATCTAAATGAGCAGGAAATGGAATGTTTGAATCTGTTGTTCTTTCTGCGCCACTTGGCGAACTCTCCGACAGAATGAACACGGACAGGAAACAGCTGTTACTGACAGGCAGAGGGGGGAGTAAGAAAACAGCTGTTACTGACAGGCAGAGGGGGAGTAAGGAAACAGCTGTTACTGACAGGCAGAGGGGTAAGAAACACGTTACTGACAGGCGAGGGGGAGTAAGAAACAGCTGTTACTGACAGGCAGAGGGGGGAGAAAGGAAACAGCTGTTACTGACAGGCAGGAAAAAAAAGCTGTTACTGACAGGCAGAGGGGAGTAAGGAACAGCTGTTACTGACAGGCAGAGGGGGGAGAAAGGAAACAGCTGTTACTGACAGGAGGGGGGAGAAAGGACAGCTGTTACTGACAGGCAGAGGGGAGAAGGAAACAGCTGTTACTGACAGGCAGAGGGGGAAGTAAGGAAACAGCGTTACGACAGCAGAGGGGGAAGTACAGCTGTTACGACGGCAGGGAGAAACAGCTGTTACCGACAGGCAGAGGGGGAAGTAAGGAACAGCTGTTACCGACAGGCAGAGGGGAGTAAGGAAACAGCTGTTACTGACAGGCAGAGGGGGAGTAAGGAAACAGCTGTTACTGACAGGCAGAGGGGGAGAAGGAAACAGCTGTTACCGACAGGCAGAGGGGGAGTAAGGAAACAGCTGTTACGACAGGCAGAGGGGGGAGTAAGGAAACAGCTGTTACCGACAGGCAGAGGGGGGAGTAAGGAAACAGCTGTTACCGACAGGCAGAGGGGGGAGTAAGGAAACAGCTGTTACCGACAGGCAGAGGGGGGAGTAAGGAAACAGCTGTTACCGACAGGCAGAGGGGGAGTAAGGAAACAGCTGTTACCGACAGGCAGAGGGGAGTAAGGAAACAGCTGTTACCGACAGGCAGAGGGGGAAGTAAGGAAACAGCTGTTACCGACAGGCAGCTGTTACGACAGGCAGAGGGGGAAGTAAGGAAACAGCTGTTACCGACAGGCAGAGGGGAGTAAGGAAACAGCTGTTACCGACAGGCAGAGGGGAAGTAAGGAAACAGCTGTTACCGACAGGCAGAGGGGGAAAGTAAGGAAACAGCTGTTACGACAGGAGAGGGGAAGTAAGGAAAACAGCTGTTATGACAGCAGAGGGGGAGTAAGGAACAGCTGTTACCGACAGGCGAGGGAGTAAGAAACAGGCTGTACCTACAGCAGGGGGAAGTTAAGGAAACAGCTGTTACCGACAGCAGGGGAAGAAGGAAACAGTGTTACCGACAGGCAGAGGGGAAGTAAGGAAACAGCTGTTACCGGACAGCAGGGGGAGTAATGAAACAGCTGTTACGACAGCAGAGGGGGCAGTAAGGAAACAGCTGTTACCGACAGGAGAGGGAGTAAGTCACTCAATGCAAGTTCTCCAATTCAAGCCCAGACAGTCGAGTCTGCTCGTTCGTCTAAGCCTATTTTTTAATGTTGGACGATTAATTCTTCTTTTCAAATTGTATAATTGGCTTGAAAATATAGCAAAAGTCTTCTCAAGATTTCGCCACAAAATGTAATTATAATTAGATTTTTGAATGCCCTAGCATGTATTGAAATGACTGGGGCAGGGGCCAGGGGCAACTCAGAAAACCAATTTAAACAGAGTCTTTACACTAAACCTGTTCTTTCACAGTTTCAACTCAAATCAATAATAAATATAAAGTTACAGTGAGTCACTGAAGTCATTGGCCTCAAGTCCAAATCAAGTCTCAAGTCACAAACAGCAAGACTAAGTCTAAGTCAAGTCTTTCGTGACTTCGGTCAAGTAAGACTCAAGTCCCGAAAATTGCGACTCGAGTCTCCCTCCTCTGCTACAGGAAGTTTAGCATCATGTCGCTAAGCAACAATCTGTGCACTGAAGCGTTTTGGCTCCAATGAGAACTTTTGAAAGTGTTTCACAGTGATGTAAATTGAGGAGGTTTGAATCAGTGAAGAATTCAGTCTTTTTCAGACCGAGGCCGCAGAAAAAGAATAAACGTCAGAACTCACAGTGACGTCATGTGCACATCCTCTTCAAACCCGTGTCTGACCCGGAGTCTTTGAAACGTTTAAATCCGTCTGAGGATAATCTGGATAAATCTCTCGTATAAAACGCTCTGTTCATAAATAAATAAATACATTTAAAAAAAAGGATCTGGAACCAAACTTTGGTGTTGTGACGCCGCGGCGACGGAGCCAGGGAGGCGGAGCCACGGAGGCGGAGCCAGGACAGTACTTTAGTAACTATGACTAGTACTTTTATTTAGGGCTGGGACAAAATATTGGATCACAATACTTTGTGCTGAATACCAAGTATCGATACTTGATCAAGTATCACAATACTTTCAATACTTGTGTTGGAGCATTTTTATCATCACTCCTTTGTTTCCAGTAACAGTTACAGCACTTACTTTGTGTGAGCCGTTGTTTCAATATTCCAACTTTTTTTCTCCGCTGATATTTTCTACATTTGTTGTGTCGTTTCTCTGGGTTTGGGGCTGGCACTAACTGTCCGTCGTCGTCGCCGAGGCGTCAATAAAATCCCACACAAATCAAACATGTTTTAAATAAATAATACATAATTCTATGTTTCTCTGAGACGTTTTGTGCAGTTTTTCTCTGGTTAAATCTGTAAAAAGCAGCAGTTTTCAAAGTGTCCAAGTCCAGCTACGTTTTCACCTGAAGATTCAGCTTTTTCACTTTTCCTTTTTCACAGAAATAAAAACTTTGTAAAGAGAAAGAAGCAGCAAACTCTCTTCAGTTTCACATCCAGACTCTGTGCAAAAAGCGCGTCATAAATAAAACATCCCCGTCCAAAAAGTGAGACGTTTGAAACAGAAGGACTTTGACAGTAATGGCCTCCACCGTCCACCGGGGGTGCCCTCGGTACCAAAGCTTATTATAAATGTAGAACGTGTAAATAATCACAGCTGAAACTGAAAGTGCAGAAACATCAGACGAACCTGAACTCGCTCTCAAACTCTTTCTTTCAGATTCCTGTTTGGACTTTAGTGAAAAAGTGAGTCTCGTTGGAAAAGTTCATAAAGTGATTTTTACAAGTTCTTTTTAAAGTCCATGTCAAAGTTTTGTTTCCTCCTGAATTAACACTTCTGTTTATGTTTTTATAGAACGTTTTTTCTCCAGATTCAAGTTTTTCTTCGGCCTCGTGGTTTCGTTTTTTTGTTCCGTCAGTGAAGTTTCCGCTGGAGTTTGAGCCGATGAACTGATGCAACAGGAAAAACAGGAATGTTTCCATTTCTCTCACCTTAAGTCTTTCCTGATATCTTCCTTGTGTTTTGTTGTTTTCTCCGCAGACGTCAAGACCGAGCTTCTCGACTGGTTTTGGAGTCGGGACCCGTCGTTAATTTGTGGCCACTGGAGGCGCTAGACCTGAAATGTTCCCCAGGGGTTAAACGATAACAGTCTGGTATCGGACAAAAAGTTTAGGTTCAAAGCAGGAACCAAAAACATCAGATCCCAAACCCCCTATGTTACCAAAATTTTTTT
Source organism: Neogobius melanostomus (assembly GCA_007210695.1). Lineage (NCBI taxonomy): Eukaryota > Metazoa > Chordata > Actinopteri > Gobiiformes > Gobiidae > Neogobius > Neogobius melanostomus. Next base: position 35,201 of record VHKM01001064.1, on the reverse strand, counting down.
CCCCAAATGATTCCCCATTTTTCACACACTTCTTGACAGGAAGTGACTTCGGTTGTTTCAGCTCTAAGTAACCCGCCAATGTTTGTCCCATTTTTCCCATTATTTACACTATTTTTATTTATTTCCCCCCCATTTTTTTCCCTTTTCCCTATTTATTTTCCCTAAATTTTTGCTAATTTACCCCATTTTATTCCAAATTGCATCCCTATTTTGTCAACTTGTTTTCTTATTTTTCCATAACAAAATATAGATTCTGTCCCATCTTTTTACTTTTTCCTTATTTTTGCCCCATTTTTTTTACCTTCATTTATCATTTTATTGCTAATTTTCCCCTATTTTAGCTCAATTTTCCTAATTTTTTCCTGATTTATTTCGTGACATGACCCACTTTGGGCCCTGACCCCCAGTGAGAAGCAAGGAGAAGGTCCTTCAGGCTTCAGTCCATCGTTTCAGAATCAAAAGAATAATGGAACGACAGCCAGAACGACTTGGTTTTTGTGAGTTTTAGTTTGTTGTCTTTCGGCCGTCACTGACCACTCTGATGCAAAACCTCAGTGTTCTCCTATTCACTTTGCTCTCTGTCGCACCATGACTCTCGGCCGTCCAGGAACACTCGAAGCTTACTTTTCAAACACTCTGCAGCTCTTGTTGCTTCGTTTCGCTCCTGAGTCTGACGAGCGTTTTCATCCTTTTCACTGCACTGGACGGAGCTCGTCTTGATTTCGACCGTTTCCTCCTGCCGTTCGGTTCTCGGACGCCGCCGGGAACTCTCCTCGGATGTGGCTGTCCTCGTGGGCGCTCTCCTCTAGGGGGCGCTTGCGAACACGGGGCGTGAGCAGCCTAGTCCTCCGGTTTGTGCAGGAAGCCAGAAGAGTCCGGCTGTAGAAGGTTCCACCAGTCCGGAGGCTCCAGTAACGAGTGGACGGTTCGAATCCCAGACCCCCATCCGACGACAATGGCGCAGTGTTTCACCTCCGACGCCACCGCTGAAAGCAGAGGGAATATTCAATCAATCAATGGTTTTGTTAGCCCAATATCACACAGGAGTTCCTCACTAGCATGACCGAACATTAGGCAATAAAACAGAGCAGTAAATAAAGCGATGTAAAGTTCAGGCGAATTTCAGTATCCAGGCAAACATAAAGTCCAATAAAGCGTTCAGCAGTGGGTGGGACGAGCAGCGCGGTCCCCTGTCTTAGACTCTCCAGCACGGCAAGGAAAAACTCAAAAAAACCAAACCCTCAGGAGAACCACAGAAGGAGAGATCCACTTCCCATGGACCGACAGGCTACAGAGACCCAGGCCGGATGGAGTCCTTCAATATCAATATTAGAATATTAGTCCGCAACACTACACGATGATTTGCTCTAATTCTCAGTGGCAACCGAGTCTTTCCCGAGTCGTGTCTAGTCGAGGCAGTTGCACAGGTGGTGTCGCCGTTAGTTTAGTTTATTTGTATTGTAGCCTTGGTCTAATTTCCATCCGTCGTCCCCATGTGCACTCTCAAAACACTCTCATACATCCTGGCCTTATTGTACATGTTTTTAGTGGTAGGGGAACGTGGAATACCAGAGGGAAACCTACACGACACAGGAGAACATGCCAAATCCACCAGGAAGAAAGAAATGCCCGTTCCAGGTGGTTAATGAACCCTGACCTTCTAGCTGTGAAGCATGAAGTGCTAACCGCTGTGCCCCCACCGTGCTGTAGTGATTGGGGGTCACGACTGCACTGGCCTTCAGTCGTGTAATTTGTTCGGCAGTAAGAGCACTAGATTCCAGTCACAGGAAGCCTGATTTGGACTCACAGGAGAAAACGGTGGGTGATTTTACCCCCAAATGAACACACAAGAAAGCGCGGCAATGGACAGAGTGAATGAGACAGAAAACACCAACAGCGCTCCTTTTTCATTTCTCTGTAAAACAGCAGCACAAACAACTCATGTTCACGCAGTGGCGTGCTGTGATGGAAAACCAGGGGTTGTTGCCTTTACCTACCTTCAATTATATTTAAAGTACTTAACATTTGTTTTAACTTCAAAAAGAAATATCTTGGGCTTTTAATTATTTAACATTGCGCGTCTCTGATTGGTTGAATTAAGATGTAGTGACGTTATACCCTATTAGAGCGCCATTGGTTAATCGCGAGGGAGGGCGCCTGTTATCTCGCAGATAAAACTACACATTTATGATGCTGTTTGAGCACACGATGAAGCTGGCAGAACAACATACGCTCCTTCCCTCCGCTCCCCCTCTCCCCAGTGTATAAAACACCGCTAATAAGAAAGTCATGATTTGCTCAACTTAAATTTGTTTTTTTTTTTTTGCAAAAAATGATAGGGAGGCGGCGCCCCACTGCCCATAAAATGGACGCCGCCACGATGTCATGGCCACACGAAAGAGCAAACAACTTTATCACCAAACGTTCGCGAGAACCACCTTTTCAGCTACAGCAGACACGGCAGGACGCTGAGATTAAAGGGTTGGGACATACAACACTCTGCATCTCTCATGATGTGCGCCGAGCAAAATCAGAGAGGACAATAAAGTTCACCTAACCTTAGTAAACAGGTTCAGATGAGAACCTTGTTTTCACTGTTGGTATCGAATGAAACTTTGGCCCAAAAGAGAACACTATTTCTGCATATTAACTCCTGAAAGTGACTGGGTAATTGTACTTTCCTTTAAAAATTTGTATTTTTATTGTGCAGCGCTTTGTAACTTGGTTGCTTGTAAAGGCGCTTTAGAAATAAAACTTGATTGATTGATTGTCTGTTTGTTGTAAATCGTGTTAAAAAACACTCACACCACAGAGAGAGCAACAGTCTTTGCGGCTGGCTCTCGCGGATCAGGAAGTCCCGACGGCTTTTCCCTTAAGCAGTCCTCGGCTTCCAGCTCGATTTCAGCTCGGACAGAAACCAAGAACCGACCGTCCGTGGTCAGAGTCTGAGTCTGAGAGGACGGGCTGCGCTGGAACGGAGAGAACATACAATATATTAAATCCAAGGAAACTCCGTCGTAAAAAGTGCCTCCAGAGAAAAACTCACAGCTTTGATGTGTCCACTCCACTCCTGCGTCTGCCACTGGAGGCGCCGTCCAACCGTGTGTTCAACCATCTGTGAAACCAGAGAAAAGTCCAGACTTCAGGAATTTCTCACAGTCTCAGAACATGAAACAAGCAATTTATCTGTCAGTATTATTCCGTTGGTTTAAGGAGAGCTGTGAGAAAAGCTCGTCCTGTAAACTGAGAAGAAGAACTCTTGATACGACTGAAAGTTTAGGTTTGTTTTCCAAAGCAAAGCAACTCAGAGCTGCATTGCAACTTTCAATATCCGCACTTTCCTATAACTATCCCTTAACTGAAAGTGTGAGTGTCTGATCCAGTTAAATTCAACTTGTTTATATTTCACCCAGCCTCAGCGGGGTTTAACCTCTTAACCCCCATCTTTAACTGAGCACACTTTCCTCCAGTGGCAGCTTTACCCAAATCTAAAACTTGAAAAAAGCGACAAAAACGAGATTGTAAATGTGGTGAAATGCAGCAAAAAGATGAAAAGTGACGGCAACTACGCAAGGAAAAGTCAGCTCAGTTTGTAGGTCTTTAGCTTCAAATAAGGCGTACACTGACCTACAGTTATTGTTTTGTTTAATAAAAAAATAAGACTGATTATTTTCTGTCTATATTATTTATATTAATTTATTTCTAATTTATTTATTAATGTATTTATTTATTTCCACGTTTATTATTTAGTCAACGCTTTATTTTACAACCTATATTATTCTTTTCTTGATTTTTCATTTCAATTCATAAATAATGTATAAATAAATTAAATTAATAAATGTGATCGTAGACAGAAAATAATTAATGTCTATATTATTTTTATTTTAACAACAAAAAGAGATGTTTAATGACTATTATATATATTTTTACTTCATATTTTTTGTATGTTAACCCAAAAATAGCATGTTGACATGTTACATTTTTATTTTCGGGTTTGCAGTGTTATTTTTAATTATTCACCAATATATTTATTATTATTATTTATTTATTTATCAGTTGGCATTTTGGAGCCCCATAGCGTGAAGTCTCGATTTTTTTCCAGGCAAACAAACCCTGAAGGGGCACTCAAAAATTTAGTTTCTCGGGGAACTGATCAAATTCTGTAGAAAAGTTTAATTCTGGCCTCCCGATCAAAAAAAAGTCAATGGAACTGTGTCTTATTTTGTACGGCGCCATGTGACGACCTGGAAACACCCAGAGGCATAGCTTGCCATAGGCCAGGCAGCGCAGCTGCCTGGCCCCCAACTTGAAGGGCCCCCATTGCACCAACCCTTTTTTCAGATACCTTGCAGTAACGCTTGATTTATTTACAGCCTCCTAATGATTTTGGTGATTTGCAGTTACATCATCTCTCCACAACGCTCATGTAGGCGCGTTATCCCCATCCTGTGCTGCTTTAGTGAAGTCATGGTTCCCTATGTTAAACTTTATAAAGCAGTGGAACAGACTTTTTACTCATGGTCACCAGATTATATTTCTAATAGTGGAACCAGTTTTATTGTAACTCTCTTCATGACCTCTGCATGGAAAAACTTACAGTATGCAGAAAAGAACTGCATTATGGAAGTTTTCAGGTGACCCCTCACTGCCCAAATTGACCTCTCTCCCAGTGTTTGCAATACACCGATCGGCCACCAGAGGCCCCAAACCGACATTCTTGCTTTGGGCCCCCTTGGTACCCTTGCTACGCCACTGGAAACACCCCATGTATTCCAATGTGAGTGGACACATGAATCTCTCATTAAACAAAATGACAGCTCGTTAGCGCCCCCTTAAGGCGTGTGGACAGATGAGTCTATGGAAGTACGTCCCGTTACACTAGCGCCCTCTGACGTTGTTGTCCTGGGCAAGACACTCACTCACCCTGATCGTGCTCGAGGGCCGTCCTACCTGTAGCCCCGCCCCTCAGACTCCCACCTGATGGTGTCGAGGGCCTCCTACCTGTAGCCCCGCCCCGCAGAACTCACGATGGTGTAGAGGACTCACCTGTAGCCCCGCCCCCTCAGACTCACCTGATCGTGTCGTGGGGCCGTCCTACCTGTAGCCCCGCCCCCTCAGACTCACCTGATCGTGTCGTGGGCCGTCCTACCTGTAGCGCCGCCCCCTCAGACTCACCTGATCGTGTCGAGGGCCGTCCTACCTGTAGCCCCGCCCCCTCAGACTCACCTGATCGTGTCGTGGGCCGTCCTACCTGTAGCCCGCCCCCTCAGACTCACCTGATCGTGTAGGGGCCGTCCTACCTGTAGCCCGCCCCCTCAGACTCACCGATCGTGTGGGCCGTCCTACCTGTAGCCGCCGCCCCCTCAGACTCACCTGATCGTGTCGTGGGCCGTCCTACCTGTAGCCCCGCCCCTCAGACTCACCTGATCGTGTCGTGGGCCGTCCTACCTGTAGCCCCGCCCCCTCAGACTCACCTGATCGTTTCGAGGGCCGTCCTACCTGTAGCCCCGCCCCCTCAGACTCACCTGATCGTTTCGAGGGCCTCCTACCTGTAGCCCCGCCCCCTCAGACTCAACTGATCGTGTCGTGGGCCGTCCTACCTGTAGCGCCGCCCCCTCAGACTCACCTGATCGTTTCGAGGCCGTCTACCTGTAGCCCCCGCCCCCTCAGACTCACCTGATCGTGTCGTGGGCCGTCCTACCTGTAGCGCGCCCCCTCAGACTCACCTGATCGTTGTAGAGGGCCGTCCTACCTGTAGCCCGCCCCCTCAGACTCACCTGATCGTGTCGTGGGCCGTCCTACCTGTAGCGCCGCCCCCTCAGACTCACCTGATGTGTCGTGGGCGTCTACCTGTAGCCCCGCCCCCTCAGACTCACCTGATCGTGTCGTGGGCCGTCCTACCTGTAAGCCCCGCCCCCTCAGACTCACCTGATCGTTCGAGGGCCGTCCTACCTGTAGCCCCGCCCCCTCAGACTCACCTGATCGTTTCGAGGGCCGTCCTACCTGTAGCCCCGCCCCCTCAGACTCAACTGATCGTTGGAGGGCCGTCCTACCTGTAGCCCGCCCCCTCAGACTCAACTGATCGTGTGGAGGGCCGTCCTATGTAGCCCCCCTCAGACTCACTGATCGTGTCGAGGCCGTCCCCTGGGCCCGCCCCTCGACTCACCTGATCGTGTCGAGGGCCGTCCTACCTGTGGCCCCGCCCCCTCAGACTCACTGATCGTGTCGAGGGCCGTCCTACCTGTGGCCCCGCCCCCTCAGACTCACTTGATCGTGTCGAGGGCCGTCCTACCTGTGGCCCCGCCCCCTCAGACTCACTTGATCGTGTCGAGGGCCGTCCTACCTGTGGCCCCGCCCCCTCAGACTCACTTGATCGTGTCGAGGGCCGTCCTACCTGTGGCCCCGCCCCCTCAGACTCACTTGATCGTGTCGAGGGCCGTCCTACCTGTAGCCCCGCCCCCTCAGACTCACCTGATTCGTGTCGAGGCCTCCTCCGGTCTCTCGCTCTTGGTCGGAGCTGGTCCAGCTCTGCTCGATCGCAGTCCGGTCCTGACCTGGACTCCAAGCTCCTGCTCAAAGTCGCGTCCGGGTTCTCAGGATCTCTCCCAGTCTGGACCTAGCCTTGAGTCCCGGTCCGGGCTTACAGTCGAGTTGCGAGTCCCGGCGGCACTGATCCTCGAAGATCTGGATGTCTCGCTAAAGGCTTCGATGGACGTTCGCTTCGTTTGGATTTCCCTGAAAAACAGAGACATGGTTCAGTCCAGTCAGTTTTAAGATCTGGTTCAGTCCTGGTTTAGTCCAGGTGTTAAGTTCCTGTTCAGTCCTGGTTTGTCCGTTTTAGTCCTTGTTCAGTCCTGGTTTAGTCCTGATTTAGTCCTGGTTCAGTCCAGTTTAAGTCCTGTTCAGTCAGTCCAGTTTAAGTCCTGGTTTAGTCCAGTTTAAGTCCTGGTTTAGTCCGTTTATCCCTTGTTCAGTCCTGGTTTAGTCCTGATTTGTCCTGGTTCAGTCCAGTTTTAGTCCTTTTCGTCCTGGTTAGTCCTGATTTAGTCCTGGTTCGTCAGTTTAAGTCCTGGTTCAGTCCAGTTTTTCAGTCCTGGTTTCAGTCCTGTTCAGTCGGTCCGGTCTCGTACCTGAGTGAGTTTCTGCAGCTGTTGTGGAGTCGCTCAAACTCCTATGTTCCCCTGAATTTCTGAAAAGTTCCTGAGCTGTTTTCCACTGACTCCGCCCCTTTTCTTTTTTTCCTTCAGCTCCAGAGTCTGAAAAAACAAGACATTGGGTCAGACGCCTTTGTAGCCCACACCGCCGCGGGGCAGACGCGCAGAGGATGTTTTTGGACTGAGGGGTAAGTCGGATGTTGGCATGACCAGGTTGTTTCTCCTTTCAAACTCACGGAGATAACGTGTTGTCAGTTATTTAAAGGCGGACTAGATGCAAGTTTGTCATTTTTATACTCACTACTGCACCTCAGGTCTTAGGTGAACTGCATCTCTATATTAAGTTAAACTCGTGCATGACGCACTTCGGACCTGAAGTAAACCTTAGGAGTGACATGCAGGATTTTAGAGGCAGTTGTGGTGAACGCGTCTGGGCTATCCTACACATGAAGACATGCTGGAACATGTTAGGGAGGAGAAATATAGCATTTTAATTCTGCATAGTCCCTTTAATATGTTCTATAATCAGTCTCTAAAAATGTTATATGTTTCATTTTTACTGCTTCAGAAATGTAGCTGAGGTAAACTTCTGACTAATTATTAAGAGTGACAATAGTTAATAATTGCACGGAGCAAAAGTGCTTTTCCTTCATTTCCTCCATTCTCTCTTGTTTAACACGTTAGCTACAGCCTGCAGATCTCATTCCCAGTGTTGCACCTGCGATTTGGAGCATTTTATTTTGGGGGAGTTGGCATTCAAATAAACAACCATTTAAATGCACTTAATTTTTATGATTGATTAATATTTATTATTCTTTATTAAAGCAGCATCACAGCATGTAATTCACCAAACTTCCATTGTGATTTCATCGTGTCACTCATCAACTCATAAATACCTTTACAATATTCCAGTCTCTGATCATCACCTCTTTTAATAAAACAGATTAGCCTCCAAAGATTCTAAATATTCTACATTTTTTAACAAAAAGTTAAAGCACTTTAATGACTAATATAATCCGCATTTCATTTAAGTTATATGTTCTTTAGTTACTGAAGAAGTATTTTTGTAACTTGTTATTTTGTGCCATTCCTGCATGAGAACAAACCGAAACGCTTTAATAAAATGCTGTGCAATAATCTGACTGAAACTCCACCCCAGAGACAGAATGAGGAAACTGTTGTTTCTTCACTTGTTATTTATTCATGTTGAACAAATAAGCATACAGGGTTTGATGCAGGAATCTAAATGAATGTTAAAAAATTATGTTTGGACAAAAATATGTGGGGGTTAAATTGTTGGGTTCGAATTAATATAATTTTTTTACACGACATGGATGAGAGATAAACCTGACGCCCTGGTGTCTTTGTGGAAGGATGGAAGAGTGTTGGAAAAGCTGTTCTCACCTCGGGGTTCTCCTGGGTTGCTCCCTTCTGTGGTCCCTTCTGTGTCCCCTCTGTGGTCCCTGGTTTATCTCCTGGATTGGTCTTCCTGGTTTGTCCCCTGGCCCATCTCGTTGTGCGCCCCCTGGTGGGCAGGGCAGATCCAGTCGCACCTGGCAAGCCGGTGTTGTAGCACGACAGAGGACCTTGGTTTGTGGAACTGCGATCAGTGCTGGACGGACGGAACCGAGCTGCTCCGAAAACCCGAAAGCGGCCTCTGGAGGTCAGGATCCTGAGGATGACGGTCTGCCCCGCGCACCTGACACAACGGCAGGGACAGTTTTAGACGACTTTGGAAAGAAATCTCCACCTGAAAAGAGTTTCACTGATCGTTTTCCACTTTCTCACACAAAACATCAGGGACAAACATTCAGGGACGATCACAGCTACAGCGCTCAGACCTTACAGCTGCTCAGACCTTACAGCGCTCAGACCTACAGCCGCTCAGACCTTCAGCTGCTCAGACCTTACAGCCGCTCAGACCTTACAACCGCTCAGACCTTACAGCTGCCTCAGACCTTACAGGCTTGCTCAGACCTTACAGCCGCTTCAGGACCTCTTACAGCGCTTCAAGACCTTACAGCCGCTCAGACCTTACAGGCGCTCAGACCTTACAGCCGCTCAGACCTTACAGCCGCTCAGACCTTACAGCCGCTCAGACCTTTACAGCTGCCAGGACCTTACAGGCGCTCAGACCTTACAGCTGCTCAGACCTTAAGGCGCTCAGACCTTACAGCTGCTCAGACCTTACAAGGCGCTCAGACCTTACAGCCGCTCGGACCTTACAGCCGCTGTCAGACCTTACAGCCGCTCAGACCTTACAGCGCTAGACCTTACAGTCCCTCAGACCTTACAGGCCTTCAGACCTTTACAAGCGCATCAGACCTTACAGGCACTCACTCACCGAGCGTCAGCGTGTAGTTTCCCCGTTTCCCATCGGACGAGTCTGGACCAAAAACGTTCCATCGGAGAATCCTTCAGGCAAGAACGCTGGGCCTCTGCCCTGAAACAGCGCCACCACCATGGTCAGACAGAGGTATGACAACCACACATGGCAGACAGAGGTATGACATCCACCACATGGTCCAGACAGAGTATGACCCCACCACCGCATGCGTCGACAGAGGTATTGACATCACCACATGGTCAGACAGAGTTATGACATCGCCACATGGTCAGACAGAGGTATGACATCGCACAATTGCGGTCAGACAGAGGTATGACATCACCACAATGGTCAGAACAGAGGTATGACCCCCCACCCCCGCATGGTCAGGACAGAGGTATGACATCACCACATGGTCAGACAGAGGTATGACATCACCGCCATGGTCAACAGGGTATGGGACATCACCACATGGTCAGAAGAGTATGACACCACCGCATGTCAGACAGAGGTATGACATCACCACATTGGTCAGACAGAGGATGATCGCCACTGGTCAAGACAGAGGTATATGACATCGCACATGGTCAGAAGAGTATGACATCACCGGGATTGGTCAGACAGAGGTATGAACACACCAACATGGCAAGGACAGAGGTTATGACACCACCACAATGGTTCAGACAGAGGTATGGACATCACCACCATGGTCGACAGAGGTATGACATCACCACATGTTGGTCAGACGAGGTCATGACATCACCACATGGTCAGACCAGAGGTTGACACACCTACATGTTCAGACAAGGTTATGTGGACACCACCACATGGTCAGAACGAGTATGACATCGCCCACTGGTCAGACAGAGTTATTGACACCACCACATGGTCAGACAGAGGTATAACATCAACCACATGCGTCAGACCGGGGTATGACACCGCCGGCCAGGGCAGACAGGGTATGGAACACCACCGGAGTGGATCAGACAGACGGTATGACATCACCCGATGGTTCAGACAGAGGTATGACACCACCACATGTCAGACAGAGTATGACATCACCGCATTGGTCAGACAGAGGTATGACCACAACGCATGGTCAGACCAGGTATGACACCACCACATTGGTCAGACCAGAGCTTTATGACATCACCATCATGGTCAGAAGGGGTTATGACATCATCGCATGGGTTCATTAACAGAGGTATGACCATTCGCCACCATGGTCAGCGAATATGACATCGCCACATGGTCAGACAGGTATGACACCACCGGGCAATGGTCAGACAAGTTATGACCATCCCACACATGGTTCAGACCAGAGTATGACATCGCCCACCAATGGTCAGAACAAGTCCTATGACATGCCACGAATAATGGTCAGACAGATATGACATCACCCACAATGTCAGACAGAGGTTATGAACCATCACCACATGGTCAGACAGAGGTTACACCACCACATTGGTCGACAGAGGTATGACATCACCACTATGGTCAGACCAGAGGTATGACACCACCGCATGGTCAGACAGAGGTATGACACCACCCGCATGGTCAGACAGAGGTATGACATCACCACATGGTTCAGACAGAGGTATGACATCGCCACATGGTCAGACAGAGGTATGAACTGCCACATGGTCAGACAGAGGGTATGACATCACACATTCAGACAGAGTATGACACTCACGCCCATGGTCAGACAGAGGCTATGACATACCACATGGTCAGACAGAGGTATGACATCACCGAATTGGTCAGACAGGGGTATGGACATCACCCACTTGGTCAGACAGAGTATGACACCACCGCATGGTCAGACCAGAAAAAGTATTGCATCACCACATGCTTCAGACAGAGGTATTTGACATCGCCACATGGTAGACAGTAGGTATGAACATCGCCACATGGTCAGACAGAGTTGACATCACCGCATGGTCAGACAGAGGTATGACACCCCACCACATGGTCAGACAGAGGTAATGACACCACCCACATGTTCAGACAGAGGTATGAACATCACCACATGAGTCAGGACAGGGTATGACATTCCACCACAATGGTCAACAGAGTATGACATCACCACATGTCAGAACAGAGTTTGACAATCACCACATGGTCAGAAGAGGTATGACACCACCCACAGGTAGACAGAGGTATGACATCGCCACATTGGTCAGACAGGGTATGACACCACCACATGGTCAGACAGAGGTATGACATCACCACATGGTCAGACAGGGGTATGACCACCGCCGCATGGTCAGACAGGGAGGGGTATGACACCACCGCTATGGTTCAGGGACAAAGTAATGACATCACCGCATGGTCGACAGAGGTATGACACCCACCACATGGTCAGACAGAGGATATACATCACCGCATGTCAGACAGAGGTTGACACCACCGAGTGGGTCAGACAGGGGTATGACACCACCACATGGTCAGACAAGGTATACATCACACATGGTTCAGACAGGGGTATTGACATGCACCGCATGGTCATACAGAGCGTATGACATCGCCACATGGTCAGACAGAGTAGACATCGCCACATGGTCGAAGGGTATGACACCACCGCCATGGTCAGGACAGAGTATGACATCACCACATGGTCAACAGAAAGTATTGACATCGCCACATGAGTTCAACAGAGTATGACATCGCCACATGGGTCAGACAGAGGTAATGACATCACCGCTATGGTCAGACAGAGGTATGACATCAAAATGGTCAGAACAGAGGTATGACATCGCCACATGGCTCAGACAGGTTATGACACCACCGCATGTCAGACAGGAGGATATGACACCGCCACATGGTCAGACAGAGTAGACACCACCACATGGTCAGACAGGGGTATGACATCGCATTGTCAGACAGAGGTATGACACCAACCACATGGTCGGACAGGGGTATTGACACGCCACATGGTCAGACAATGGTTATGACACACCACATGCGTCAGAACATAGGTATGACACCACCGCATGGTCAGACAGAGGTATGACACCACCACATGGTCAGACAGAGGTTGAAACCGCCGCAATGGTCAACCAGAGGTATGACACCACCGCATGTCGGACAGAGCTATGACCACGCCACATGGTCAGACAGGGGTATGACCCACTGCATGGTCAGGACAGAGGTATGACACCCCATCATGGTCCAGACAGAGGTATGACACCACCACCATGGTCAACAGGGTATGACATCGCCACCATGGTCAGAACAGAGTATGACACCACCACATGGTCAGACAGAGTTATGACACCACATGGTCAGACAGAGGTATTGACATCACCACATGGTCAGACAAGGTATGGACACCACCAACATGGTCAGCAGAGGTATGACACCACCGCATGTTCAGACAAGAGGTATGACACCACCAACCATGTACAACAAGGTATGACATCACCAATGGTCAGAAGAGGTATGACACCACCCACCATGGTCAGGACAGAGTTATGACACCACCGCATGGTCAGACAGAGGTTATGACACCACCGCATGGTCAGACAGGTATGACACCACTGCATGGTCAGGACAGAGGTATGACACCACCACATGGTCAGACAGAGGGTATGAACATCGCCACATGGTCAACAGGGGTATTGACACCGCCACTGGTAGACAGAGGTATGACATCACCACGATGGTCAGAAGAGGGTATTGACACCACCACATGTCAGACAGAGGTATGACATCACCACATGGTCAACAGGGGTTATGAACCACCACATGGTTCAGACAGGGGTATGACCACACCAACATTCAGACAGAGGTTATGACACCGCCACCATGGTCAGACAGAGGGTATGACACCGCCGCCATGTCAGACAGAGGTTATTGACATCACCACATGGTCAGCAGAGGTTATGACACCACGATGGTCAGACAGGAGGTATGACATCGCCACATGGTCAGACAGGGGTATGACACCCCACATGGTCAGACAGAGGTTATGACATCACCACATGGTCAGACAGAGGTATGACATCGCCACATGGTCAGGACAGGGTATGACACCGCCACATGGTCAGACAGAAGGTTATGACATCGCCACATTGGTCAGACACCACCACATGCGTCAGACAGAGGTCATGAACATCACCGCATGGTCAGACAGAGGTTATGACAATCGCCACATGGTTCAGACAGAGGTATACATCGCCACATGGTCAGGACAGAGGTATGACACCACCACTGGTCAGACAGAGGTATGCATCACCACATGGTCAGACAGAGGTATGACATCGCCACATGGTACAGACAGAGGTATGACATTTCACCACATGGTCAGACAGAGGTTATGACACCACCACATGGTCAGACAAGTTATTTTACAGGCCAATAAACAGTGGAAAGCTGCAGACCCGGAAGCTGAGGCAGATTCCATGACGGCGAGGACGATTCGCCGTGATACTGCGCCCCCTGCTGTAGGAGAGGATCCACAATTGGTATTATTTGTTAATATTTTATGTTTTACAAATTATTGTTAAGGTTAGTTTAGGGTCGTTAGGATTAGGTTTTTTTAGGAACAAAAATAATAAACAATTCCTATGTTGTTCGTAGTTATGTTATATTTTTATTCTTATCAACAGAGAATCTAGTTAACTTTTTTTTATGGAAAAATGTAAATATCTCAGTTAACTCTCATAAGCATTAATTACAACAACAAACAAAACAACATCAACCTTCCTTAAAGATGATGGTCTAGTCTGCTTATCCAGCAGGGGCCACTACCACGGGGATTCTGCAGCTTTCCCCTCTTGACAGGACAGGAGGAGGAACAGGTGAGTCGTACCGGACACGCCCCCCCAGTACCAACGGCGCCCCTGCAAGCTCGGAGTCGGCGCGGAGCGGGCGTCGCGCAGCGGGAAACTGCGGAAAACACAACACATTCAAACGAACCATCATAATCATAATATCAGCGCTCCTGGACACCAAACATCAGGACAAACATCAGGGCAAACATCGGGACAAACACGGGGCAAACATGCGGGAACAAACACGGGACAAACATCGGGACAAACATCGGGACAAATCGGGACAAACATCGGGACAAACATGCGGACAAACATCGGGGACAAACATCGGGACAAACAATCAGGACAAACATCAGCGAAAAACATCGGGACAAAACATCGGGACAAACATTACAGGGCAAACATCAGACAAACATCGGAACAAACATCGGGAACAAACATCAGGAATGATCCACAAACAACGGGACAAAACTCTTGGGCAAACATCCGGGAACAAACCATCGGGACAAACAATCGGGAACAAACATGGGACAAACATCGCCGGACAAAACATCGGACAAACATAGACAAACATCAGACAAACATCGGGACAAACATCGGGGCAAACATCGGGACAACATCAGGAAAACATCGGGGGCAAACATCGGCAAACAATCGGGGCAAACAACAGGAGATCACAAAATCGGCGACAAACATCGCGGACAAAACATCGGGACAAACATCGGGAAACAACATCAGGACAAACATCAGGACAAACATCGAGGACAAAACATCGGGGCAAAACATCAGGGCAAACACGGGACAAACATCAGGACAAACATCGGGCAACACGGACAAAATCGGGCAAACATCAGGACAAACATCAGGGCAAACATCGGGACAAAACATCAGGACAAAACATCTGGGCAAAATCGGGACAAACATCAGGACAAACATCGGGCAAACATCGCGGGACAAACATCAGGACAAACATCGGGGCAAACATCGGAACAAACATCAGGACAAACATCAGGACAAACATCAGGGCAACATCGGGACAAACATCGGGGCAACATCAGGACAAACATCAAGGGAAACATCAGGACAAACATCGCGGACAAACATCAGGGCAAAACATCAGGCAAACATCGGGACAAACATCGGGGCAAACATCAGCGAACAAAACATCAGGGCAAACATCAGCGACAAAACATCGGGCAAACATCGGACAAACATCGGGCAAACATCAGGACAAACATCGGGGCAACTCAGGACAAACATCAGGGCACAAACATCAGGACAAACATCAGGACAAACATCAGGCAACATCAGGACAAACATCAGGGCAAACATCGGGACAAACATCGGGGGCAAACATCAGGACAAACATCGGGGCAAACATTCAGGGGCAAACATCAGGAACAAACATCGGGCAAACATCGAACAAACATCGGGGCAAACATTCAGGACAAACACCAGACAAAACAATCAGGACAAAACATCGGGGCAAACATCGGGACAAACATCAGGCAACATCGGGACAAACATCGGGACAAACATCAGGGCAAACATCAGGGCAAACATCAGGACAAACATCAGGCAAACATCGGCAAAAACATCGCGGACAAACATCAGGGCAAAACATCGGGACAAACATCGGGGCAAACATCAGGACAAACATCAGGGCAACACAGGACAAACATCGGGGCAAAATCAGGACAAAATCGGGACAACGAGATGTGCCGACACATCAGGAACATCAGGACGAGCAGAAACATCAGGACGAGCAGAAACATCAGGACGAGTGCATGAACATCGAGGATGTGCAGACACATCAGGACAAACATCAGACAAACATCGGGAACAAACATCAGGACAAACATCAGGACAAACATCGGGGCAAACATCAGGATGATCCACAAACATCGGGACAACATCGGATGAGCGGGAACATCAGGATGAGCAGAAACATCAGGACGAGCAGAAACATCAGTGGACAAGCAGGAACATCAGGACGAGCAGAAACATCAGGAGAGCAGCAAACATCAGGACAAACATCGGGCCAAACATCAGGACAAAACATCAGGCAAACATCGGGACAAAAACATCATGACAAAACATCGGGACAAACATCAGGACAAACATCGCGGGACAAACATCAGGACAGAACATCAGGGCAAACATCAAGGACAAACATTCAGGGCAAACATCAGGACAAACATCGGGACAACATCCAGGGCAAACATACAGGACAAACATCGGGCAAAACATCAGGACAAACACAGGACAAACATCAGGGCAAACATCAGGACAAACATCAGGGCAACATCAGGACAAAACATCAGGACAAACATCAGGGAAACATCAGGACAAACATCGGGACAAAACCATCAGGGGCAAACATCAGGACAAACATCGGAACAAACATCGGGGCAAACATCAGGACACAAACTCAGGGACAAACATCAGGACAAACATCAGGACCAAACATCAGGGCAAACATCAGGACAAACATCGGCGGCAAAATAGGACAAACATCAGGACAAACATCAAGGGCAAACATCGCGGGAACAAACATCGGGGCAAACATCGGGGCAAACATTCAGGACAAACATCGCGGGCAAACATCGGACAAACATCAGAGGACAAAATCAGGCAAACATCGGGACAAACATCGGGGCAAACATCGGGGACAAACATCAGGGGCAAACATCGGAGACAAACATCGGGGCCAAACATCAGGACAAAACATCGGAGGCAAACATCGGGGACAAACACAGGACAAACATCAGGCAAAACACGGGACAAACATCGGGGGCAAAGCATCGGGACAAACATCAGCAGGAACATCAGCAAACATCAGCAGAACATCAGCAAAACATGCAGCAAAAACATTCAGCAGAACATCAGCAGAACATCAGGCCAAAACATCAGGACAAACATCGGGGCAAACATTCGGGACAAACATCAGACAAACATCCAGGACAAACATCAGGACAAACATCGGGGGCAAACATCAGGACAAACATCAGCGACAAACATCAGGACAACATCAGGGCAAAACATCAGGGCCAAAACATCAGGACAAACATCAGGACAAAACATCAGGCAAAACTCAGGAACAAACATCGGGCAAACATCAGGACAAACATCGGGACAAACATCGGGGCAAAACATCGGGCAAACATCAGGACAAACATAGTACAAACATCGGACAAACATCAGGGCAAACAATCAGACAAAACATCAGGACAAACATCAGGACAAACATCAGGGCAACATTCGGGACAAAACGATCAGGACAAACATCGGGGCAAAACATCAGGGCAAACATCGGACAAACATCAGACAAACTCAGGGCAAACATCAGGGCAAACCATCAGGACAAACATCAGGACAAAACATCGCGGGCAAACATCCAGAACAAACATCGGGACAAACATCGGGGCCAAACATTCGGGGAAACATCAGGACAAACCATCAGGGACAAACATCAGGACAAACATCAGGGGCAAACATCAGGACCAAACATCAGGACCAACATCAGGACAAACATAGGACAAACATCAGGACAACATCAGGCAACATCAGGACAAACATCAGCGCAAACATCAGGACAAAACCATCGGGGCAAACATCGGGACAAACATTCAGGACAAAAACATCAGGGCAAACATCAGGACAAACATCGGGGGCAAAACATCGGGACAAACGTCGGGACAACGTCGGGGCAAACATCGGGACAACATCAGGAGACAAACATCAGGACAAACATTCAGGACAACATCAGGGCCAACATCAGCCCCCCTCCCCCCCCCCCCCCCCCCCCCCCCCATCAGGATGATCCACAAACATCGGGAACAACATCGCGGGCAAAAACATCGCGGACAACAAACTCGGGACAAAACATCAGGGACCACAACATCAGGGGCAAACATCAAACATCGGACAAACATCGGGGCAAACATCAGGACAAACATCGGGCAAACATCAGGGACAAACATCGGGGCAAACATCAGGGACAAACATCAGGACAAACATCGGGGCAAACATCAGGACAAAAGACCATCGGGGCAAACATCGGGACAAACATCAGGGACAAACATCAGGACAAACATCGGACAACATCGGGACAAACATCGGACAAACATCAGGGCAAACATCAGGACAAACATCGGGGCAAACATCAGGGACAAACATCAGGACAAACATCAGGCAAACAAGGACAAACATCGGGGGCAAACATCGGGACAAACATCAGGACAAACATCGGGCAACATCAGGACAAACATCAGGACCAGGACACATCGGGGCAAACATCCAGACAACATCAGGGCACAAAACATCAGGACAAACATCAGGACAAACATCGGGGCAAACATCAGGACAAACATCGGGGCAACATCGGGACAAACATCGGGACAAACATCGGGACAAACATCAGGGACAAACATCGGGACAAACATCAGGGACCATCCACAACATCAGGTCCACAGCTGGTCACACTGGTCACACTGGGGCGATCATGTTTGTGGTGAGTGTGGGACAGTTTCCTGATGTGTCCGGCGCTGCACAGTTCTTTGCTGAGTGTTTGGTCACAGGTTCAGAGCCGTGTCTTTGGCAGAAACAGTTTGGACAAAGGAAGATCTTTCTGTGGACGATCCTGGAGGAACCGATCGCTTTGGTTTGAGCTTTGTTTGAAAGAGTTTATGAGACATTTATTTCTCTGTCATTACAAAGAAATCAACATGAAGCGAAAACAGTTTCAAGTTCAGAGTCTCCTCTATCAACACGTTACTTTGTTTATTGTTATTGATCTTTATTTAACCAGGAAAGTCCCACTGAGATTAAGTCTCTTGTTCAGGGAAACAAACTAAGGTCCAGTTACTTCCTCTGAGACGCTCCTAAAGTGGAGACAATTCAAAAACATGTTTGTGACTCTGTGGAAACGACTTTCAGACATAAAAATACGTCAGGTTTGTGAATCCCATCACTTTGATGAGGAAAAACATTGTCAGTTTATTTTGGAGATTTATTTAAAAAACTTTTGTCCCATAGAGTCATATCGGCCTCTGCTCCACCTGACATTATGACATCATCACTTTATAACACGTGAGCGCCGCCTACAGGAGGAAATGGAAATATTCATTTGTTATAAATATAATTTAATGTGGCCTCAAAACCTTTATTGGACTTTTATGTTGTTTTTAGCAGTTTGTCAGTTTGTCTTGTTTGCTGTTCTTTGTTTGTAAAAATGCAAAACCTTCAACAAAAAAATTATAAAATAAAACTTGGTGCCTTTTTTCTGTTATGCTTTATTTTCCTCTTGGACCAAACTGAGTTTAATTCTGCTTTGTAACAAACTGTAAGAACTTACAGTGACCCGACGTCATTCCTCAGTACACAATGGAGTAATATGTACTAGTACTTTAGAGGCACATCATAATGAGACCTTTAGGGTCCTTTACATGATCCTCCAAACTACCACATATTATTCCGTCCTGTAGAAACCATAGCTAGGGCTGGGTACTGTTTTCATACCACTTCTTTAACGATACCGATACTAAAATATGTGTCTAGAACCAGAAAACAGATCTGCACATTTACAATATTGGGTTCATCTCCAATGTCAAGAAATGTGGGAAAAATTAGAAATAAATTACAAAAATGAGGGTAGAAAAAATGTTAAACCAGAAAAATATGGGGCAAAAATTGGACAGAAACATTTTAATAATAAGGAAAAGAATGGAGGAAACAGAAGTCCCTTCCTTTAATCCTGTCCCTGGACCAACAGCACAAAATATGGATCTAAAGTGGTAAGAAAAGGTAATTTCTCACATTTCTGCCTAAATGTGTCACTAAATGTGGTCTGATCTTTATTAAAATCACAGGAATGATTAAACAGTGTCTGCTTAAACTAAGTCCACCCAAACATTTACAAAACTGCTGCAGTTCAGTGAGATTCAGGCGGTGTACTCACTTATTCCATGCTGTCCTGTGAATGTTTACATGTTGTGGCCAATAAAAACATGATCAAATGTAAATGTTTGGGTGGTATTAGTTTAAGCAGACACTGTTTAATCATTCCTGTGATTTAAATAAAGATCAGATCACATTTTATGACCAATTTAGGCAGAAATATGAGAAATTCCAGACAGTGAACTTACTTTTTCTTACCACAAACAGCTCAACCTCCAAACAAACAACCAGCTCCAAACAAACAAACCAGCTCCAAACAAACAAACCAGCTCCAAACAAACAAACGAGCTCCAAACAAACAAATGAGCTCCATTCTACATCTTTGAGGACATCGATGAAACAAAACCAGCCTCGGGAAAAACCTCAACTTCACTGTTGTCAATAAAAAGACCTGAGAAAGACCTGAGAAGCCTGAAAGACTGAGAAAGCCCTGAGAAAGCCCTCACAGCAGCAGTAGAATCAGAGGAAGAGAAATGGCTTTTCCTGGAGGTTTGTGTCAAAGTAACAAAGCTCTGAGACTAAAGTTTTCATCTCAAATGTGCAAAACGAATCTGCAGAAAAACAAAGGAACAAAGGCTTTTACAAACAATCGATCTTTTCACTTTCAAACTCAGAAAAACTCAGAGTTTTGAAAAATCTGCCTCGGCTTTTGTCCGAATTGTTGCGTCTTTTGTCAAAGTTTCGTCGCTGCAACAAAAGGCGCTCGACGGCAGATCCAGAAAACAGGAAATATGTAATAATGTCCAGAAAAGGACGACGTGCAGGAGGAGGTTTCACTGATTTCAGGCTTTTGCAAAACAAAATGTGACGAGTTAAAAGCAGATTGAGCAGAAACGGCCGCGGACAAAGACAATGAGCCGAACAAAGACTTTCACAAGAAACGGAATATTCTGCAAATCACTGTTCACTTTGAAAACGTATTTTTCATTTAGTTTAGGTCTTTTGACGAACATTTAATTTTTTAAATTCGAGATTTAGTCAAAAAAAATCTTCAATTTTAGTCAAGTTTTAAAATTCAAAGTCAATTCAGTCGACTAAATTTAAGACAAATGTAGTGGACTTTGCATTTATAATATTATTATAATCATATTTAATCAGCTCCTCGGCTTCATGGAGCTGCTCCTCATGAACAAAGCTCAGAGGATTTACATGATCTGAGGCTCTTTCAGACTGTCATACAAGTTTGGATGATTTTAGTCTCTTTTCATTTTTATTTAGTCTTATTTTAGTCGACTAAAATATCTGGACATTTTAGTCACAGTTTTAGTCTCATGAAAAACTTTCATTTAGTTTTAGTCAGATTTTAGTCGTCAAAAATATCACTTTGACTAAAATTAAGACGAAATGAACCCTGGTGCAAATATAATCGTGAGGATCTGCAGAAATAAAACAGATTCAGTCAAAGCTTTTGGTCTGAAATTCTATGAGTTTCCAAAGTTTTTCTCGAAGCAACAAAGGAACTTCCTCAGATCTGAACGTGACGCTTCTGTCAGCGCCGAGAATCCTCAGAAACACAAAGTCAGGAGATGAAACGAGACAAATGTGCGACGAAAGTGACGAGTTTGAGCTGATTTTAGCGTAAAAACCAGGAAACAATGGAGCCGACAGGACAAAGACAAGACACCGTGACCGTACCGTGATCCGCCGTGACGATGTCGGTGAGCAGCATCTCCGCAGACAGAGGACACGAGGACAGGAGGACAGGAGGACAGAGGAGACGAGGACAGAGGACACGAGGACAGAGGAGACACAGGAGACAGAGCAGGAGGACGGGAGACAAAAGCAGCACCGTCTCCCTGAGCTGCTCTGAGGAGAGACGACAAAGCTGTCAAAGGAACAGCTGCGCTCACTCTTATATAACCCGCTCCGGCCAATCACAGCAAGGCACAGCAGGGGTGGGACCAATGGGAGCGCGGAGGGGGCGGGCCTGGTCTGAGGAATGAGGAACAAAGGAACGAGGAACAAAGGGAGGAAGCGAGAGGAGACAAAATCACGTCTCCTCCTGCTCCTCCGTCAGCAGGTCCAGCTCCTCCCCTCAGCTCCTCCCCCTCAGCGTCTCCTTTAACTGTGGGCTTTTATTCTGTGGCATATTAGTCCTAAAGATTTGCTCAGAGGGATTTGGGATCTGGTTTAGTTTTTGAATAAACTAGTTATTAGTAAAAATAAAATAAAATAAAAAATCAAGTTTCTCAAAGTTCTTTGTCTGAACTTTCCCCATTTTTTAAAACACATTTCTAGAATGATTTATCGTAATTTTACTGATTTATGCCTATCCTGTATTTTCCCCATAATTCCCCACAAAAACACGAGTGATATGAGGTCAAGTAAAACCGTTCACTTTGTCAGATACCGAGAGGCCGTGTTAGCGCCCCCTGCTGATAAAACAACTCACTGCAGTCGCTGTAATATTGCATTAAAAATGTGTTGCATTAGATTACATTAGTAAAGCTTTATAAATGACTAATACGTTATTTATTATTGAAATAAACAACATAAAGGCAGCGGTAACAAGACTGAGGGAGAAGAAAGAAAGAAGAAGAGAAAGAAGAAGAAGAAGAAGAAAAAAAACTTTAGAAATAACTTTACTTACTGTTATTATTATTAGGCCCGAGCTAGTGACACGCAGTGTCCCACAAGGGACTAATTAAAATCAATAACGGAAACAGGAAACGCAAGAATTCACAAACATGAACCGATATGCAAGTAACAGGGATCAGAAATTAGTGCTGCGGGAGCTCTAATTTTGGGTGGGGTCCGTGAGAGAAAATAATAAAGATGGCTCAGTGGCGCCCCTCAAACAGGCAGTTTACATTGAGTCAATGAGACCCCGCTTGCAAAAATTTCATAGTACACAAAGGTCACACTGGCCAGGACATAGAACACGTCAGGACATGTCAAAAACATATTATGGCCCCGCCCTAAATGCTACCCCTTACCAAAAAGAAGTATACTTTAAGTACATAATGTTAAGTATACTTACGTATACTTAAGTATATTTCCCAAGTGTACTTATAGTTAACTTACAAGTATACTCCTTGGGACTAAATTATCATAAGGCTGGTTGCAGAACAGAGAAATCAGACCTGAAAATGACGATGGAAAAAAGAAAATTATCTATAGTAAATCCAAACATAGAGTCACAAAAAATACTACACAAAAGTGGTAACGTTTTAGAATTAAAACCCAGGAATTAACTTACATTCCTGGGTGCTGGGTGTGTACAGATGATGCATGTGGTCTCTTTATTCCTCATCTTCTTGTTTCCATGCAAACAATCAAGCAAAGTGCAGGTATGTTTAATGAGGGGAAGTACAAAACTGAAACACTACTATTATCAAAATAACTAAAATAAAGTTTTGTTGGATATTATTATTGTTAGTGCTTAAAATGTTTAGGCTCTTTCTAATCCAAAAACGAACTCTTAACATTATTTCACCCATATCCCCACACACAAATTGAATGTGCGATTCTGGTGCTCAAAAGCTAACAACGTTGCTAACAGCTGACGTTTGCCTCGACGCGATCGCGCAGCGAAAATAATTGTCCGGAGTGTGAAATAAATATCACCATGAAATTCAGGAGGTTCTACGCTTTCCAACGCCATATAGCATGTCCATATTTGAGCACATTTAGTCGGAAAAACGATACTTTCTAGCAAGCGTAGTTGTTGGTAACAGTGTGAGCTTCTTTGGCTAATTACAAAATCACACATAATCAAGGCAAGAAAGCGCTAACTAAGAAACTCATACAGAGAAAATTGATCTTACCTTCGATATAGCTGCGGATACTATTTTCCAGAAACATTACGAGTATGTTGAGCTGCTGCTGCCTGTCGGTTGGAATCAGAGCAACTGTTGATGACCCGCCTTCTGATCGAATCAACCAATCAGAACTCACCATTTCTCAGCGACAAGGCTATTAGCCAATTACAGTGCTGAGAGTGAATTTGAAAAATCGGCGCTCACCTGACTTTGTCCAATGACTTTGCAGCTCTTCCTAGTTCAAGCCATGAACCATTGTATGAAAAGAAATACAGATAAAGAAGATAACTGTATCCATGAGTTATTATTTATAAGTTAATCCTTTCTGCACACAAGTTCATACTTAATTTCCTCAGATCCTTTTGAGATGTTTAATTTATTCAAAATGTATTTATTTTTATTTTGTATTTATTTTCATAAATAAAACAAAGTATATATGTATACTATTAATATAATTATTAGTATACTTGAACTTTACTTGGTGAAGTATACTTCTGATAAGTACAGCCAAGGACAAGTATAGTCTAAAATCTAAGTAAACTTTAGTATAAGTATATACAATATATAAGTATACTATTAATATAATTACTAGTATACTTAAACTTTACTTGGTGAAGTATACTTCTGATAAGTACATTACAACTAAACTGGAAGTATACTATCTTCAATTTTAGTATACATCAAATATACTTGAATGTACTTCTTTTTGGTAAGGGACAGGAAGTCGGCCATCTTGGCCCGAACCTCAAACCTTCAAAATCGTACCTCTTGAACTTCTGACCCCTGATCACCGAGTTTTTAAATGAAGCCTCAATTGTTTCCCCAAAATGTCCCAGACCCATGAGGCTTTCAAAATCATCATGTACATTTTGGAAATATTATTGGGCGTGGTCATGACAAGCCCGCAACTCAGAGGCCATTTTCAACAAAATTCAAAGTCTCATATCTTTCACAGACTTTGTCGGATTGGAACGGACCCAATCCGGCGCATGTGCACATTCCCGAGCTGGACCTAACCATGTGCAAACGCAGCCACTATCCCCAAAAAGACTTTTAAGTGGCTTGTAAGTGACCCGCCCATCCTCCGTGAAAAAAGCCAGAGTTCTTAGCCTGACAGCAAGCCGGTCTCGGTCAGAGTTTCTTTTGAAATTCGTCAATTTCCCACTTTATTAACTAAAAGACTGGGCACCTACTGGGAAGAACATGAATCGCTGCCTATGGTCCCAACCTCATTAACAACGGAGAAAGAACAGTTTTGAAATATGCAAACTACACAGAAAGAAATGGGGGGACAGTAGGGAAACAACTAAGGCAAAACTGGAGGACATATCAAAAACAAATTGAGAATATAGCCGCAAGCGGCGATTATCGGCCCTCGCCAACCGCCCTGCCTAAAGCAAGGGGGCGCTTTGCGCCCTTTTGTCTCCTTCAATCTAAAATTATGGTATTGCTACTGCCTTTATGTTTGTTTTTAACTTTTTTCCCAAGGGTCTTAGTTTTAGGATTTTTGGAATGCGCTAACGCGCACACCGCACTCAATTTTGACATTATACAGAGAAAAATTAGTATTCGTTTATTTATTTGTTTGAGCAGTTAACCTGCTCAAAGGGAGTGGGCTGAATCCAAAGGCTTATAAGCGCCCACCCCAAAATAAAATAATAACATTACATTTAATATTTACAAGGTAGCAAATCATAAACAAAGGAACATAGGGCAAAGTAACAATAAATGATGAAGAAGAATAAAACAAAAACAACAGCAAAATAAAGAACAAAAGAATGTGCTACTTTTATGTTATAAAGGTCATTAATACATATTATAATCTGAGATCTTGCTACTTCCCAGTTGTCATTACCATCCTCAATATAATTTAATTTGGGTTTAATTATCATTATTATTATATTTGTTTAATTGAGTTATATGTGAAGTATGATGTAAGCCCTACATAGTGTGGTGCATTAAAAAGCCAGGGTGTAGAGCGGGCTAGTTGAAGAGGGCAGTAACTCCCCTCAACAAACCCCCACCCAGCTGCCCTAACAGCTGATTTGTAGATGATGTTCCTATGCTGAGTGGTGCATTAAAAGACAAGGTTTTGAGCCCGTTGGGAGGGTCCCTCTCAACAGATTCATAACTTGCCTACCCTAATTCTCAATTTGTAAATTTACGCAATAGAATGACAACCGTTCCAAGCAGCAACACTCTTCCTTGATTATTGAGGAAACACACATAATTGATCCTACTGCGCCTCCTAGTGGCAACACATTTCTTCTTCTCTGTATATTTCAAAAGTCTTTTGTTTGTATTTATATTTGAACAGGTTGATGTTTGGACATCGTTTCAACTCCATTTCCAGTTTATTCCACAATTGTACACCATTAACTGTTGGGCTAAAACTTTTCAAAGTTGAGCTATGTTTCTGAATCCTAAAGTTTAATTCGTCACGTAATTCATAACAACCAGTACGTTCTTGGAACCTTCTTTGTATTTGGCCCGGTAACAGTTTGTATCTTGCTTTGTATAACATCTGTACAGTTTGGAACTCAACGATGTCACAAAACTTCATGATCTTTGATTTTAAAAATAATGAGTTTGTGTGGTCCAAAAACCCAACTTTATGAATTACTCGGATAGCTCTTTTTTGCAACAATACTATTGGTTTTAATGTGTTTTTATAAGTACTACCCCAAACCACAGTACAATAATATAAATATGGCAAAATCAGAGAACAGTATAAGATATGTAGAGCTTTGATGTTTAAAATGTGCTTTGCTTTTGCTATTACTGAAATGCTTATATATATTTAATATGAGCTTTCCAAGTAATTCTGTCATCTATAATAACTCCAAGGAATTTGATTTCATGCACTCGCTCTATGACAACACCCTCTATCTGAATTGCTTCCTGAGCATTGGAATTACAGTTGCCAAATATCATCATTTTGCTTTTACTCAGATTTAGAGATAATTTATTTTGTTTGAACCATTTATTGACACTTTTGAGTTCCAAGTTAACAATCTGACACAGTTGCTGTAAGTCGTCACCTGATGCAAAAATATTTGTATCGTCAGCAAACAAGATACATTTAAGTACTTGAGACGTTTTACAAATGTCGTTAATGTACATATTAAACAATTTTGGACCCAGAATGGAACCTTGAGGTAAACCACACACAATTTGTCGACAACTCGACTGATAATCACCTATTTTCACACATTGTTTTCTATTTTTAAATAACTGGTAACCCACTGTAGAGCTACCCCCTAATCCCATAATGTTCTAGTTTATTAATTAGTATATCATAGTTTATTGTATCAAACGCTTTACTCAGGTCAATAAATAACCCTATGGCATATTTCTTGTTATCTACAGCATTAGTTATTTCTTCAATTATATCAAAGAGCGCGTGTGAGGTTGAGTGATTATTCCTAAAACCAAACTGATTGTCCGAGAGTAAATTACACCTTTCCATAAAGCTGTCAAGTCTAGAGTTATAAACCTCTCTAAGATTTTTGAGAATTGCGGTAAAAGGGAAACAGGCCTGTAGTTTGTGAAGAGATGTTTATCTCCTGCCTTGAACAGAGGAATCACTTTTGCTACTTTCATACTTTCAGGAAATTGTCCAGTTTGCAGCGATAGGTTACAGATGTATGTTAACGGCTTAGAGATACTTTCAATAACAGTTTGTAAAGTTTTCATATCCATGTCATATAATCTGTCGAGGTTTTATTTTTACACCCTTTAACAATGTCCAGTATTCCTTTTCCTCCACAGGTTTGAGGAACATGGACAGAGGATTTGTGTCTATCAGTTCACAATTATAGTTCTCACATTTGTAATTTTTGCAGCAAGATTCGGTCCAACATCTACAAAGAATTTATTAAATGTATCGACTACTTCATTCATATTATTTAAAGTGTTATCCTCATCTTTGAAATATTTTGGATAATTAATCGTTCTTGGTTTATTTCTAATTATACAATTTAAGATATCCCATAAACCTTTAATATTATTCTTATTGCTATCTAACAACTTATTATAATAATCCTGTTTACATTTTCTAATGATACCTGTCAGGTTATTTTTATATTTCTTATATTTATCCTCAGCTTCTTTTGTTCTATCATTTATACATTTTTTGTAGAGTGAATTTTTTTTCTTGCATGCATTTAGTAATCCCTTAGACATCCATGGGTTTTCTTTACCCTTTCTGTTTTTACAATATTTTTTCATTGGGCAATTTTTGTCATATACATTATGAAATATTCGCGTAAACTCATCATATGCCTTATTAGTATCATTCTCTCTATATACAATACTCCAGTCTTGAGCTAATAGTTCCTTTTTAATACCTCAGTAGTTTTCTCTGTTTTTACCCTTCTAAACCAATACTTTTTTCATCATCAATATTTAAATATCCATTTTTGTACAATACAAAAACTGGCAGGTGATCACTAATATCATTTATCATTAATCCACTGACTGTATCACTATCTATTTCATTTGAGAAAATGTTATCAATCAAAGTCGCACTATGGGTTGTGATTCTACTCGGTTTAGTTATTAGAGGAAACAGACCTATACTAAATAAAGTATTTATAAATTCGTCCGTCTTTTTATGTTTATATGGGTTTAACAGATCGATGTTAAGGTCTCCCCCCACAAACATGACTTTATGATTTAAACCTGAAAAGTGCTCCTCCATCCAATTAGAAAAAACATCTATATCAGAGCCAGGTGTTCTATAAATACAACTTACAATAATATTTTTCTTTTTTGCCTGTAATTTCTACAGTAAGGCATTCAAGTGCATCATCCACTACCATAGTCTTATTTTCCATTACTTTATAACTATAGTTGGAGTCTACAAACATAGCTACCCCCCACCATGCTTGTTTCTTCTGTTCATACTTATAAATTCATAACCATCAATAGAAAACTCAATTTCTCTGTCATTATTAATCCATGTTTCTGTGATTAAAATTACACTAAATGGTTTAGAAAACTGTTTTAAGAAGCTTTTGATGTGGTTAAAGTTTGCATAGAGGCTTCGACTATTGAAGTGGATTACAGTGAATGCCTTAATGTTCTTAAGTTTACTATTGTAAAGATCTTCTGTATAATATTGACAGTCATTAGTAGCTCTAGTAAAGAAATTATTTTCAGGGTCGATGTCGATCTCAGTGTTCTGTAAGTCATATTGTGATAATGTAAAATCCTGGTTATTTGCTTCAGCAATTCTCCTTAATGAAAGGTCCAAGTCGATGCTTCCTATAGAACTATATGTATTACAGGACATGTGAAATTATGTGCTTTTACATACCAAAATCCATACGCTTTTCCGGTGTTTATACTTGATTTGGTGTACTGGTGCGCGGACGTACAATGAGTTTATCATAGCGCAGGAAGGCAATCTCCCCCCTTTCCCTGGCAGCTCTCAGCTCCGGCATCAGTTCTTTTCGCTTCCTTTTGATGGATTCCGTGTAGTCCTCGTTTATGAAAATGTTGGTCCCTTTGAGGTGTTTAGCGCGCTGCAGGATTGCTTCGCGATCCTCCACGCAGTAGTTTGGCGATGATGGGTCTCGGCCAGTCTCTCCCGCCGTCGGGTTTCCCTACGCGGTGAGCCCTCTCCACCTCCACCGTGTGTTGTAGATGTAGCTTCTCCCTCAGTAGTGTTTTAACTTTCTCCTCTGCGTCGGCCCAGGTCTCCCCAGGCGTCTCCAACACTCCCTCAAAGACCAGGTTGTTTCTGCGGCTCTGTCCCTCCAGATACTCCAGTTGTCCGTGATAATATGCAAATTGTCACATACTTTATAAAGATCGTTTGTATTGTGTTTGTGCGCTCAGTGAGTTTCAATGTTCCTTCTTTCAGAGTGTCCACCTCACCTTGCATGAACTGAAGGCTTGTTTTTAGCTCTTGAATGTCCTTTGTCTGTGAATCCATTCGGGTGTTTGTTGCTTCCATGATGATTTTAATGAATCCTTGAAGTTCTCCTGTTGTTGTTGTATTATTTCCCTGAACATGTCCCTTTGCTGCTCCATGAGTTCCGTGACTCGACTGAGGCTCACGTAATCCTCATCCGCTGCTTTTTCTGGCAGTTGCCTCGCCTCTGTTTTTGTCGGTTTAGGCATTTTGCTCTCTCTCAACCGGACTCCGCAAAAATGTTAGCTGCCACACTGCTCTCACACTGCTGCTCCAGTATGAATTTGTATCACACTATATCTGCAAACTGAAGCATATTTTTACATTTTACTTAGGGCTGCGGCTGCGCCGCAGAACATCCACAAAGGTTATCCAAAGTACTTTGGTCCCTCACGTCTCGCTGAACTATGGAGTTTAACATTTTCCCATCAGAATAAAATGGGACGTTCTGGTCATCGCCATGGCAACACCGTGAAAAATATGGGATGGGTGTAATTGACTTTTCTGATCGGAACGACCAAATAGAATTTTGTGCCAAATTATTTTAATTTTCGTAAAATTAAAATTTGTACTCTTTATATAATTCCTATAGGGGACGCTATCGCGCCCAATTTGAAATTTGCCAAATGAAAGTGTTTAGGACTGTGACTTTAACAACTGATACCAAAATGAGCGAAATCGGGCTTCATATGTGCGAATGGGAGCCATTTTTTGTTTGCGAAAAATCTCAAAATACTTCGTACAGTTTGCGGCTTCGCCGCATAAAAACCGTAAAACTTAGAAAAGTAATTTGGATAAAAAATCGGTGACTTTTCGTCGATGTTCACTGGGGGAATATTGCGACGGTGCGAAAGAAAGAAAGAAAGAAAGAATAATCTTCCCATACGAAAACAATGTTCCCGCTTACGCGGGTACCATAAACTATATATTTTCAGAAAGCGCTCGCGCATTCCTACCTCATGGTAGAGGTCCTGGGTCACTGTGACCCAGGGCTCTCAGTCGCCCATTGACTTTTATGGGCTCTGTACAATTACAATGTTGATTTTTGCATTATATATGTATGTGCACGGACGTGCACGACAAGAGGAGTGTGTTAGTGAGTGTTTGAGAGGAGGGGAGCGCTTCGCGCTCGTTTTGTGCATTTTGTTCGCACTTTGGGGGAGTGCGCTCCGCTTCGCTCCGCGCACCGTCCAATTACAATGTCGTTTTCTGATACATGTGCACGTGCACGGAACGTGCACGACGAGAGGAGTGCGTTAGTGCATGTTTGAGAGGAGGCGAGCGCTTCGCGCTCGTTTTGTGCGCTCCGCGCACTTTGGGGAGTGCGCTGCGCACTCTATACGATTACAAGAGCCCCTTCGCCAGCCCTGATGGCGCTCGGGCCTAAAAATAGAGGGCGAAACATGACCTGAATTGACCTCTCTCCTCCAGTGGCGTGCTGGGACTTTCGGCCTGGTAATTTAGACCAAAGTAGCCAACATCAGGGCTTTACAGTATATAGTTATAGCTCAGTGATAGTGCGCTGGTCTTTGGTGCAGGAGGTTGCCAGTTCAAACATGGCTTAGACATTTTTCCAATGCTTTCTCTTTACACATGGGCGCTGCACATATGAGCAAAATCACAATCTCATAGTGCACATGGCCATGGTCCATCAGGATACATGTGTCTCCCAGTAGTGCCAACATAAAATATGCATGAATACAGACTGTTTACTACAGGTTTGGCGATATTTATTGAATCATTTTGTAATCAAGGCAAATTCGCGTGCGTGCCCCAGATCTCAGTGGGTGTTCCAGACCTGCAGCACCCACGGGTTCGGTGCCTATACTACAAATAGAATCACGTGGAAAGGGCTTCTGTGGAATTTGGCACCTCTGTCCAGGTGCTGTTTTGCCTGGTGGCTTCTCCCGAGTATTGCAGTTCACAGGCTATAGAAGGTATTTCAACTATACAGCGAGTGAAAAGCACCTCTGCAGCGAGAGTGAGGCTGGGGCCTTGAGGCTGAGGCAAGAGTGGGCCGGCACCGGGAGCTACCTGCGGCAACAGTGGGCCGGCACGGAGCTACCTGCTGCAAGAGTGGACCGTTACCGGAGCTACCTGCGGCAAGAGTGGGTCGACACCGGAGCTACCTGCTGCAACAGTGGGCCGGCACCGGAGCTACCTGCTGCAAGAGTGGACCGTTACCGGAGCTACCTGCGGCAAGAGTGGGCCGGCACCGGAGCTACCTGCTGCAAGAGTGGGCCGACACCGGAGCTACCTGCTGCAACAGTGGGCCGGCACCGGAGCTACCTGCTGCAAGAGTGGACGGCATCGGAGCTACCTGCTGCAAGAGTGGGCCGACACCGGAGCTACCTGCTGCAAGAGTGGGCCGACACCGGAGCTACCTGCTGCAAGAGTGGGCCGGCATCGGAGCTACCTGCTGCAAGAGTGGGCCGACACCGGAGCTACCTGCTGCAAGAGTGGGCCGGCATCGGAGCTACCTGCTGCAAGAGTGGGCCGGCATCGG
The DNA here is from genome assembly GCA_007210695.1 of Neogobius melanostomus. NCBI lineage: Eukaryota > Metazoa > Chordata > Actinopteri > Gobiiformes > Gobiidae > Neogobius > Neogobius melanostomus. Next base: position 2,801 of record VHKM01001064.1, on the reverse strand, counting down.
AGCTACCTGCTGCAAGAGTGGACCGGCATCGGAGCTACCTGCTGCAAGAGTGGACCGGCATCGGAGCTACCTGCTGCAAGAGTGGACCGGCATCGGAGCTACCTGCGGCAAGAGTGGGCCGGCACCGGAGATACCTGCTGCAAGAGTGGGCCGGCACCGGAGCTACCTGCTGCAAGAGTGGGCCGACACCGGAGCTACCTGCTGCAAGAGTGAGCCGGCACCGGAGATACTGCTGCAAGAGTGGACCGTTACCGGAGCTACCTGCTGCAAGAGTGGGCCGACACCGGAGATACCTGCTGCAAGAGTGGACCGTTGACCGGAGCTACCTGCTGCAAGAGTGGATATGCTGCAGAGTGGGCCGGCACCGGAGATACCTGCTGCAAGAGTGGCCGGCACACGCTCGGAGCTACCTGCTGCAAGAGTGAGGCCGGGGTGTGACGAAGGCGAGAATGGGCCAGGGAAAGAGTTAACAGGTTGGGTGTTACGCCGGGGCGAGAGCGGCTGTGGGCGAGAGCGAGCGGGGCGGTCGCAAGGGGGGACTGCGCCCGGGGCGAGGGCCGTTATCACGTGAGCGGCTTTAATTATTATTATTATTATTGTTATTAATGTGCCACATGGGTTTGGAGTTTAGACACGGGGCGACTCAGGACAAAGGATAAAGGTAACGTCGTCTCTTCATTGGCGACGGTCACTGGTTCGAATCCACAGGCTCACACTGTGGTTGTGTCCTTGGGCAAGACACTTCAGCTCCGCTCCAGTGTCTGACCCTGATGTGACCGTTTACAGCGGAACCAACGACCTGAGGGTTAACGGGCACACACTAACCACTGAGCCACCGTTACCAAGACAGACTAGATACAGCTACTGCAATACTACTAATACTACTGCAATACTACTAATATACTGCAATACTACTGCATACTGACTAATACTACTGCAATACTACAATACTACTGCAATACTACTGCAATACTCTAATACTACTGCAATACTACTGCAATACTACTGCAATACTAAACTAAAACTACTGCAATACACTGCAATATAACTGCAATACTACTGGCAATACTCTATACTTACTGCAATACTACAGCAAATACTAGCTAATTACTACTGCAATACTCAGCTGCAAATACTACTGCATACTACTAAAACTACTGCAATACTACTGCAATACTAACTATACTAATGCATATAACTTAATAACTACTGCAATACTACTGCAAATACACTAATCCTACTGCAAATAAATACTGCAATACTACTAATACTACTGCAATACTACTAATACTACTGCAATACTACTAAATACTACTGCAATACTACTGCAATACTACTATACTACTGCAAATACTAACTGCACATACTACTGCAATACTATACTCAATACTACAATCCTACTGCAATAATAACTGCAATACTAATATACTACTGCAATACTACTAATACTACGCAATACTACTGGCAATACTACTGCATACTACTATACTACTGCAAATACTACTGCAATACTACTAATCCTACCTACTGCAAAATTACGCAATACTACTAAATACTAACTGCAATACTACTATACTACTGCAATACTACTGCAATACTACTAATACTACTGCAATACTGACAACAAAACTACTGCAATACAAACGAATACTCGCAGTAGTACTCTACAACCTCTGCTTCAGAGTTTATTTGTGTCTGCCCTGTTGAATGAATCTCCCCTCTACTTTGAATCTGCTGCCACTCTCTCTTCTCCTCTCTCGGTAAAATATCCCGTTTGTGAATTGTTTCTCATCGTTCTGACGGGAATCAGACGGCGAGAGGTTCACGTCGCGTCACAACGGCAGGAGGACGGAGTCATCCGCACGGGACGAGAGGAGAGAGAGAGGGAGAGGGGGAGAAGAGAGAGAGGGGAAGGGGGGAGAGAGAGAGAAGAGGGGAGGGGGGAGAAGGGGGAGAGGAGAGAGAGGGAGAGGGGGGGAAGAGAGAGGGGAGAGAGAGAGAGGGGAAAAAAAAAAAAAGGGGGAGAGGGGAGAGAGAGGGGAGAGAGAGAGAGAGGGGAGAGGGGGAGAGAGGGGAGAGAGAGAAGGGGAGGGGGGGAGAGAGAGGGGGAGAGGAGGGGGAGAGAGAGAGAGGGGAGAGGGGGGAGAGAGAGAGAGGGGAAGGGGAGAAAGGGGGGAGAAAGGAGAGAGAGGGGAGAAAGAGAGGGGAGGGGGGAAGAGGGAGAGGAGAGGGGAGAGAGAGAGAGAGGGGAGAGGGGGAGAGGAGGGGAGAGAGGAGAGGGGAGAAGAGGGGAGAGAGAGAGGGGGGGTAGAGGGGGGAGAGAGAGAGGAGAGGGGGGAGAGAGAGAGGGGAGAAGAGAGAGAGGGGAGGGGGGGAGAGAGAGAGGAAGAGGGGGGAAGGAGAGAGAAGAGGGGAGAGGGGGAGAGGGGGGAGAGGGAGAGAGAGAGAAGGGGAGGGGGGGAGAAGGGGAGAGAGAAGGGAGAGAGAGAGAGGGGAGGGGGGGAGAGAGAAGGGAGAGGGGGGAGAGAGGGGAAGAGAGAGAGGGGAGAGAGAGGGGGGGAGAGGAGAGGAAGAAAGGGAAGGAGGGGGAGAAGAGAGAGAGAGAGGGGAGGGGAGATGAGAGAGAGGGGAGAGGGGGGAGGAGAGAGAGAGGGGAGAGGGGAGAAGGGGGAGAGGAGAGAGGGGAGAGAGAGAGAGAGGCGAAGAGAGAGAGAGGAGGGGGAGAGAGGAGAGAAGGAGGACAGAGGGAGAAGGGAGAAAGGAGAGAGGGGAGGAAGAGGGGAGAGAGAGAGAGGAGAGAG
>VHKM01001063.1:0-65322 GCA_007210695.1 Neogobius melanostomus | reverse complement strand
AGAGAGAGAATAATTACCACTGTGAGCAGCCCAATTCAGTTTTAGACTGCACGTTCGGAGAAACCGGAGTTTACTGTAGGTAACCGTGCTTGTGTCGAAGACAGGAGTTACTGTAGGTAACGTGCTTGGTGTCGAAGACCTGAGTTACTGTAGGCAGACCGTGCTTGTGATCGAAGAACAGGAGTTACTGTAAGGCAACCCGTGCTTGTGTCGAAGAACAGAGTTACTGTAGGTAACCGTGCTTGTGTCGAAGAACCTGAGTTACTGTATGGGCAACCGTGCCTTGTGTCGAAGAACAGAGTTACTGTAGGAAACCGTTGCTTGTGTCGAAGAACAGGAGTTCTGTAGGTAACGCGTGCTTGTGTCGAGAAACCTTGAGTTACTGTAGGCAACCGTGCTTGTGTCGAAGAACACGAGTTACTGTATGGCAATCCGTGCTTGTGTCGAAGAACCGGAGTTCTGAAAGGTAACCGGCTTGTGTCGAAGAACCGGAGTTACTGTAGGCAACCGTGCTTGTTGTCGGAGAACCGGAGTTACAGTAGGTAACCGTGCTTGTGTCGAAGATACCGGAGTTACTGTAGGCAACCGTCTTGTGTCGGAGAACCGCGGAGTTACAGTAGGTAACTGTGCTTGTGTTCGGAGAACCGGAGTTTCTTGTAGGTAACCGTGCTTGTGGAGCGCCGTATGAATTGACCCCTCATGTGAACCAGGCCGCGTGGGCCAGATTGTGAGTGAGCGCTGTTTGAGTAACCAGAACACACCCGTAGTTTGACTGAGATGCGGGGCCCTTACGCTGCGGGCCTAAACGTGCCTTGCGTAGTTGGCGTGTGGGAAAGCAGGCTTCCACGTGCGGGGCAACGCGGGAGTTGACGAAGCGCCATGCGATAGACCCAGGGGAACGCTGAGAGATGAATTAGAGGACGCCGCAGAACGAGACCATGGTAAGTGTGACGCATTGCAAACCACCAACCAGTAAGTTGTAGCGAGTGCATGATCGAACATGAAAGTAATTGAGGAGGACTTGCCAAGTGTGACGGGAACAAAGTGCAGGCGGGGTAACGGAAACCCCTCGGGTACGAGAGCACGTGCAGGGGTACTTTGAATGCCGGCGATTAACGAAGAGGGTGATCTACAGCCGGTCGTAGAAATTTGATGATCAATGACCGTTAGCAGGCGGTAACGAAATTGAGAGGTAAGCGCTCCCGTTTGGACATGACGCTGACTAACGCTGAAGGAAGGAGCGAGGCCTCCTCAACGCGGAGCCGCATACAACGACACAAAGCTCGCATGACACGGAGCGTGCGCGCCGTGAGTGCAGATGTGGGTGTATAACGTCTCACCTAGGAAGCCGCGCCCCGACAGCCGCCGAGGGTCCGGGGCAGGCCAGCGAGGTCCGGGGAGCGTGCGCTGACAGACGTGACGCCAAGAGAACGCACAGCGGGGTGCGCTTGTGGCCCGCCCGCCCCGAGCAGCAACGGGGGCGGCGTGAAGAACGAAACCGGAGCAGCGAGCGTCGGGTGACTCTTTCATCGAGGAAGAGGACGGGTCCGGAGCCAGGAGGGGGGAACCGAGGTCCGGGCATCGGCGCCCGGGAGATCCCGAAGAGACAGCATGCGAAACGCTCCTGGCACGCAAAGTCCTTGGCGACGTGCGACAACACAGCAGAGTCGCTGGCAAGCTGTGAAACTCCCCGAGTGATTGACGCGGGGAGCTTTATGAAGGGGACCTGGACTGTGAATGGCTGGCGGGACAGCGCTGCGCTGATTGCTGATGCGAAAGCGCGCTTGTGCGATGGGGCAGGTGATTGATGCTGGGTGAGGCCCCGTGAAGAGATGAGTGAGGCTGCAGGTACGTCTCCAGGTTGAATTTGCGCTTAGCTTCATTTGTGCATTATGGAGCTAAAATGAGTTTGAGTACATGGGATGTATTCCTTGATACTTGAAAGTATGTATTCTAAAATACTCTCAAATGAAAGTGTAACTTTAACCAGAATACAGTTACTCAAAAGAGTATTTCTACATGTGTTGTAGTTGTTGTATTTAGTTACTCCCCAACAGGGGCGTAGCACCAAATCCTTGGCCTGGTACAACTAATCTTGTGAACCCCCCCCTCTTATGTTGTTCTTTTACCACATAACAATGGTTTAGTTTTGCAAGGTTTTTGGCAGTTCATTTATTTTCTATTATTACTTTAACCGGTCTTAAAAACGCTTCATATACAAACACATATTCAACAAGCAGTATGTGTCCTGGATTTCTTAGTTCATGCTTTTTTGTTTGTTTGTTTATTGTGTAACTCAATGGTTTGACTTGAAATTTCATACTGATTTGGCTCCTGTTTACAGAAATTAAATTAACCTTTAATCTGTTAGTGATATAGATATTTAAAATTGGTGGTGTAAATAATTCACTTCATTGTGTGGCCAATTGAAAAAATTGCTAGTTTTAGGATAGAACATAATGATTATTATCATAGCCACATTAAACAGGAGGGCTGCACCAGGGACATGGGATATTTGTGCTTGGAAATAACAATTTGTGACTTAAAATATCCATTAAGAATGCTATTTTAAACAAACAATATGAGACTGTGTGTTGTCTCTGTGGCCCACCAAGGCAAATGAAAACAAAATAACCTCAAGAGCTTCAGCCGATTTAGTCTTCACATAATTGAAGACGACTTAAGTGTGTTGTCAGTAAATTATTGTTCTACAAAAGTTAAGCCTGAATAGACTAAATTGGCACGAGCCCTCCACCTTTCCTGAACCGTCGAGTCGTTCCCTCCAAAGGCTCGCATTTATAATGCAGTCTCCAATGCGCCGGGCTATTAGCTAATTTATTGCGAAATAGCTTCGAGCGACCTGTGGCTTTTTGTCACTGTATTGGTCTGATGGCAAGTCAATACAATACATATAAGGAAAGAGAAACTTAGGGGTTAAACAAAGAGAGAGGAGCTCGTGGCTCTTTCCTCTGACTCTGCAACTTCCACAGAAGGCAGGGGACCTCGCCTACCTCATGTTTAACTGTCATTTATGACAAAATTGCAACTAAGGTCCGCTAGAATAGGCTGGTGTTGAATAAAAGTGAGGCAAGACTAATATTTCTCTTTCTGCTTAGCATCATTGCTTTGGCATGAGCACCTCATCCAAAACACAACTGTTGAGTTGAAGCGCGCGTGCTGAACGCACGTGTGTGGGCTGAACCATTTGGCACATTTTTTAAGCGGTGTCAGGGCCCTGAGATTCCCATCCATCATTATTGTTTGTGCAAAATTCTGTCTAGCAGCCACTGTATTTCCAGCCTGTTGTGTTCAATTCTTATAACAATTATAGGAAATTTACAATAAACAAGTACAATAACAGCACGCTTTTGGCAGCTCTTTTGAGGGGCCCCTACCCTGTTTTGGGCCCTGGGTACTCAGTACCCTTACCCCCCAGTCCGACACACATCTGACACTGCTCATATAGAAAACATACTGACAAACAAATCCTGTTGTTTCCCCTCGGCCCCAGGTTCAGTATAAACTGACTGTAAATACATGCATCTGTTACAATGTGAGAAAAGTGGAACATTCTGAAATGCAGTGAAAATGTCAAATTCAACTCCTTTTCTTCCAAATGAAATGCTGACATCACAGATATGTGACTTTTTTCCTGTATTGCAGTGAGATTTAAAATGTGAAGTTTTATGTGAGAAAAGTCCCAGGTTCTGCCATGGCCCCATTATATTCTAATAGGAAAATACACCATTTCATTCATCTGCCGACAATAGGAACAAAGTCCAAACTGAAAAAATACAGGACAAATGTCAAATCTGACTCTTGTTCTTCAAAATGAAATGCTGACATTATAAAATATATGACATTTATACGGCGACAGGGGAGCAAGACAATTGGAAGTCATGAATGTTTTTATAATGAACAACTTGACATAAAGAATCGTCCACTACAGAAAAACTACAAATGCTTCAAATCCATTTTTTGCTCAACTTTGACAAATCCAAGGCTCTAACACCACATGAGTCCCAGCTCTGAACTATCATTATTATAAAGAGAATGACTTTTTATGTTGTTTTGAAACTGGAAAACAAAGGGTTAAAACGCCCAAATAAATCACATGTTGGTAGTTTAGAGAAGGTGAGAAGTGATTCATGAGATTCATGAAAATAAGAAAAAAGATGAAAGGTGAGGTTTTAGAACAGTTTGAAAAGCGTGTGCCGTTTTTGGTAGACTAGGGGGCGAAAGAAAAGAAAACTGAAGGACACCAAGCGTAACCTGAGACGCAGTGTTGGGAATAACGGCGTTTAAGGTAGAATGGCGTTACTTAACGCCGCTACATTTTTGGGTAAAGGAGTAATGTAATAATTAGCTTACAACGCCGTTATCGTTACTGAGAAAACAAAGTGAACGTTACAGTCGGGCTGCAAGAAGCGCGCGCGGTGTCAGGCATCCGGACAGCGGGAAGCCCCAGCTCCGCCCCCGCAAGCGCAGGGGAGACATACTTTGCAAGTAACTATACTTTACAAGCATAGTAACTGAGTTACTAAACTCAATACTTTTGGTGAGAAGGTAATTTTAACTGTAACTAAATTACTTTTTTAAAGTAAAATGCCCAACACCTGATCAGAGTTTAAAGCAGCACTAAGTAACTGTTTACCTTAATAAATCCTTTCCGTAGTTCCCTCTGGGGGAAACAATTGAAAAAGGATTTGAGAGCTTACACCTGTGGCTCCTTATTTAGATACACCTTGACAAAATAAATATCAAAAAGCAAAGTGAAATAAAGTATATAGCCCTCTTAATACTCAAATATAGGCCTATATTTTTATGTTATACCTTTGTTTTTGTCTTTTGAGGTCATTTCAAAATGTTCTAGCAGCTTCTCTCTAAACCCAACAATATCACTCTTTAAAATACCAATTGAAATTGATAGTTTTCTATAGAACACATGTGTGAAAAAAGTCTAATAATGATGAGGCTATAAATAAATGAAAAGTGGTGATGGGGGAAAGGGCAAGTAAAGCCTGCTCAAACAGATCTCTCTAAAACCAGGTGGTCCTCAAGCTCATTTGGAGCGAGGGCCCAAATGCAACCCAGTGTTGTCGTTGGGCCGCAACAGACAAAGAGCTTTTTTAATTAAGGCGAGACAACGGCAATGAAAAGGATTGATTTTTCACTCTCACAGGTGGTCCAAGTGGAGATTTGTATCTAGTTTCCTCGCCTTTACGATCTTAGTTTTTCATGTTCAGAGAATAAAAATGCTAAACTTGACGTATGATGTTATTTGATGATGTTTTTGCCGCGAGTGAGCGGAGATAACCCGGAAGTAGCAGCTCGCCTCTTCGTAAAGCGTCTTTCACACAACGGATAATGCCCATTACATAAATATGACAGATTTTACATCCACGTGTCCTGAATGGGTCCCCCGTGAATGACGCTTATAAAAATCCAAAAGTATGCTATTTTCCTTCTGGGAGCCGCAAAATACACGGCAGAGCGGCGGAAAGGTGCCGCACATGTGCACTCGCTACAAGACGTTCAGGGCTGGTTTTTCTCTGAATGGGGATAAGGCCCAACTCGGGCAGAGCCTACGCTTATAAGTCCGCTCACACAGACTTCACACTGTCCAGTCCTTTGGACTGAACAATTTTAGAAGGTTTTTTCAAGAGGGATTTTTTAATCTCAATTTTCAAGCTGAATTTATTCAGCTTGAACCCAAAAAACAAGGCGGAATTTGAGTTTTTTATAGTTTTATTCAAACTTGATTGATGATGATTAGTTAACAGTTTTTTTCCAAAATCCCTCTGAAAACTCTTTGTTTCTAATATGTCAATAAAATAAAACCAAACATTTTAATCTGGCTTCAATCCATTATTTAAGATTCCGTTGCCAAAATGTCCATTTTGTCCATTTTATGAACCAAATGCTTATTTTTATATGAAAACATAAAATGGACCAGAAACACATGTTTGTCTATTATTTATATCAGTGAGTTCAGCAAAAGGTTTCAAATCGGATATCTCTACATTTTAATTTTATTTTCCCTATTCACCTGCAGTGTCCTGGCCTTAAGTCAATTATGATTTAGCATCTTTTTTATTGTTTGCTGTAATTTCCTTAAACAGACTGTACAATTAACTATCTGCACATTTTAAGCTTCCAGAGGTTTCCAATCAACCAAACATTTGCTGAGCTTCTAAATTTTTGAATGACAGACTCAGACAGAAATCTCATTTAGTTTCTGGTAAATAGGTTTTCTGGGCTATCCAGTGAATGATCTTTCGGAGTCAAGGTCAGTTTCTGTCTGTTTCGTCTATTTTAGAAAGAATGCAAAATGTACATAATGTTCTTTTAATGAAGGCCAAACCAGGGACTGGAAGCTGAAATGAGGCATCAAGCCCCTTTTTAAAACAAAAACTGTTTTTTTGGTACTGTGTTTCATTTTGTAATGACCCTGTCAATAATAAATACATAAATGAATGTGTAGACTGGCAACTCTCCAAAATCCATTATTCAGACTCTGGTGGTGTCTGAGATCAGCTCAATAGATGTGGAGTCATGCCTCAGGCCTTTTTCTCACCTACACTTAGAATTGATTTGTTACTGTCTATGTTTGCGTAGATTATTTGCAGTAATTTTGATAATTTCCATATTTGTCCTTATTTGAATGTAATGTTTGGATCAGTGTTGGGCACATTGTGTCCTTAATAAGATGAAATGAATTGACATGATAAGGCTCTGAGAGAGAGATGGAGAGAAAAAGTCTCCTACTTACTGTTGTGATGCTTTTAAGCACATAATGAGATATGTTTTCTTTGCATTGGTCATTGGTCAGCTGCTGTAACTTTTTCCAGCACAGTTTAGCTGAACAACTAAAGTTTCTCCTCAGTTCTGACAGTCTCCACCTGTTTTCAGAAGCGTCTCTCTCTGTCCCGCTGCTTTTAGTCCGTTTCTTTGGTGAAAAAAGTTTGATAAGTCGTCTGCAGAAGCGCCGCATCTCCTCCCCTGTCCTGATGATGTCATTCTCACGTCCACAGCGGCATTAGCGCTAAAAACCCCGCGGCGCGCCTGCTCATGGGAATGTACTTCTAACGTGTTTAATGTCATTTATAATAAATAAGAAATCATCTGGCGGGCCGCATTTGGCCCCCGGCCGCGTGTCTGAGACGCCTGCTGTAAACACAGCCAGGAGGAGGAGAAAGCCCCTCCCCTCACTGCTGCTCAGCGCTGTCAGCGAGAGGAGAGGACGCAGCTCTCCTCTCGTCCCGCACTTGACTTCTCAATAAAAGTACGTGATGGAAAGAGCAGAACAACTGTTTTCTCATCGTTTTGGAGGAAAACCTTTGGATCCAATCAAACTATAAACATCAACCCCCAAAAAGTCAATATCTCCTCAAATATTTCACCATTAACACCAAACTATTGGTTCCTTGTACCCCAACATTGACGTATACGCTTACCCACCTCAATGGTAGAATTACACAAGAGCGCCCCTGCTTTAATGGTAGAAATGCAGCAATGCTTTCCCGGCCTAAATGGGTTAATGTGCCACGTCACAAACTTTGATCCAGTCACTTTGTTTCACACGTTTGAACTTGGAAGAAAGTCATTTGAGAATTAGAATGGAAAATACATTTATTATTTAGAAAAGAAACAAGTTTAGTCTTTAAATATTCTTAAATCAGCAATTTACAGGAACAAACTAAATGTACACCTTCATAAGTCTCCAGACGTGTTAGTTCCTTATAAACCACTTTCTAAGAGTTTCAATGTAAATGTTCATTAGATTTCTTTATCTGCGACAGCACAACACAAACAAGAATTCAAGTTTTAATACCAAAGAAAATATTTGTTAATGTGACACTTCAGAACATTCCAGGTTATATGTGGCTACGTCACAAGAGAAACTAAACTGAAACATAAATAAATAAGCTCAGCTTCACTCAGACAATACTGTGAAGCCTTGGAACAGAGGCATTTTTACAACAGAAACATTCATTAATGCTCGGATTTTATTCTATTGTCGGGGTGAAATGTTACACACTGTGGCTTAAAATGTCACAGTTTCCTCATTTTTTATTTTTAAGTGAAACAATAATTAAATCGATCATGTATTTATTGATATTTATATTTTAATCTTTCAGTCCATTTCAAATCAATATAAATGTCGTTCTCCTCTAAAGAGTGAACAGGGACTAACTGCTGCTGTGTTTTCTCTCCGTCAGATTTCACTGAACTCTCTCTGGATCCAAACACAGCTCAGATAAACCTCAAACTGTCTGACAACAACAGAAGGCGACACGTGTGAGTGAAGTTCAGCTGTATCCAGATCACAGGACAGATTTGAGTTCTGGTCTCAGCTTCTGTGTGACACGGTCTGACTGGGCGCTGTTTACTGGGAGGTCCAGTGGAGAGGGAGGGTTGTATATCAGTGTCTTACAGAGGAATCAAGAGGAAAGGACTCAGTGATGACAGTTGGTTTGGACACAATGATCAGTCCTGGAGTCTGTTCTGCTCTGAATATGGTTTCTCTGTTTGGCATAAAAACAACACACACCCCTCCCTCAGCCCTGCTCCTCCTCTGGGACAGTAGGGGTGTTTGTGGACTGTGCTGCTGGCTCTCTGTCCTTCTACACAGTCTCCTCTGAGGAACTGATCCACCTCCACACCTTCAACACCACCTTCACTCAGACCCTGATCCCTGGGTTTATGCTCTGGGATTATGACTCCTCAGTGTCTCTGTCAGACTGAGGATCAGAGTCTCAATTATACGGATGAGTTTCAGTCACATGACCTTTTCCTGAGGCCGTTTTGAGGTTTACGTCACTGTGAAACTCATCAATAGCTTTAGCAGAATAACTGAATCATTATTTTCCAGTTTGTTGATAGAAACAAAGTCAAACTGAAGCCTCTGTAAAGGAGCGACTGTGGCTCCGCCTCCAAACGCCTGTTAAATAAATACAATAAAATAACTAAACCGTATGAAGGGAAAACTCACCGTCACATCTTTGTCCTTTTTCTAAATCCTTTTGTTACAGAATCCTGAGTTCAACATCTGTCATTAAAACCACTCAAATAAACTGAATTAATAACATTGATTTAAATATGTGATGAATGCAAAGTGGATTTATTATTAGCACTGATTATTTGCACATATTAAACTGCATGTTTAAAGCAGATGGAGAAATTAGAAAGTAAACAATCAAACTCCTCCCTCTTTACCCAGAAAGCCCTTCTTAAGTCCTCAGAGTTTCTATTCCCGTGTGGATCTGATGTCGGTAATTTGGGAGGAAAAAATGGACCCAGTCAATGATATTAATGATCATTTTGTTATTCAAAGTTTTCTTTTAAAATACTATTGTGAAAGTGTGTTGTGTTACTGTTATCCGGAATGTAAATTAATTTTGAACATGGGGGTAGGCACTTATAAGCTTTCTTGCTTCGTTCATTTAGATTATTATATATTTTTTTTGTTGCTTTGTTTGTTTCTGCACTGTTATAATGTTGTTGTAAAAATCACTGAAATAAATCCAATCAATCAATCAGTGTAATGCAGTTAATAGGAACAACTGGCTCCTCCCCCACATGGGAGTGTGACATCATCACATTCTAGAACCTGAAATCAACCAATCAGTGACTAACACAGACGGTGTGACATCACCATGACTTTATCCACAGCTCGGTGTGGTTCATTCAAACAGGTCCTTTAAATGTTTACAGTATGTACAGATGCCCACTGTCACACCGTGAGGAGAGGGTTCAGAATAAGCACAAGCACATGTCCAGGCAGAGACCCTCCCTGACCACCAGGGGCGGCGTGGTTCTTCATGCATCACAGAGCGAGGCCGTCTCCACCAGAGCTCTGACTGCACGAGTGTCAGCGCAGACAGAGCTGGAAGTCACAACGCAGAAAGACTGACTGACAAACGGCTCCATCATTATGTTCATTATGTGTCAAAGTCGCCTCTGATTTATTATCATTCAACATTATTCATCACCAAATCAAGTCACACCTTTAAACCTCAGAGAAATGAGAAAAGACATTTCATAAGTTTACTTTTCTTCTTTCACGGTGAGACGCTGCAGGTGAACAGGGAAACAATGTTCACTCTTTTTAGGCTCATTCCGTGTGGTTTCACCCACAGCCTCCGTGACCGTCTCACATCTGGATCATTCTTTCCTCACATGTGTAATGAACACGTGCTAAGTGATTTGCTCCAACTACCAAGATTTTTCTTTTTATTGACAATTTACAGAACAGGGAGTTGTAAGCACCTTTTCTGCTCGTGGGTGAGTTTTACATTTGTGTGCACTTTTACAGAGCTCTAACTCAGCAATGGAAACATGTGAGGCTAAATCTGTGTCTGTGTCATGTCGATATTTCCACAAACAATCATCGAAATGTGCCAGACTGTAAACCTTTGGATTTACGTATAGGCTGCTGAAAATGTCAAGATTTCAATTCTGATGAATTTCCCCCAAAATGTCAGGGTCTCTACAAAAGAAGTGTATTGAGTGATCAGCTTCATATTGTAGGTTTTAGTTTATTAGGATATGACCTTGCTGCAGTAGAAGCAGGATGTTGATCTGATAAAGGCTCTTTGAGTTATAGCTTCACAAGACGGGTCCTACTCGGAAAATCTCAAAAATGTCCCTCTAGTCTGAGCAGGATTTGACCACGTGCTCAATAAATAAGCTTCGTAAAGGGAGAGTCTCTGAGATCAAAACTAAAATGTTAAAGTGCATCTGACACATTAGACACAATTTATGCTCAACAGAATTAACACAATTATTTTAAGATTTAGCTAAAGATTCTACCAGCTTTCTTTAGTTTGGCCAGTTTTGTGACGTTATAGTTTCACTTCCTTATTGGACACTGACAGGAAGTGACATAGATACAGTTGGCATCACGTCATACAAGGGGGCGTGGCCTCGCAGAGGGGGAAGGAAGTATGTTTTGGGGAAACACATACCCCACCACAAATCACTTTTGAATATTGAGACTCCTTATGGGCCACTAGTAGTAATATTGTAAAGTGGGTCACTGGGTCAAATGCCCATAAAGCTATTGAAGAAAAATGAGCCGTTGTGTTTCCATGGAGTTTCGTATAGTAATTTGTTGACGGTTCCTAACCAGAGCGGAAAGAGCCGGGACATATTCTGAGCACAACATGTCAAACATCTCTCCACGCCGACTCACAAGAGCATTACCCCGGTGCAGACATTTGTTCAAAGGGAATTTAAGACAGAACTATTCTTGTGAAAACAGAACTTTAATTATTCAAATGAATGCAATAAGTTGCCGTACGTTTCCTTAGCATTTAGTGTGAGAGAAGAATTCTGTGGTACGATTGGCTCGATCCATCACCTTCCTACAGTTCAGGGACTCACAAATCTGATGACAATCCACCTGCAGCGAAAGGTAACCTCCTCACAAATACACAAAACAAAAGCCTCACTTCTTCCTGTGACGCTGTTAGACACAAACGTGAGTGTGTGGACGCAGAATCAGACGGAGCTCCTTTACACGATGGACATGATCATCGCAGCCGTAAACCATCAGGTTTGAGGCGTGTCGTCCGCGGATTGTTCACCGTCCTGAAGAATAAAGGCCGTTCCCGCAGCTTTGGAGAGTTTCCTCACACAGAAGACACTGATACCAACACAACGCTGTAAACGTCAGGGATGTAACGGGGAAACTGTGGTTCAGGGTTCACCCAGAGGCCCGTATTCTGCAGAGCTTTAACGTACTCTGGGACACATTTGAATATGATGTTTTCTTTGTGGGAAAGAGACGCTCAGTCCTGACTTTCACAAACAAATAAACACCAGCAGAAACTCTTTCCTCTCATTGTGCTCTCCAAGTGGAGACTAGGGCTGGCACCGCCTTTTTAACTCATGTTATTGTTGATTTTCCTGCATCTTTGTCACATTTTGTTCCGTTTTGACACTTTTGTCTTTGTCACGTATTAATCACTTTTTCATCAGACCATGTAGTTTCTGAAAATATGTGTAAGATCTGATCTGAGGAAAACACAACTTACAGTCCCTGGACCAACAGCATCAAAACTTGGATCTAAAGATATAACTTTTGTTTTTGGTTCCTGCTTTCGATACTTTCATTTTTCCGATACCAGTAGTACCTAAGCTTATTTTCCAACACTGTACTTGTATCATGTAATGGTACTCAGCCCTCACAACAATGGAAAAGGAAAGTCAAGCTTTCATGAACTAGTCTTTAGCTAATGGCATCAACGAAGCACAAAACAAGTCCAGAATTATGATGATGGAAAAAAAATCAGAACATGACTAAAAGCTGGAAAATCTACAGTGAAGATGATTTGAACGAGACGTAAAGGAAGCTCAGCAGAATACGGACCTTTCAGACATGAACCATTCGATTGAACATTGCCATAGTAACAGTCGAGTTACGTGATTTTAATAAAACATACAGGTCCAATCAATAAATCCCCAAATGCTTCTTGTTTTATAGCTTGTAGTGCGGAATATTTGGAGTTTCATATTTTTGAAACATTTTGAAAGCTCAGTGTTTCGAGATGAGAGCGCTAAACCCTGGTACAGATGACGGCTTGAGAACCTTTGTCTATGATGGGAAACTCCTGTGCCACAGAAGATATGTCTCTAATGTGTCCCGGTACATCCCTTTGAAAACAATAAGTCAAACTTTGGTGAAACTTCAAATCATCCGGCGACTTTCCCGGTCCATTTCCATGTTTTCCATGTTTTCCATGTTTTCCAGCTGCGCGGGAACCCTGAGGCAGGTCTGTGTATTATCTGGCCGTGGACTTCTCCCGGCCGGGGGTTTTCCTTTGGGCACGGGCTGCACCGACGCTTTGGGCCGTGAGCGGGGGCGGAGGCGTCCTGGGAAGCGCTGCGTCTCATGCCCGCGGTCAACACCTGGCTCCGGGGCTGGAGGACGGGCATCGTGGGCTGCCTGGAGGGCCGGTGCGGCGAGGGGCTGCGGGCAGACGGAGAGTTATCAGGGAAATGATATATGACATATTTGACTTGAATTTTCTGAAGATTTCTACAGTAAAATCGGTTGAGCATCATTACACAGGAGTGGACATAACGAGGAATAATATCCTAGTGAGAGTTTTGTGTCACATCCAAAGTGATCATTATCATTAAAGCGCTTTGTGTCTGTGAAAGGCGCTATATAAATAAAGATCTTCTTCTTCTTCTATTATAATTCCTTTTCAAAAGTAGCTTATGGGACACATAGTAATACAGGGATCTCCAACCAGCCCTTTGTAGGTCGCTCGCCAAACACTTTCTACATTCACACATACACTTGATGATTTACATTTAAGAGGCAAGTTCCTTTGCTTCTGAACATGTGCAACACACTTTGCAAACATTTCAGTTCATATAGTTAAGTATAAGGACAAAGCTCAAGTGATTTTCTTTGAAATATCATCTTGGCTAATTCTCCTGGGTGAACTCTACCACAGTTGCATTTTACTCAAGTGTCTTCGAAGTGTAAGTAGCTCTTAGGGCTGGGACAAAGTATTAGATCACAATACTTTTTGCTGCAATAGTTTGGCAATACTTTCAATACTTGTGTTTGGAGGTATTTTTATCCTGCACTCCTTATTTTCCAGTAACAGTTACACAGCACTTTGTTACATTTTGTGTTAATGCACTTTTCAATCGTAACACTTCAATAAATGGCCTTTGGTTTATAAACTTTGGACATGTGACTGGTGACCAAAGCTACAAAATCCCAGTCTTTCCCGGGTTTTTAAAGCAGAACTTTTGCCCCTAAAGGCCACACGCGCCACTGCAGCTGTCGTGACATGTTGTGTTTTTTTTTACTCATGAATTGTCCGTGAGAGTAAATACTACGCTGAGAAAGACAAAGGGCTGGGTTTCAGGTCACATCACAGCGTTCTAAGGCCTATAATATTATATAGAGGTCAAATGATTTTGTTTTTGAGGAAATGTTTGGTCTTGTACAGAGAGATCATGGACCCAGTGACTCATATTAATGATCATTTTAGTAATTCATACATTTTCTTTTTAGATACGACTTGTGAAAGTGTAATGCAGTTAATAGGAAAAACTGGCTCCTCCCCCACTGGGTCATGTGACATCATCACATTCTAGAACCTGAAACCCAGCAATTGTACTTTATAAAAATGGAAGAGAGATCTGCACTATATGCTCATCAATGTTTTATTTGTCTCAGCGGCAGAGACGTCTCGGGGTCTTAGCCCTTCATCAGACTATTATATATTATAATAAGTCATATGTTTACCTTCAAATGTGTCCAGAGCTGAATGGTAACCGTGGTAACCGTGGTCATAGGAGCCTGGATCTGTTTTTAGTGATTTCTCTTCATTTGTATTTCAATGTTATTTTCATTGTTTTGTGTTTTTAATTGTTATTATTTGTAGTTCTGAAACCCACAAAGAGATGACTTTAATTCAAACTGATATAGTGGTCAATGACTTTGTTTATACTGTTTCAATACACTATGTACTTCTGTTAAAGCAATAATACCCATTGATTTCCCCTTATTTGGAGCTCGCACTGCACCTGGGGCTGTCAACGCGACTGTGGGCGGAGCCGAGGAGGCGGAGCAGCGTTCGGGGCCGTTGGAGGAAGCGGCGCCGGGTCGAGCGCAGGAGGCGGACGAGGAGCGAGCGGGAACTGATTTACTGGGTTTACGCTGAGAGCCGGCGACGCTCAGGGAAACTCTCTGAGACCTGGGAAAGAAACAGCTTTGAAAAGGTTAGACACAGAAGTAAAGCATTTATAAACCAAATGTAAATAAGACAGAGCCAGGAAGAGCTCTGGGAAACACGGAAGAGAGCGGCCATGTTGGAGAGAGCGGCCATGTTGGAGAGAGCGGCCGTGTTGGAGAGAGCGGCCATGTTGGAGAGAGCGGTCGTGTTGGAGAGAGCGGCCATGTTGGAGAGAGCGGCCATGTTGGAGAGAGCGGCCATGATGGAGAGAGCGGCCATGTTGGAGAGAGCGGCCATGTTGGAGCCGCCATTTGGAGAGAGCGGCCATGTTGACCTCCAGCTCCTCCAGATCCTCCAGCTCCTCCAGCTCCTCCAGCTCCTCCAGCTCCTCCAGCTCCTCCAGCTCCTCGCCTTAGACAAAATGCCTGGTTGTAAAGACGAGCTTTCATAATTAGATCAGTGCAGATGTGTTCGTACCCGCTGGTGGCTTTGGGCTCCGGGACTCGTCGGAAGTGTAGTCTGAGAGAAACATCAGCGGGTTAGACAGAGCAAAAAACTCACTCCCACTCTGTCAGATGGTCACGAGCAAATACTCATTTATTTTACTGCCACAGTCGACGAGCAGGAGGCAGAGCAGCCAAAATATTTACTCAAGTAAGATTAATGTTACTTTAATTAGAAACTCTCAAGTAGAAGTAAAAGTAGTGACCCAATAGTTATTGAAATAAAAGTAACTGTTTGAGCGTAAAAGTCTGATTTATGTTTCATTTTGACATGACTTCTGAGAAACAAAACATGAAATAATGTAAACATTCGAGATCAGGCTTTTTGCTTCTGATACTGATTTTGATCCTGGTTTGAGAATCTGCCGACATTCGATAATAACCGATATCAAGACTTTCTTAATAATAGACAATACATAATTATGAGCCTTATCTAAAGGAAGCAAACTGGTGTGAATGTTTCCAAAGAGCTTCTATATAAGATATTCCTCTTCCTCTGAACTCACTGTAATGACAGAAGAGTTCCCCATCAGCTGATTTCCATGTGTCACATACTTTCACTTTGTTTTTTATGTCACGTAACAAACGCTAAGAACACATGGTTCTTTTCTACGGCTGGGTATCGTTCATTCAAATGCAGAGACACATTTGGTTGTACAGCTTCGTAAAGGGAGAGTTTGTTTGTTTTACACTCTGATATTAAAACTGTTAAAGTACATCTGACACATTAGACACAGTTTTTGCTCAAACATAGTTAACATGATGATAAAGATTGTTTCCAGCTTTCTTCAGTTTGGCCATTTTTCTGATGTTTATTCACCTTATTCCGCCCCGCCCACTTTTGCCTCTTTATGCTTTGGATCGGCTCTTCATTGTATCGACTCTTCCGGTCGAGCTCGAAGCCCGTTCATTTCAGTCTGATGTTTAATAGATTGATTTGAGTAAAATGTCCAATGTTCATTTGCACCAACAAGTCAACACTGCACCGTTTCTCTGCGCGGAATAAAATAGGCTTTGTGTTTATGTAGAAACTGATTTTCTCTTGACTTCTCCAGTCCCATGTGAACTGAGAGGAGAGAAGGGCTTTCAACATCTGTCATTCTGACCCAGCAGCGAGAACAACTCGAGCAGCGTGGCCAACATTCACAAAGATCATAAACGAGTGGATATCGCCCATAGACCTGTTATAATCCCTGGACAGTGAGGACAATGAACTGGAAACTTCCCACAAACTCCTCAAAGAAATCAACAGATCTTTGCCAGGCAAAGACTCCTAAAACGGCAGCCAGGTGTTTGTCCTACTCGTGAGTACATTTATATTTATTGTGTCGCCTAATGTCAATACAAATAATGACAGAGGAAGCTACACACGTGTTGTGCCTCAAGTGTTATTGTGTCATGTTGCACGTTTGACCTGATGAAAATTCGTAGTTTGTTTTGATTCTGGGGTAATTCCCTATTTGTCTGATTTGCTTTAGGAATGATAATATCAAACTAACTTTACCAGTTAGCCACACCAACAATGGGATTAAGCTTGAAGACATTTATATGTATCAAAGTTATCAAATGTTGTTGCTATAATAAAGCACAAACCAATGGAAAAAGTAAATATAAGAGTACCACTGGTGAACAGCTGTTATTTCAGTCCATGGTTGTACACAGCAGTATATAAGTATCTTCAGTGTGAGTTCAGTTTCTTATTCCACTCAAAAGTCCAATATAGTCCATGATTCATAAATGTAGAATATCAGTACAGTTACTTTTACATGATACATAGGCTACTAGTTATTTTCTGTTGTCTGCTTATTTCATTTTCCAGGACAACTACGTGATGAAAACATGTTTTGTTGGAAAAGAGTGTCTCACTTCTGTTCAGAGCTAACGTTAACACATCAGCACAACACAGCGCTCACTTCCGGGGTCTGACGAGTCAACAATAACACACTACATGTGTTAAACTGTTGTCCAATCACGCACTGCTTGAATCTTCACCTCGAGCTGACATTTTCCCTGACCTGGAGCAGAAAGGAGCGCCAAGTCAACACTTACAAGGTAAGCGAGCATTACTTGTTCATATTTCACATTAGTTATTTTCCAAAAACTGTTTTCTTTATGTCGTCTGTCGGCATCTGTGCAGTGATATCTTCACTTTACTGTGCGGAGGCCGAACTAAGAAAAAAACTCAGTATGTAAAAACGGTGGCCTATTCCTTTAAGATAGGAGCTCTTGGCACTTATTATGAAGGCACATCGGAGATTATAGAATTTACATTAATATTATTAAATCAACACTGTCACAAAACTCTGGTAAAATCATTATCTAAAGATTGATTGTGAAACGTGTGCCATAAATATGCTAAAGTAGGGAAAGCAGATATGAAAATTAAACTTAAACAGTTACATAGGCTGACATTTTTCCCTCACTAAAAACAATTTCTTCTCTTACAGATTGTAAAATGGAGGCCTGAGTGTGACGTCGACAGGTATATGCTCTGTAGATTATTTAAATAAGATGGTCATAAAATAAACCCATGTATATTGTCTGAATATGTCCTGTATTACTTAATCTGTCCAATGTGTAATGCAGTTGCATAAATGTCTGTACTCTGATCTGTATTGCAGATTCATAAACAGTACCAGTGGTCAGAATAACAAGCCTCCAGTGGGACCTTCTCTGTTGATGACTCTAATACAAGAGGGGGAGTTGTCATCAGGAGCAAAGATCACGGTGAACTATTTTTTGTGATACAGTCAAATAAGAATTCAGACCATGCTTGATAGTTATGTGAGCTTTTCTTATTCTTTGCCCTTTCCCAGCTATCCTTCAAAACTCTAAAAAGATGATACTGTAACAATCTTCCACTTCAAGATGGATTTGGTGAGTATGAACTCTCCGAAACTTTTAACATTCTGTAAACTTATCTCACTTATCTCTCGTGTTCCTCCTGAGCTCTTCAGCATTGACCTGCTACCTCTGCATCAGGGCGTGCTGATGCATCACTCGCTGTGCAGAAGTTGCTCCAAATGGTGAGAGTGAGTTTTACTATTCATTTCTGAATATTTGTGGAGTCTTTGTAAAACGTTAAAACATAATTTGCTTCTGTATCAGTTGTACAATATAAAGAAATATTTATAATGTGTTAACTTAATAAGTTTTCAAATGTTAATTATTGTGTTGTTGCTCAGACTGGAAAAAGCCCTTTTGGAAAAATACAGAGAGGCAACCAACCAGCAGCCCAGCCCAGGACAACAGATCTGGCCAGGACCTCTCCCAACAGCAGAGGACATCTCAACAGAACAGGACTTACCAGCACCACTGCACTGAGCAGCACCAAAGCACAGAACAACAGTCGTCATCCAAACGAGTGATGAGTACCAAAGACTGTTCTAAATGTGCTGTGTTTGCAATCTGAACCATTTAAGTTTAGTGTTAAATTATGATTGTGTAGTAAGTCAGGACTTGGCCAACTCACCTAATCTTTAGATTTTCATTTTTGATTGACAAGAGTTAATGGATCAGTGTCTAACACATAACTTAGATGCAAAATCACATCACAATTGGACAACAACAACAACAACAACAACAACAACAACAACAACTTAAAACTACATTGTGGCTTGTGAACATCCCTATTTTTTGGTAACATTTGGCACAATGCTAGTGACTGTAGTATGGTGTACTGTAAACTTAATCACTATGGTAAACCTGAAAAATGCAATTTTAAAACCTCAATGTTTGTTCAAACATCCTCCATGTTTTCAAACCAACTGTAGAGACACTTTTATGTTTTCACATTTGTGATTTGCTAATACATAATAATCCATCCATCCATTTTCTTCCACTTGTCCGTTGCCGGGTCGTGGGGGCAGTTGGAGCTGCCCAGGTCACATAGCACCGGCCCCATGGCTCCTTCTGCAGGTGGTGGGTCCACGGAAGGACGGCCTCACGGTTCAAACCGGGCCTGTTGGTCTCTCCTAGGGGGCTACCAGTGTACGCAGACACTGGAGGCAATGTGGTTGAAGTGTCTTGCCCAAGGACACAACGACAATGTGCACCTTCAGGAGGCGGGATTCGAACCCCTGACCTTCCGATCATGAGACGACCCGCTCTACCATCTGCGCCATTGTCGCCCCTCTAATACATAATAAATATTATGTATTAGAGGGGCGACAATATTTATTATGTTAATACATAATAAATAAGACTTAATTTTAATTATATTGTTTGTGATTAACAGGTTAACTAGACACAGAGATAATTTTTTAACACATTCTGTGTTGTTTTCGACACATCTGTTTTAAGAGTGTGAGTTGTTGCAGCTGCACCTCGGCACTCCCTGGCACAGAACTGGTCCGTCCTCATTCTCTCTCTGAGTCACATGACTCTAAAGCAGAGGAAGTTTGTCATTTACAGCAGAGTTCACTCCAGACTCTGTTTAATCCGTCAGCTCCTCACGACTCCGCACTGTCACAGGTAAGAATGTTCTCCATATAAACTCACATCATGGCTTCATTTCTGTGGTTTAATCACTTCAAACTTTCATCTGTTTGTATCAAAGACTGGAGTTAAACCTAAGGCTCTGCTGCTGAGTTAAAATGTATTTACTGTTTTTGTGTCTCAGCGAGAATAAAATCCTCTTTATCAGTTTATAAAAGGCAGACGGTCAAGAATAGAAATGTTGTAAATAAAAGTGAACCCTTTGAAACAAACGCCTTTACCCTAAAAGACTAATGCAGATGCACTTTTAACAGGACGGGGCTGAAACATAAAGGCCAAAATGTTTCTTAAAGTAAGATTAATGAAGGTGATGAGATTCATTTATTACAATATATTTCCTGTAATCTGGTGCTTAAGTAAATAGTTTTAAAACTAATGGTCAGATTAAAGATAATCATAAGTCATTTTACACATGTGTTTGTTTCTTCCTTGTTCCGTGTGCGTCTGTCGTTGGAAAGAGTCCAGTGATTTGTCTCCATCTTGAATTCTTTCAGACTGAGCTCATGTTGAAGCAGCAGAAACAAACCTGTGTCTCTTTATAAAAGCTGCGTCACACAGACAAATCTAATCTGTTGTTCTGTTAGAAAACACTAAACTGTCCTTATGTCCCGTTAATGATGCCACTGTTTTCCACAGCTGTATCACACATTTGGACTGATTTGTGAACAATGTTTGAGAGAAATGGTAATATTGTGTATCTGGAATTAATTTTAGATCTTTAAGTCCATCTCTTGAAAAATGGGAGCAGAAACAAAGGTGTTGCGTTTATATATATATATATATATATATATATATATATATATATATATATATATATATACATACACACACATACATTACTAGCGCACATATTTATTATACATATATTATCATCACCATAATAACAATGACAATAATAGCATTCTCAAAAGTATCATTCTTAAAAATATCATCTTCAAATGTATCATGTTTCTCATTTCTCATTTCATACCTGCTTCAACTGTAATAATGTTGGCTAAGATTGTTCTGTCAGTGTTTTTTCAATCAATCAAGTTTATTTCTAAAGCACCTTTTTTCATTGTTTTCCCTATTTGTGAGGTGCGTTAAAAAGCCATGGTACAGTATTATGTGGCAAGGTGGTACAGGGCAATAGTTGATGTTGTGAATCGCTTTATAATCCTATACTGAGTGGTGCTTTAAAAAGACAAGATTTATGAGCCTGTTGAGAGGGGGGCCCTACAACAGGTCCACATCTCGCCTGCCCTAATTCTATTTTATTTGTAATGACCAGCGGAAGCAGGCCATAACAGCATTTTTAATGCTTGTAATTTATCTCAAGTTCCTTTAATACAGATCAAATATACTTGGTTGATAGAGTTGGTGACAATTGATTATATCAGCAATGATGTGGTATTTCACAAGTTCATAGTAATACAGATTACTTAACCCTAGAACACTATCGCTCAAATTCCAAACACCATCACACCAACACCAACCCGAGATAATACACCCAATAAAAAGTACTTGTCATCAAAATATATCAAAACATGACAATACATGACACATTTGAGTAGTGGTCTTTCATTTTAAACTGTCATATGTCCAACAAAATCAAAGAAAAGCATCATGAGGGGTCCACATAAAATGCTCAAAAACGAGTGGAAAATCAGGAATTTGGGAACAAAAATTCCTGAAAAAAAAAAAAAAGAACATGGAAACTTGGTTTTTGTTCCACCCATTCCTAAGATATTTGAGACTTCCCTGGTGGAGGCTCAGTGTCCTTGACACACAAATAGCTGCAGGAGAGAGAAACAAAATATGTCATATTTTGAATAGGTAAAAATGACCAGTTGACTAAAATAACTTCATCATCATATGAATTCTCTTGGAATCACCACTTTGTGATAGTTATTCATAACCACTGCACTAAATAAAGACAACATGCAATTCCAGGACCACTCTTACTTTCCTTATTCCTTACATGCAATCGGTACATGCAGGGTAGTAATGGCGCGGACACACTGGTCGATGGCAGACGTGGCACCTGTGTTGTGTCTTCCTGTCCGACCCTGAGGGGCAGTCAGCACACCTTACAAAGGCACCACTGCTTCCTGCTGCCACTGGTCCTTCCTCACTGGCTAGAGTACCAGGGGAAGGGATGTCGAGCATGGTACAGATCAGGATTCTGAGTTGACGTGACAGATTTGAAGCGGGCAGCCTCTGCTCTGCCCATGGTTTGATGAGTGCCAGTACCAGAGCCTGCATATAAGGCCTTCTCTGCAGGTAGGTGTCATCATTCTCGTTGCTAAGGTAAATCAACCTTTAGCTATGTGTTACTCACTTGCTTGGATGCCAAGGACACCAACTCTGCAACAGGAGCAAAGTTGTAGTTGAAGTAGGCAAAGTAAATGTGGCAGTCCTGAATGTTGTCAACCTCAAAAGGGGGCAAGATTGTGTGATTTTATACACTAACACTAACCCTGGGTAAAATCCACCCAAAACCTACCCTACCTTCTATCACTATTGCTGGGTGAAAATCACCCAAGCATGTGCCTGTAGGAAAAAGTGTGTTTTGGATTAGGAAAACACCCATGCCATCAAAGATGTCAAAGACAATGCTGAAGCTACCCAGAGACCCATGACACTCAGACAAACGCAGCATAATGAAAATCACATAATTTTTTTTGCTCGGGTGAAAATCACCCGACAATAGTGTTCTAGGGTTAAGGAGAGTGACTGAGAGACAAGGTCACGTCTTCAACATACTTCTCAAACACAGTTCTCTTATACACTCTTTTAAAGGATCTGTATCATGCTATTTTAGCCATTCCAAAGTAAAGTATAGGCATATATATGATATATTGTACCTCTATCACTATGGAGTACTCATTTTTGAGAGAAATATAAGTATTTTTGGGGGGTATTTTCCCTACCCGGAAGATAAGACGCTTCGATTCAGTTAACTCCGCCCCTCTCTCCGCTCATTCCACATTTGCAGTATTATAAATATAAATATTGCTGCAAAAAGTGAAGTTACTTCACATAATGCAGTTATAAGGAGTTGACACGTGCAACACAGTTTCATAAATGGCTAACACACACGCTAACACACACGCTAACACGTGTTTTGATTGACTCACCGCTCAGCATGGCCTCCCCATCGTCGGGTGTTTACGTTATGGCCCTCGTGTTGGTTATAAAAGTTAATCCACTTTGATTCTGGCCAAGGTTTACCAAGCATCCATCAGGTTGGTTGATATAGTAGCTAGCTTAATCCCGGAAAGAAATTCCAACTTCTGGCGAGTGCACTCTTCTTTAGGAAGGTTGAATAGTCCTGTTCCTCTCGTAGCCAAACGCGCATCCGTGACATTATCGGTAAGAAAAAAGAACAGGCGGTGTCCAGAGTAGGTTAGAAAGAGCTCAGTCTTCAAAAACAACACTTATGCTCAGATCCATGGCTCCTCCAGCCGTGGGTGCGCTTGATTAGCGTCGTGGGACAGCACAGACGCGTCGGAGAGTTGTTTTTTTTTGTTTTTTTTTTGAAAAAAAAAAAAAAAAAAAAAAAAAAAAAAAAAGTTTTATAAATAAAAATCAGGCCGTAAGGCATTACATTACAGACGTAGAGCACTTCCGTTCCGCTGTGACGACACAACTGAACAGCTCAGTCGTTTACCAGGAGAGGGTGGAGCAGCTGCTCAGAGAGCAGGATTCAGGAGGATTACTTAGAACTGCGTGAATGAAGCCAAAAACCGCTCTGGGGGTGTTTTTGATAAGGAAATAGCATAACAACATGGCTAAAAACTCAAAAAGTCGATTTTGCATGATATAGGACCTTTAAATTGCTGTAGACTAGCTGCACCTTTTACGTCTTCATCTAAATTATTCCACAGATTTACTCCTCTCCATGTAATACAATGACTTTTTAGGGTGGAATGGATACATTGTACTTTCAGATTATGAGTTCCACTTAGATCGTATCTTCCCTCTCTTTTACCAAACATTAATTGTATGTTACTAGGGAGCTGGTTATTTACAGCTCTATATATCTGTAGCAGGGAATTGAGTTTTATGATTTCATCAAGTTTCATGGTGTTGGATTTTAAAAACAGTATTTTGTATTACGTCTTTAATCATGTTCATGTCAAAGTCATTCCAATTAGTGGATTTTTTATTCTTGAACTATTTTAATTATTTCATTTTCATTTGTTGCTGTGAGAAAAAGGAATGTACATTCACATTTTTGTGTTGAGAGACATCACTTCGTTTTGGCTATTGTTGATGCCAGGTGAGGCCCAATGGTGACAAAGTAATCATTGAACGCATTAACTACATTCTCCCGTTTGTAATTTTTAATCATGTAGTCTGGGTAACTTAAAGCCTTTGAGTCTTTAGACATTGCATGATTTAAGACTTTCCATAATCCTTTCATATTATTTTTATTGACCTCAATCATATTTCTTTAATAATTTATTTTACAATTTTGTATTTACTTGTTAGTTTATTATTATAATTTTTATAGTTTTTAGTTTCAGTTTCTAATGTTTGTTTCCTTATAAATATTTTATATAAGGAGTTTTTCTTTTTACATGCATTCAATAACCCCTCGTCACCCATGGGCCACAAGTATTTGTTTGTGTATATTTGTGAGTTAGTACTGGACAATATTGATCATACAAATGGTTAATTGTGTTGACAAAATGAATATTTGCAATATTAACATCCTGTTCTCCAAGGACATTATTCCAGTCATGATCTGACAAACTCAGCTTGAAGGCGTTTATCGAGCGCTCAGATGTTAATCTTACATTTTTTACTATAATATTACCTTTGTTTTTCTTACTTTTTAGTTGTATTTCAAATAGTGAGAAGACTGGCAAGTAGTCGCTAATGTCAATCAGTATATCACTTCTCATATTGTTTAGGACGTTTGTGAAAATATTAACAATTAATGTAGCACCGTGTGCAGTTATTCTAGTGGGGCGTGTAATTAAGACTGTACATGGTGTCCACACATCTTTCAGTGGGTTTATGCGATTTTGCTTTCAGTAAATCAATATTAAAATCCCCACAGACAAAAATGTCTTTGTGGTTGCCATTTGTAAATATTTTTTTCAATATGTTCGTTAAAGACTTCAATGTCTGCACCCGGTGCTCGATAGATAATTATCTCTGCTGTCATACATTCAAACATATGATCAATTGCCATGGTCATGTTGTCAACCAATTTTGATTGATTGATTGATTGATTGATTGAATGATTGGATTTATTTGAGTGATTATTTACATTAACATTATTGCAGTGCAGAAAATAAATAAAGTAACAAAAAACTCAAAAGGAGTAGGCCGAAGCAAGAAAGCTTATAAGTGCCTACCCCCATATTCAAAATTAATTTACATTGAAATCCTTGCGCACATACAGAGCAACTCCACCACCTAATTTATGTTTTCTGTTTTGGTTGAACATTTGATAATCTTCAAGCTCAAAATTCCCAAATTGATTTTCCTTTATTCATGTTTCAGCAAAATTTAAAGTAAGTTTGTGCAGATATTCTTTTATTTGCTCAAAATTAGCATATAAGCTACAACAGTTTGAATGTACTATTTGCATATTTTCTGGCTTATCTATTAATGAGATTTGATTATAGTCATAATACTTGCAGGTACGAGAAATGTTGTGGAAAATGTGCATATCAGCGTTCACATCATTGAGATGATTTATTTTTTATAGTCTTTTTATAGTTCAGACTCTTGAGTGTAACTTGTGTCTTCATTGTCTGATGAGGAAAGGTCAGTAGATTGTGTGTCATGTTGAATGATTAGGAATGTTTACCTTGTTTTTTCACTTGTATTTGTCCAATGTTTTTCCCCGGTGTTTATTCTGTTGTTGGTGTACTGGTGTGCGGACGTACAATGAGTTTATCATAGCGCAGGAAGGCAATCTCCCCCCTTTCCCTGGCAGCTCTCAGCTCCGGCATCAGTTCTTTTCGCTTCCTTTTGATGGATTCCGTGTAGTCCCCGTTTATGAAGATTTTCATTCCTTTGAGACGTTTAGCGCGCTGCAAAATTTCTTGGCGATCCGTCCAACGCAGTATTTTGGCGATGATGGGTCTAGGCCGGTCTCTCCCGCCGTCGGTTTCCCTACGCGGTGAGCCCTCTCCACCTCCTCCATGTGCTGTAACTGTAACTTCTCCCTCAGTAGTTTGACTTTCTCCTCTGCGTCGGCCCACAACCTGGTCTTTGAGGGAGTGTTGGAGTCGCGAGACCCAGGCGACTCCAACACTCCCTCAAAGACCAGGTTGTTTCTGCAGCTTTGTCCCTCCAGAGACTCCAGTTTGTCCGTGATAACGTGCAGATTGTCACATACTTTATAAAATCATTTTGTATTGTGTCCGTGCGCTCAGTGAGTTTCAATTTCTCTTCCTTCAGTGTGTCCACCTCAACTTGCGTGAACTGCAGGCTTGTTTTAAGCTCTTGAATGTCCTTTATCTGTGAATCCATTCGGGTGTTTGTCGATTCCATGATGATTTTAATCAATCCTTTGAAGTTCTCCTGTTGTTGTTGTATTATTTCCCTGAACATGTCCCTCTGCTGCTCCATGAGTTCCGTGACTCGACTGAGGCTCACGTAATCCTCCTCAGTCGCCGGCTCTACCTGCGGCGTTTTCGGCATATTTGCAAAACCAGTTGACAAAAAGTATTCACCTGTTCAGAGCTAACACTGACACAGCACAACACAGCGCTCACTTTAGTTTACAGTTCACCAATAAAACCAAGTGTTGTTTTCTTTCCTCGCTCTGTTCAGCCTCAGTGGAATTCTCCTTCTTCCCTCATCACTGTCTGCTGTATGAGCCTCTCCTCCTGTCACCTGTCTGCAGCCCCGCCCACTTAGACTGAAGCCCCGCCCACATGGATTGAAGCCAATCCAGGTGCGGCTCTGAGTCGCTCCAGGAAGAAACGCACAAACCAGCCTCTCCGTCTGACGCACTTTTCTCTGGGACACGGTGGACTCTGTGGATCCGCTCAGGTTCGACTGCTCTCATCATATTCAACCCCTGCTCTGGTTTAGACCTGGTTTAGTCCTGGTTTAGTCCTGGTTTAGTCTTTAGTTTGGTTGAGTCTTTCTTCCGTCATTTCCTGGTTTTTGGTCTTTGGTCTAAAGTCTGATTTATTGACTCTTTAATCAGATCAGATCTGCTCAGTTTCATGTTTATTATTTTAGCTGAGTCATGTTTATCACTATTTTCTAATCAATCTACAGTGGACCCTCGTTTATCGCGGGGGTTACGTTCTAAAAATAACCCGCAATAAACAAAATCCGCGAAGTAGTCATCTTTATTTTTTACAATTATTATGTTTTAAGGCAGTAAAACCCCTCACCACACACTTTATACACTTTTGTCACTAGTTCACACGGGTTTCTCCCTTATGCCTGGTGTCACTGTGTGATTTTAATTGTCTTATAAGATTTTTAGATTCACATTACAGACGTGGGGATGGAAACATCGTGAGCTGCTCTCGTCTCCGCTGTGCGCTTGTTCAAACTAAGAGACAATCGTAGCTACAACCAAAGTTTTATCGTAGCAGTTTCAGGCTTCAGAAGGCCAGTGTTTAGCTGAGGCGAGCGCCACATGCTAGCAGGGTTTATTTTCGCGGAAAGGTTCAGAGAAAGTGAACGCAGAGTCAGACCCGCTCATGCCCGGCCTGTGCTGCTGTGACTGTGTAGTGTGTCTGATGTGTTGACGGGACACACAAAGATCGTCTATGCAACGAGAGAGGCTCACTCTGCGACTAGCCAATCAGGACGCAGAATAAAATGCGCGTACGGCGTTCATATGCTGTAAAAAAGCATACACAATTGTGCTAAAAATAAATCTGTGAAAGAGCGAGGCCGCGAAAGGTGAACCGCGTTATAGCGAGGGACCACTATATAGTTGAAAACTGAAAATTACATACTATATATATATGGTACTATAGAAAAGCAGAAAGTAAGTCATCTTTACTTTTATACTACACAATGCTCTGGCCTACATGAACATGTTTTCTCTCAGCATTGTATGGGGGAGGAGGGATTACGAAGATTGTGTATGAAGGAAAGGCTAAATGGCATATGCCTAGAAGTTTAATAAAGTCATGCAGCATAGGAAACAATAAACATACCCTACAAAACATGTGCAATGGCACCTTATATGTGTCCTGTTCAATTATCACATGCTTTATATGTCATTTGTTGGATCTTTCTGATAACGCACTCGTCTTTAAAGAAACTGTACTTCTTACTTGGCACTGAAGTAAAACCATACCATCCAAATGTGTAGAAACTGAAAGCTTTTCCTTGTTAATAATCCGACAGAATCAGAATCATAAATGGTTTTATTGACATTGAACAGGTTCACAAAGTAGAAGTTTTCTTCAGAGCAATTGTGCAACATGAAACATAAAACGTAAATAAACTATAAAAACTTTAAAACTTAAAAGGGCATAAAGTAGATCAAAAATAAAATGTGATTAAATAAACAACAAGCGCGTTTCCTCAAGCCCCAGTGTGCACTGCAGTAAAGTGGCCCTACACTTCCAGAGTCACGGTAAAGTCTGTCACGGACATGATGCTATTTTCACCAATGTCACGGCTCAGGCACATTGTAGATCAGCAGCAAACTCCATCTATCTCGACGACCCGTTTCACTGAAGGAATTTAAAGGATCTGCCAGAGTTTCTCCGTCTTGTGTCTGTCACTAACAAGTCCTCTAGCCGCTTAGCGATAGCCCACGTTTCCACACAAATAACTTCACATTAGCAATTGTACATCATCTAAAACCATCGCGACTCATCTCTGTATCCTCCACCTGAGCCTCTCACTCAGTTTAGTAAGTTTTGAATATCATACAAACATATAACAAATCATTTAAACTACATTTATCTGAACTCTCTGGTCTTCGTATATGCTTCTGCGCTGTCAAAACATACTTCCGGGTCAAATTAATCCCGACTGACCTCTGAACGATCCCATAATTCATTGCACCAATTGAGATTACAATTTTGCTTATTCAGCTTCTTTATTTAGTTCTAGTTTAGTTTGTACCTGATTTGTCGCTGTAACAGGAAGAACCAACATTTAAACTGAATAGTTTCCCAAACTCATCCTAACTTTCCTTAACATTTATAAAATCCTAATTCAAAAAACATGTTTTTGAAAATAGTGTCAGACAAACTTTTATTCAACTTCAAGTTATGCTATAAAGGGTTAAAACCATGTCTGAATGTTATAATTTCATATTTTTTAAACACTTTGAAAGATCAGTGTTTTGAGATGAGGACGATTGATCGATGAGAGGATTCTGATCAGTCGCTGAAATCATCAAAGGCAGAGACTGAAGAAAAATCTGGTTATTTAAAATGACTTCTGTTACGTCAAATGTCAGACCCAGGCGGTCATTTATAAACAATCTATAAAAGACTGAAACTTCCAGACTATCACTTTAATCCTGTAATGTTTCCATGACGTTACTCGAGTACAAATGTAGCTGACTCCTCCCACTTGTGCCTCTTTCAAACACATGAGTCTAATCACTGACTGTGGAGTCATGTGAGGCGGAGCTGCTCTTTGGTCCTGGTCGGGCAGGTTCCACAGCATTTCTTTAGAGACACAGACGGGACGCCCCCAGAGGACAGAAATGTGCTCTGTTATGAGTGTGGACCTATGTTCCCCCGGTTCAGCAGTTTCCACACTTCTACTGAGGGACTCGCGTCTAACGGCCACTAAACATAGAATCCAATGCTTTATTTGTCATTACACACGAGCAGAATGAAACTTGTCTGGCTCTCAAAGTCTCAATAATAAGTCATAATAAAACACTGTAGATGGCACTGTCGGTATTTGCTGTTTAATGCTTTGCCGTTAAATTCAGAGATTGATTTCCAAACTGTGGGATCACTTATAATGTGTTTTTATATTATGAACATTCGATTTGTAAATGTGGAATCTCAAATACATGTAAATAATGAATCATTATCAACAGAACAGGACTGTGTAATAATTGTCAACAGTGTCATAGAACAAGTGTTCTCATACAGATACTTGGGTCTGATGGTTTCTGACAACTTGATCTGGAGTGAACATGTAGATACTGAAGCAGATTAGTCCAAAGGCTGCATTTCCTCTGAAGGCTGTGTTTGTTTGAGTGCAGGGATCAGGGCTTTATTTTCAGTGCAGTTTTTGTAAGCATTGTGACATGTGTTATGTCTGTGTGGTCCGGCTCTGTGGTCCGGCTCTGTGGTCCGGCTCCCTGACAGTCCAGACTCAGACCAAGCTGCACAGAACGGAAAACCAGACTCTTCGCCTCTTCAGTCTTTGTATGAGGAGGTCGTTGTTAAGCCTCAAACATCCTGGCAGATCCATCTCATGTTTGATTTTCAGAGTACGACCTGTTGCCCTCAGGGGGCGATACAGAGCCAGCAGATGCAAGAGCAACAGCTTTAAATGTTCTTTGATTCCCACCTCCATTTCCTTCCTAAACAAACAGAAAAGCACAGCCCGGTCCTTCCCCCTCCACTCCCCTCCTCACCTGTGGATCAACTAACCCCTTAACCCCAAGGTGGGGTGGGTTCTGGGTACTGGGTCTCCTCACTCTGTGCTGCGGGAGAAAGCTCCATAGATTGCACTACACGCGGCAAAATCCCTTGCCAGAACCTTAGAAGACGTGTTAAACATTGCGTTTGTGACTTTACGTTTTGTATTTTTGCCAGAGCGGCGATGATTCACTTTCAGCGCTGCACGAGGGGGCGAGCGGGTTGGATTGAAGTTTGCGCTGTTTCTCCTCCTGACATCGGTTCGAGCGTCATTTCAGAGATCGTCCCCAGTCCCAATGAGTTTATGAATGACATATAATTCCTCGTTTTCTCATAAAGAGACTACAGTTGCGTAAATACAGTGGCTCATTCAATGAAACTGGCTGGTGCAGGACGGCCCAGCGTGTGTGACTGGGAGGAATGACAGCGGCGCTGAGTCTAAAGAGAGGACAGATCGTAGTTTATATGCTCTCGAACTATTTTAGAACAGAAAGTTTGCTGTTACTAACAGGCAGCGTTTGTGAAAACAATGACACACGATATTTTTAAAGGAAAACTCACCCTCAAATCCATATTTTTTTGCTGATAAACTGTATAAATGAGTGTCCAATAGTGTTGTCTACATATCCTGGTCATAATTTTGGGACTTTAGTGTAAATTAGTTGAAAGATCAACTTTATGCCTAAAACCGTCAGTGAGGCGCCATCTACAGGCGGTCGGTCTTTACTGCATTTGATTTTTGAATTTGGCGCTCCTATTTGCGCAGGCGTGAAGCCTGACATCAGTTGCCGCTCTGGGCTATAAAAGCCCAGTCTCGCTCACGCCCCCGTAGCGAGTTGGAGAAAGAGCGAGAGAGTATTTTCATCAATTGTCAGGTTTGGGATTAGTTACAGCATTTAGGTAGATTTTATTAGCATAGCTTTTTGTATTATAGATAAGTGTGTAGTGTTAATAGCGTTGTTGTTGAATATTGTAGTTTTAGTCATTAGTTACAGAACAGTAATAAAATCAAGTAATAAAACTGGCACCATAATTTTCATTATTTCATCATTCAACTAAATAAGCATACATTTAAAGATAAGACTTTAATATAGTCTTTACAGAGTCATTTAGTGGTAGTTTAGTGCATGTGTTACATTGGTTAAACCTTTAATTCACTAAATTTAGCAATAGAAATTACTTTTGGCTCTTGAGTCCCCAATGTTACAGACCGTTAGGCCTTTAGATAAACATGGATGATTCTGTTTTATCTTCAATGACAAACCAAAAACAATTTCAAAAGGACTGTGTTCCTGCAAAATATTATATATTTATTTTTTGTTTATGCGACATGTTTTGTGCAGTTTGTTGTAAGAAAAATAAAATAAAGCTTTTGTCTGTGTAAGCTCTCAGTCGTACAGGAGTTGTCAATCTTCGTAGAAGGTACTTGAGTCATCTTCTGTACTTGGTAGTTGAAGTCTCCAAACGTTTCGCCTCTCATCCAAAAGGCTTCGTCAGTGGACGAAATCCCGCTCAGCACGCAGCGTAGATAAAGACCATGAGGAGGAGTTGGGGTTGGCCGGCTCCTCCCCTCTAATCACAGCTACTCTCAACTGTGGGTAAACAACCTTTGAAGTAGAGCTTCTTTATCTACGCTGCGTGCTGAGAGGGATTCCGTCCACTGACGAAGCCTTTTGGATGAGAGGTGAAACGTTTGGAGACTTCAACTACCAAGTACAGAAGATGACTCAAGTACCTTCTTTGAAAAATAAAGCTTTGTAATACATATAGTCATGTCTCTATACCTCACACATACTCTGCTGAGGACACAGATACATCTCCCATGCTTATGTAGACTACAGCAAAAAGTCTACATTAAAATAGATCTGTAAATTCTGAAACTTGCCAGGAAAGTTACATTCGGTTCCTTAGCTGCGATGCTAACATCGATCTTGCTCAATGCTAAGCAGCTACCTTTGTAAATTACAAGAATCACTAATAAAATAAGCCAGCGCCTCAGAGCAGACTCAGGTACAAGGCCTCAGTCTGTCACGATGCTTCTCCTGTAGAGAGAGCTGTAGAGTTGTCCCAGTGGAACATGTTGCTAAACAAGTTAGCTCGCTGGAACTCCATGCTCTGACTTTGTTTAGAGTAGCGCTACAGCGTTGAAGTCAGATGACTCAGGCCTGTCAATCACAGACCCAGACCCCTCCCACCCCCCTTAGTCCTCCAGGCAACGCCCCTTTTCTGTTGAGATGTTCAAATCTGTGGCTCTGAGGCTGAGGCTCTGGAAGGGGGGGTTAGTAACTCTTTAAGGTAGCATGACAAGGTTTTCTTTTAAGGTGGACCAGAGCATTTGTTTGCAGACGCAAACATGCAAGTGATTCTATTTATAGATCGCAAAGGTATAATTTTGGGAGCATTTGTGACCAAAATGGTCGCATTTTCGAGCCCTGCATGTGGATTTTGATTTTGTCCCTTTGATCTGGAAAGAATCATAAAGTCATTAACTTTCTAACTCATGTAATGTTTAAATGCATTGTCACTTTATGTAGTCTCTCTTCTCCCCAAAACTGTCCCTCTGACAGAGACGCGTCTAATGTTCAGACTGTTCTCACCACTGACCAGAACTGGCTATTTCAGCTGCACTGGACCAGAAGTGTCTGGACAAGCATCTCCAAACTAAATCTATGATTATAATCATTATTCTGATACTCATGACGTGATTCATGTGAACAGAGGACGTGGATCAAAGTGTGATGTCCTGCAGGTCTGAGAATGGAGCAAAGAGATCAGGATGGAGCCACAGACAAAGCTCAGAGGTGAGAGGACAGGCCCTGTTTAACACATTTGTTAATTATGCTTAGTCTGACATGTTTGATGGAGACTGTGTTTGTCCGATGACTTTGTGAAACAGGCTCCAGCAGAAACCTGAGTTTGGAGACAGCAGGTCCTTCATGAGAGACGGGTCTGAAGTCACTGATGTAAAAATACAGGCAACAATTAAAAGCTTGAAACGACAAAGAAAAGAACAAGGTGAAATCATCAAAACACACGATTTAATAACTGAATAATCACATACACAGAACAAAGGAGAAATATTTCACTGACAAATGAACCAACCAACGGGCGGCACGGTGGCACAGTGGTTAGCGCTCGTGCTTCACAGCTAGAAGGTCCGGGTTCGATTCCCACCTGGACCAGGCCTTTCTGTGTGGAGTTTGCATTTCTCCCGTGTCTGCGTAGGTTTCCTCCGGTACTCCGGTTTCCCCTACCACTAAAACATGTACAATAGGCCAGAATGTATGAGAGTGTGTTGAGAGTGCGCATGGGGGACGACGGATGCAAATTAGCCAAGGCTACAATCCAGTGTGGCTTGTTTACATGCATGAGACCCATGTATGTTCATTAACATGCACTGTCCCGACCAATAAATAACTAACTAAACTATGTTTTCCTACAGCTAAAGCTGCAAACGTCTTTGAACACTCCATCCATGGTACGCTCTTTATTTCATTTTTATTTTATTACATTCAATTAAAAGAAAAGAAACATAACTATATTTAGAAAAGAAATAATGAATAAAAAGGAGCAGAACGAAGTCAAAGAAGACAGTCTGCAAGTTTGCAAACTGAGGAGAGAGAGAGTAAATTTGAAAGTAAACAATAAAACTCCTCCCCTCTTTTGCTGCGTTCATGTGGTCCTCTGGAACTGAGGAAACTTCATCCCCAGTTGGAAAATGCACATGAACGCTCGCACGACTGAGGAAAACTACTGGGGAACTTGAGTCAAAACGATCTTCTCGACTTCTGCGCCTGAGTGGAAATCAGCTGATCTGAGAGAGAAATGACTGAGAAATGAGAGAAATGTCTGTGATTAACGCTTACCAAAAAAAAATGTACATGATATTTTTTAAATAACCAAACCGAAGTTTAGCTTTTGAGATTCCAACGCCAAAACCCCACTTTCCCTCTTAATGAGCACATGAAGACAAACCAACTGGGGACAATGAGGTCACATCTCAGGAAAACGAGCTCCCATTAACGCAGCATTTAACCAGAAAGCCTTTCTTGAGGAGAGCAGGAACAGGATTTTCAAACGTGCGATCAAGCTCCTCCCCCTCCTCCTGATTGGACAGGAAAAGTGTCACGTCAGCTCATGAAAGATGGGAGCTTAAAGGTGCAAACGCAAGTTTATGAGTTTGCAGAACTATGACCCTTTGGCGACAAGCGGAATTGCATCCAGAGTTGTGCACGCCCATGGAACACACGCACGCTTGCATGAGCACGAGCAGTTCAGAACACAACAGCGACAGCGATTACACAAATCTTTTGTTTAGACTCGTAATGTCTACAGAGGTAAGAAAGTTATAAATCTGTAAGTTATTTTGAATACGTGAATGGAATTTGCATTTGAGTAAACTACATATTAATGTTTGAGAGGAAAAACGGAGGTAGTAGGAGAAAACGTTTTTCACCATTTCTACCTGTTTTGTGTTATGATTGGATTATAATGGAAATGCGTTCATGAATAAGTTATTACTTTGTATAAGCTAAAAATAATAATAATAATCACACCAAACACCCTATTAGTTGGTCAAAAAAGTACTAAAATGTCTCAAGCTAATAAACTAATAATCAAATGGCTCTGACATTACCTTCTAAGCTAAAACAGCCTAATCCACCGAATATTTACTGGGGTTTAGCCTGTTTTATTAATCTGCTAAGTAGCATATTCAATAGCAGTATATCATTATTAGAGACTAATTTGCTCAACATTGTTTTCTAATTATGAAACTTACATACCAGCATTTTACATCACACTCCACAAAGCTGAACTGATTTACCTAAATAGCCTACAACAGTGCTGATTTATTTATTAGGTATTTTGACAGGGACAGTACACATTGATACATTTTTCTGTGAATTGTGCCAATACTTTTCAACTACTGTCCCTGGGCAAGGTGTGTAGTGCCCCAAACAAGTTTCACTAGTTTAACATTTAGAAGGGGGAAAAAAGGTTACCTGTACACATAACATGGAATTAGTTCACTCAGTAAAAGGTCATATTTGTAGGGAAAGAGACTGTGCATGGGCCGGTAGTTATGCAGTTCAGAAGAAAGCAAACTTGATGTAGATGAAAATAGTTATTTGCTATAGTAGAAGGCTTACAATATGAGGAAGTAAAAACCTTTATCATTGTATTTTCTTTCCTGTGATGTGTAGAATAATACATGTATTTTATCACAATAACATATTTTATTTTTTCCTTTAGAATTACAGCTCAAATCAATTTGATGTTCCTGTGGAGAGAAGCACTGAGGACAGCAGTGACAGGGAAGGAGGCCGGGAAGGTGCAGAGGACAATCAAGATCTAGACTGATCAGTGAGGAGGACAGACAATTATCAATCAATCATCAAACTTTATTTATAAAGCGCTTTTCATACCAAAGGTATCCAAAGTGCTTTACAGATTACAACATTTAAATCAAGTATCCAGGCAAACATAATGTCCAAATAAGCGTCACAGTAGGTGGCGACGAGCGGCGCGGGTGTCCCCTGTCCTTAGACTCTCCAGCACGAAAAGGAAAACTCAAAAACCCGGTGGGAGAAACGAGAAACCTCGGGGAGAACCACAGAAGCTGGAAAGATCCACTCCCATGGACGGACATATCTTGACCCTTTTGGCATTTATGTTGGCTATAAAGAAGCACCATTCAGGCAATAAACAAGTAGTGAGCACATCAGAAATATGGCTACGAATTAGGGAAGAAACGGCTTTATTGTAAATATTTTGTTCCATGTTTGTAAAAATAAATATATATGCACTGCTTATGTTTGACTTGGAGTCTGTTCAGGGAGCTGATGGCATCTCCTAGAAAAACAAAACATACATTTTTGCCATTAGAACAGTTATTTTATTATGGAAAAGGACATTGAAGTGATGTGGCTTAAACAATTAATGAAAATAAGAATCTTGCATATATACACTAAAAGAAAAAACAAATGTTCATTGTAAAACAATGAAAAACTAACGCAACATACCTGCCCTCTGTGGACTTGTGACTGCACCAGATCAGCTGTAGCAGGGGCACAATGCCAAACAGAGGTCCCAGAAACCAAGGGTCATCTGGTCTCAAGCTTCGTTTTCTTGAGAGTTCTCCTGCAGACTGAAGTTGTATTCCTAGAATTTTTGTCTGCAGGTCAGGGATGTAACTGTAGTCTTTTGCCTCTTTGTACCCGGTCTGTGACTTCTTGCTGTACAGTCGTTCTTGCCTGCAGAACAAATTAATCACTTACGACACTTGGCCTTTGTTGTTGTGGTGGTTGTAGTCCAACGCTGCAAGAAATGTCCTGGCTTCATATGAAAAGGCAAAGGTAGATCCGGGGCGTAGGGAATGGAAAACACCCCTCTCCATTAATCTCTCCTTGTTATAAACACAAACATTACATTATCATTATCTCAAATACAAAAAATATTTAGATTTACTTACAGAAAAAAAAGTCCAGAGACAAAGCACATAAACCACTGAATTACCTGAGGAGTCCATTCGTCAGCTAAAACAGAAATACAGATGCATGTTAGCTATTTGAAGATTTGCAAATACATGCAGTTTATTACTTACCAAGGGCAACAACACTGTTTTTAGTCTGTAATCGGTTGATAATGGCACCCTCTTCTCTGTCCAAACTCCCTTACAGCTGGTACGCAGTAGAAATGCTGTATCCCACAGTAGAAGATGTCACCATTCTCATGTTCATGTATTGAAGAAGAGGGCGATCTTGGTGTAATTATTCCCAGACAATAGCCCGTCTGCTGCAAGCATAAAGTCCTTGCGTCCCATGTTTGAGCAATGGCTGGTTGTTTCACATCCACAACTTGTGTCCACGTGGGCAAAACTATGCAGATAAAGAATAAGCATTACAAATGCACCTACATTATTTTCCATTTGATATTGTTGTTCATGACTTTTTATAAAACACTACATAGCCATGTAGTACTCACCCACTCCACTAGAACAGCAGACCCGGTCACAAATGTCCATGACAGCTTCTTCTAGCCCAATGATGAGAAGTTCATCCATTTGATTCTGCATTGGACCACCAGTGCTGTGTAACAAAACATACCATTATTCACACCTTTACAAGGAAAAGACTGTAGGAATTGCATTATGACAAAACATACCACAAACATATAGGGGCGACATAATCGGAGTCATATGGGTCTGTGGCCAGTTCTCGCTCAAACTCTAGCCTGTACAAAAGAAAACAAAGTATCTTAGCCAATAATGTTTGAAAAAATGCACATAAATACATTATTGACCTCAGACGAAGTAAAAAGAGATTATTATTATTATTATTTATTTGCAATTTACACACCATCTAAATCAGGACCAACTCAGGAGGACTAACTCAGAACACAACCAGGACTACACCAGGTCTGAACTAGGTCTAGACTATGAATAAACCAGGTCTAAAGTAGGACTAAACGATGACTACAAATGTATGGGTTGCGCTCTTCACAAATAACAATTGATTAGAATAGAGTACACAGTAACAGCAACGTTAGCCTATCAAGTAACATGTTTTCTCCCCTCATACTCATATAAACTACATGCAAAATGTACCACATTCCCGGGAACATTTCACTGATTTTGCTGAAAAAGAAAAAATATATACACAACTGTCAAGTTTTTTAAAAGTTCCTTCAGCTCCTGCCCAAACTTGAAAAAGGCCCGACTTCAAACAAAAGGACGCTGGGACAACTCAACTCCATTTGCAACATTTCCTTTAATTTTCTTTTGGTTGTGTTTCATTTTGAACAACAGAGTAGTTGAGGAGTAGGTTGATAACCTACAACAGACATAAGTGTATCACATAAGACAGGTGACAAATGACGATTTTAAACCAGTCCTGTTTAAGCAGTTTGTCTTTTAAACATGTTGAATGAATTACTTCAAATCACATTTACCGTGTATTTTAAATCATATTTACCAAAGTATATTTCTAAATCAGGTTTTAACCCATATTCCCACATAATGTTTTTTAATCAACTAATGTTTTACTAAGTTATTAATTCATAATAAATCAAACAATACTCTTAACTACCTGTTTCAACTTATTTAGTAGAAGAAAGTAAACAAACAACCATGCAAAATAAAGCATAGTAATACCCTTTAACCAAAGCTAAAACATCAAAACAACAATACCACAATATAATATACCAAATGGAACTTTGGTAGGGTAATATTGTCCATAGTTATTATCATTATTATTGTCCATACCAGTGGTGTCTTTGGTCGAAGTGTTGAGCTGAAGGTCTTTGTTTGGAATGAACAATGAGAGTGCACAGGTGAGTGTGATTACAAGCATGAGCAGGAGGAGGAGAGGGGGCGCTTGGTTTGAGGGTGGCTGCATCCTGGCCGGGTGGGCAGTGGCAAAATTCATAATTTGGAGAATCATTAGTTCCATTTTCTGGTTGAACTTGACAACAACGGCGATGAGTCGTAATTCGGCCGTGTTGGTCAAGGACATGAGCTCTTTTTAGCATTTTGCGATCATTTTGAAGACGTTAGCCAAACACAAAAGGCTACCGGTAAACCACACACAAAAACATAGTTAGCATCTTTTATGTTATATGTTTTATGTTGCACGATTGCTCCTAAGAAAATTCCTAGTTTGTGAACCTGTTCACTGACAATGGCAATAAAACCAATTCTGATTCTACATTTAGCTAACGCTACACTACACGCTAAACACATAGCATTACACATATTACGCATCGTCATTTGTTCACATAGATTTACCGTATCAGACATTACAGACTGTATCTTACCATTTAGCAAAAAGAAAGCCAACGGAGGGTCCGTTTGAGCCCGACAGCGGAGCTGAAGTCTCCCCATTTGTTGATGAACGCCTTTCCGATGTTGACTCTCGTTTTACTCCGACGCCTGTCTGACTCCAATTTGCCCCGTTTGGTTGAACTAGACAAACGTTTTATCTTCTTTATCGTACGTGGAGTTTGCATTGCTGTTTGGGATGAACTAGAGTTCATCTTCTCTTACAATCCATCCTCTACTTTCGCAAAATTCGCTGGAGTCTTCGCTGATGCGGATAATGGCGGCAAATACACAAACTCCCCAGAGCCAGCCAGGTGAGCGTGAACGCGCATGACGTCACGCCCAGGCTCAAACCTTAAGATTCCGACCCGAATCACCCTTATTTATTTGACTGCACAGGATTATAGGGGCAATGGCAGTGATCAGAGAGGAACTCATTCAGCACATCAGGCAATTGTTTAAGCATGTATGGGTTAGATAACGGTTATTTTTAACATTTAAAGTTGCGCATAGCACCTATAAACAAAAGTGTTTATATTTGTTATGTGTAGCTCCAGCCTGTTAAAGTTGCAGGGTCTTGGTCGAGTTTTCTCTTACAGGTTGACATTCGATGGCCATGATCTGAAATAAGGGCTGCCCCAGTGACAGCAGAAAGGACCTCCTGATGTCCATGCTGTGAGGGAGGTGCGAACAGCTGATGTTTGTGCCTGTGATACGAGTCAGGGCTTGATTAACCCCAGCTCTGTTGATTGGACACGGTCTGATGTTGTGAGACCCACAGGCAATGAACCAGTAACATGAGTGATGAAAGAAAAAAGAAAAAAATCATAATGGAAAGATCATGTCTGGATTGAGAATCTGTATTTTGCTTGAAAGATTATTTAGCAAAGACTAAACTGCTAAAACGGTTTAATTTTATGTTCTAACTACAAAATTATTAATATCGCCTAGGACTCTGGACAAACAATGGAAGAAACAGAGCTTAGAGAGGAAAGGCCCAGAGGTGAGATCCACCATGATTCTCCACGTCAGAGTCGACTCTAACTCTGTTCTTTACGTCAGAGTCAGACCTAAAGTCTCTCTCGTGTTCACAGATCTGCTCCTGGGACCGGCCCGGTGTCAGTGAGAAGTGATCACTCTAATGATCGATTCATTGATTTTAAAGAAAAAAATGGTTCACAGTAAGTCGACTCACACCACTTTATGTTAATGTCATTTTAGTGCTTGGGTTTTAGAATTGGACAGAGTCATTCGGAGTAAACTGTCAGGTCTCTGTTTGGGCGACTTCAGTGACGCAGCGTGTTAAAGCAACCTTTGACCTGTTTTTAAAGTGGCTTTTGAATCAGATATAAATCTCTTAAAATTTGCCTCAGATTTCCCCTGAGTCCACTCTCTCAGCCATCTATGTTATAATAAAGTTTAATGTGTAAATAGTGAATAGAAGCGGTGAGAGGACTGTTCCCTGTGGGACCCCAGTTCATCAACATCTCCATAAACTCCTGCTTCTAAAAACAATCAAAATACAAAATCAAAAAGTAAAAGACTTAAGAGTGTCCATCCATCCATCCATTTTCTTTCTCCGCTTTATCCGGGGCCGGGTCGGGAGGCAGCAGTCTCAGCAGAGATGCCCATACTTCCCGATCCACCACACCTCCTCCAGCTGTTCTGGGGGGACCCCGAGGCGACACCAGGCCAGCTCGGAGACATAGTCCCACCAGCGTGTCCTGGGCCTTCCTGAGGCCTCCTCCCAATAGGACATGCCTGGAACACCTCCCGAGGGAGGCGACCAGGAGGCATCCGGAACAGATGCCCTAGCCACCTCAGCTGGCTCCTTTCGACATGAAGGAGCAGCGACTCTACCCCGAGCTCCTCCCGGGTAACTGAGCTCCTCACCCGATCTCGGAGGGTGCGCCCAGCCACCCTGCGAAGGAAGCTCATTTCGGCCGCTTGTATTCGCGATCTTGTCCTTTCGGTCATTACCCAGATCTCATGACCATAGGTGAGGGTGGGAACGTAGATCGATCGGTAAATCGAGAGCTTGGCCCCCTGACTCAGCTCCCTCTTAGACTTAAGAGTAGGTTTAGTTTAATCAGATTAAATTGTTTCTGTGATGGAGCAGATGATCCTTTTCTGAGTCTGATCCAGGACAGTCCCATGTGTTTCACTGAACTGTGTTTTTTCTTTGTCTCAGGATCCTCCAGAAACATCCTCCATCTGAACCTGGTCCCAGCTGTGAGTCCCTCAGTGACTGGTCTATGGACACACCAATGAACTTCAGGACAGAGCGGTGAGCTTTGACTCTGTGTATTATGGGGGAAAAGGAATCTTTAGTAAATGTTGCATGATTTATTGCTTTGTGATAATCACAATTACTGTGATGTTATTTCAATCACAAAGGATCAGGAACTAAAATCCAGATAATGGACTGTAGAAGGAAGATGGAAAACAGCCAGTAAATAATTCTGGCTATTTAGCCACTTTTAATCAAGTGTTTGATAAAACTACATTGTAACTTAATCTAATCTTATTTATCATCAAATAAACCAGGATCCATCACATTTCATATACATTTTAAATGTTTATTGTAAATGTGTTTGTCTGTGTTAGACCCAGTGTTGACGTCAGACCAGACGGTTCTGAACCAGGCCCCGACTGTGAGTCCCTCAGGAGTGAC
Organism: Neogobius melanostomus; assembly: GCA_007210695.1. NCBI lineage: Eukaryota > Metazoa > Chordata > Actinopteri > Gobiiformes > Gobiidae > Neogobius > Neogobius melanostomus. The sequence goes on along the minus strand of VHKM01001063.1, from coordinate 23,578 downwards.
GTGTCCATGATGGAACCACTGACCTTTTCCTCAGATCTGTAAGATTCAGTTTGTTTAAACACAAGGACAGACAGTGGTTTAATGAGGTTCTGAAAGTGTGAGAGAAACAGCTGAATCCTGAGGTGTTTGTGTGTCTCTGTCACAGAGTGGAGCAGGCTCCAGAGCTCAGAGCTCAGCAACATCACACTCAGCTGGACTCCATATTTAAGGTGTGTCCTTCACTGAAGTTTGGAGATGTTCAGATGAATGGACTTGTTTCACACAGATCTGACACTGACTGCATTTGTGTTGTTTCTAATGTGTCTGTGCAGCTTCTGGAGGAGGACATCTTCACTTTTGTCCAGAAGGAGCTGAAGAAGCTCCACAGGTTCTGAGCACAGATTACCCAGAATGCTTAGAGCCTTGGAGGATGAGGATGGAGAGGCGTTTCTGAAGATCACTGTGAACTTCCTGAGGAGGAGGCAGCAGAAGGAGCTGGCTGAGCGTCTGTGGAGCAGTAGGTCCATTTCACTCAGTCATTTGATCTTCACTGAGACTCAGGCTCTGTCTGTGTCTTCATTCAGGGAGTGTTCTGGAGTTCTTCAGCGTAACTGAAGCGTGACCTGCAGCAGAAGTGTCAGTGTGTGTTTGAGGGCGTGGCTAAAGCAGGAAGCCCCGCCCTCCTGCAGCAGATCTACACAGAGCTCTACATCACAGAGGGAGGGGCCTCAGAGGTCAACCAGGAACATGAGGTCAGACCATGGAAACAGCCTCCAGGAAACCAGGCGGAGCAGAGACAGCCATCACATGTGAAGACATGTTTAAAGGCCCCGCGGACACAGAGGCGCCCGTCAGAACAGTGCTGACCAAGGGAGTGGCTGGCATCGGGAAAACACTGCTCACTCAGAAGTTCAGTCTGGACTGGGCTGAAGGCAAAGCCCACCAGGACGTCCAGCTGCTGTTCCCCTTCACTTTCAGAGCACTCAATGTGCTGAAGGACAGGAGCTTCAGCCTGGTGCAGCTGCTCCATCACTTCTTTAGAGGAACAGAAGAAGTGAGCAGCTTTGAAGAGCTGCAGCTGCTCTTCATCTTTGACGGTCTGGACGAGTGCAGACTTCCTCTGGACTTTACCCAAACCAAGGCCCTGACGGAGCCCACAGAGAGCGCCTCAGTGGAGGAGCTGCTGGTGAACCTCATCAGGGGAGCCTGCTTCCCTCCGCTCGCCTCTGGATAACCACACGCCCTGCGGCGGCCAATCAGATCCCTGCTGAGTGCGTCTCCATGGTGACAGAGGTGCGAGGCTTCAGCGACCCACAGAAGGAGCAGTACTTCAGGAACAGGTTCAGAGACGAGGCCCAAACAATCATCTCCCACATCAAGACGTCCCGAAGCCTCCACATCATGTGCTTCATGCCAGTCTTCTGCTGGATCCTCTCCACAGTCCTGGAGCATGTGCTGAAACCAGCGAGAGAGCAGAGCTGCCCAAGACCCTGACTCAGATGTACATCCACTTCCTGGTGGTTCAGGCCAAAGTCAAGAACATCAAGTATGAAGGAGGATCTGAGACAGACCCACACTGGAGTCCAGATACAAGGAAGATGGTGAAGGCTTTGGGAAAGCTGGCCTTTGAGCAGCTGCAGAAAGGAAACCTGATCTTCTACGAGAGTGACCTGAGTGAGTGTGGGCTGGACACTGCAGCCGCCTCAGTGTACTCTGGAGTCTTCACACAGGTCTTTAGAGAGGAGCCAGGCCTGTACCAGGACCAGGTCTACTGCTTCATCCATCTGAGTGTGCACGAGTTTCTGGCTGCTCTTCACGTCCATCAGACCTTCTTCAGAACAGGAGTCAACCTTTTGGTAGAAGAAAAGTCCAGATCTTCTGGGTTGAAGCATGTCTTTGATCGTAGCAGCCCATTAGAGTTCTACCAGACGTCTGTGGACCAGGCCTTACAGAGTCCAAATGGACACCTGGACTTGTTCTTGCGCTTCCTCCTGGGTCTTTCACTGCCGACCAATCAGAGCCTTCTCCAAGGTCTGCTGACACAGACAGGAAGTGGGTCCCAGACCAATCAGGAAACAGCTGAGTACATCAAGCAGAAGCTGAGTGAGGAAGTGTCTGCAGAGAGAAGCATCAACCTGCTCCACTGTCTGAATGAACTGAATGATGGTTCTCTGGTGGAGCAGGTCCAACAGTACCTGAGCTCAGGACGTCTGTCTGAAGGTGGACTGTCTCCTGCTCAGTGGTCAGCTCTGGCCTTCATCTTACTGTCATCAGAAGAAGCTCTGGAGCAGTTTGAGCTGAATAAATACTGTGCTTCAGAGGAGGCTCTGCTGAGGCTGCTGCCAGTGGTCAAAGCCTCCAACAAAGCTCTGTGAGTGAGGTCTATGTAAGTATGAACCTTTTAAACTTCTCCTAAAACAGTGTGTTCTCTCCAGACTGAGCAGCTGTAACCTGTCAGAGAGCAGCTGTGAAGCTCTGTCCTCAGTCCTCAGCTCCTCTAGTCTGACAGTCCTGGACCTCAGTAAGAACGACCTGAAGGACTCAGGGCTGAAGGTGTTGTCTGTTGGACTGAAGAGTCCTCACTGTAAACTGGAGCAGCTCAGGTCAGAGCGTTTATATTCTTTTAAAATTAATGTTCATTATTTGTTAAATACATGAACACATTTATTCTCATTGGTCTATAATGTTTTAAGATATGATTAAAATATCCCAGTGTCAGTTTATATAGCATTTATTGTTTAAACCTGAGTTTTGTATCTTCACAATGTTTATAAATGTGATTCAAGTCAAAGGTAAAAAACACTTGTTACAATGTTACTGTATACAGTATTAGCTATGTAACCAGGGACTGCAGATGGAAACTAGCTATTTAGCTATAATCTGGTGCAGAACATATCTGTCTTTAAGCTTAATGTCTCTGTGCACTGTGCCTTCAATAAAGACTAAAATAAACTAAACTAAACTTTTTAGAGCTTTAAACATAGAGCTGCATGATTAACCTTTATCACATTGAAACTGAGATTTGAGCTGCTGCTGTAACGGAACCTCAAGGGCTGAGGGTTTGGTTTCTTTAGGCCTTGCCCTCCACTGTTTGAGTGACAGACATGTTCTCCAATCAGAATGATGGAGCCTCGCTGCCTTTGGCTGTTGGTCAATGAAAAGTGTCTTCAGGAGAATCATGTTTGTCTCTGCAGTCGCTGTAAACAAACTCCACGTGTGTCTCGGGCAGAGCAAACTGCAAACTATTATCACGCTAGAAACAAACAAAGTCTCACGACCTGTGAGTCGGACTGAGTCACAGAATCATCATTTCCTCACAGAGCAGGTCGAGGTGGTTAAAAACAGACAAACTCCTCCGTTCATCACCGTACGCTCGTATCACTGTATTTAGCCTCGTCCAACTGTAACATCTTCACTGCAGGTTTTTTTTTCTTCTTACAAGTTGCCTGTTATTTTTACTTCGGTAGGTGTACCAAACAAACTTCTATTATAGACCCTACACCCTGATTGAATTATAAACACACTAAAGGGTTGTATTCTGTGCCAATGTACACAATACAGGACAGTCAGCGGCATATTTTATATGTGTTTTACTTTTTTTTTTTTTAATTGCACTGCATATTTACAAAAGGTACAGAGATAAGACATTAAGAAAAGAAAAGAAAAAGACATAACAATACAACACACATGAGGTGTAACCTAGGACAAAAAAAACAAACAAAAAAACTGTATATTAAACAGTTAAAAATAAATAATAAATACTTGAATACAAGAGAGAGGGGAAAACAAAAACAAAGCTAACTACTACTCGTACCATTAGTACGGCTGCCTCTATAACCACCACTACAACCACTACCACCACTAGCACCACCATCCGTACCACAAGCATCAACAGCACCACCATTCGCACCAGTACCACTAATACCACAGGTAAAAACAAAACAAAAATGATAAGAGATTTAGAATAAAGTGAATCCACAGAACAGAAAAGATAACAAATAAAGAAAAATAAATGGGTTTCATTAATTAATGAATATTTTGGTCTTAATTCAGAGTGTGGTGTTCATCTCATTCATGGCCAGTCAGTCATGTCAATGAGGGCAATGTCCACACACCGTTCCCCGCGCCTGCAACACATCCCCGGCCAGCACCCCAGGCCGCACACTGCTAGCACCCACCAATCCTAATTCTTGTTTTGTCCCTTTAATTCCCAGTATGTCCCTAAATAGGATGAGGTGCATTAAAATGAGCATCAAACTTGCCCTATTCTTTGTGTTTTGTCCCTTAACAGTATTTCCCAATATGTCCCTAAGTAAAGTGAGGTGCATTAAAAGAAGCATTGAGCTTGCTCTATTTTTTTCTCTCCCTACTTTGTGAGCCTAACCTTATATGATGCATTAAAACAGTGGCAGGGTGTTGTCAGTTTGATACTGTAAGATAATCTTGTGTCCAGGACTTTCTGATGGAAAAATAGCGCAGAGAGAGATGGCGTTCTCAGGAGTTCTTTATTTGCAGCAAGTGATACAGATTATGTCATTTCAGATGTACAGAAGAAGTCTGTCGTCTCATACAATTCTTATCCATATATACTATCAGTTCAGCCCCCAGTATACGTAAAACACACTTAGATGGTCTGTGCAGAAGGGAGACGAGCATGTTCACTCAAAAACCATATATGGACCTACAGTATACACTGAACGTGCAGGCCTTAGCTTACATTCTCAGAGCAGGACCATTTTTGGATAACACTGTACATCACAGGGCCTCACCAGAGCTCACATTTAGCCTTCGAACCTTTTATAGACAATTATTAGCAAGCAGACAATTTCTATATATCACAGTGTCTAGGCGAGCTACCCCATAGGGCCAGCCGGGGAAGAGGCACAACAGCAGGGGCTGGAGGCATCCCCACACCCGTCATAAACCATGGCAGGCCATAGATGATCAGAATCATGGTTGGGAGAAGAAAAGAGAAATAAAATATTAAGATGGTGAGAGTGAGAGTGAGAGTGAGAGTGAGAGTAAGAGAGAGAGAGAAAGAACTAAGAACTCTGTTGGAGGTTGTGACGGAGGCAAGCTGAATCTTTGACATGATGGGAGTGATATAAACCTATAGTTAGAGTGGAGTAAGACAATCATAGATATACAGTAGTTACGATGACAACAACAACAATAATATTTTTATTTTATTTTATTTATTGGTTTATTTGGTCGGGACAGTGCATGTTAATGAACATACATGGGTCTCATGCATGTAAACACGCCACACCGGATTGTAGCCTTAGGCTAATTTCCATCCGTCGTCCCCCATTCACACACACTCTCATTCATCCTGGCCTATTGTACATGTTTTTAGTGGTAGGGGAAACCGGAGTACCCGGAGGAACCTACGCAGACACGGGGAGAACATGCAAACTCCACACAGAAAGGCCCCGTCCAGGTGGGAATTGAACCAGGGACCTTCTAGCTGTGAAGCACGAGCACTAACCGCTGCGCTACCGTGCCGATGGTAATAGAGATGACAATAATAACAACTAGGATAATACTAACAGTAATAAACATAACAATACTACTACTACTACTACTACTACTACTACTACTACTACTACTACTACTACTACTACTACTACTACTACTACTACTACTACTACTAATAATAATAATACATAAAGCAATTGATACTATTGGGAGCAAGGTTGATAAATATGAACTGTGGTATGGATTGATAGATGAAGGGATTTTATTGTCTGGGAGTATACTTCATGTTGTGTGTGGCTTTATTGAACGTTATAAATGAAAATGGTTTAAAAATGGAGTCCATATTTCATTGAAGGTCGATATATGCTTTTGTTTGTGGGCTCTATTATGTTCTGTTATTATATGATCAATGAGTAAATTTATCCAATGGGTGATGTTACATGTTCTTTTATTTTTCCAATTTTGAAATATTATTTTCTTTGCGAGAGTTAGAGAAATCAAGAGGGCAATGTTGTATTTTTTTGGAAGATTTATTTGTGTGGTATCTCCTAGAAGACACAGAGCAGGGTTTAGTGGGATTCTCCAACTTAGGATGGTAGACAGTTTGTCAGTGACAGATATCCAGAAGGTGTGTACCGGTTGACAAATCCAAGTGGCATGTAAATAAGTGTCTGTGCTCCCTAACGTACATTGCAAGCATGTGTCTGTGTCTGTAAATCCCTTTTATTTAATCGGCTTTGTGTGAGGTGTGTTCTATGGATCGTTTTATACTGTATGAGTTGCAGATTATCATAAGTAGTGACAAAAGTGTTTCTGCAAATGGAGTTCCAGAGTCAGGGTTGAGAGGGATGTCCAGGTCCTTTTCCCATTTAGTGGAAGGTATTGTTAAGTGGTTATTTAATGATATAATTATTTTGTAGAGTTTTGATGTAATCTTTTTTGCATTTGTTATCTTTAAAATCTTGTTAGTCAGAGTAGATAGATTTAATGTGTTTTCAGTGCCCTTTAGTGCCAAAGTGGGAAGTGGATCGGAGAGTTGTGTAATTGAAAATCAGGGTCGTGCCAGATGGGAGTGTATTTACTTGGGAGTAATGAGGAGTTGGTGACCTTATTGATTTTCCACCAGGCTGTTAGTGTTGTGGAGATGGTAATAGATTTGAAATATGATTGTTTTTTATTGATGGTGATAAAAATGGAAGATCTGCTAGGGGTGTGTTCTGACATTGCTTCTGTTCAAGCTTAATCCATTGATTGTTGTAGTTGTCATTATTTATCCAGATGTATAGGTATGATAACTGTGTTGCATAGAAATAATATTGAAATTTGGAGCGTCAAGTCCGCCATATGTCTTGCTATTTTGTAATGTTGCAAGGGATATCCGAGGTTGTTATTTTTCCAATAAAATCGAGTTGTTTTGGAGTTGAGGGATTTGAACCAATTGTCAGTGGGAGTTTCAGGTATCATGGTAAATAAGTATGTGATTTGGGGTAGAATTTTCATTTTCATTTGCTTTTTCTTTTTTATATTGTAATAAGTTTGCTAATAGTTTACTATTCTTGTTATTATAATGGAATTGATCATGTTTTAGCTGCTGAATAATAAAGTTGGTTTTATGGGAAATTATTTTTTCTAGTGGATTTTTAGTTTCATTAATTTCCTTCTGTAATTGTTCATTTGGATTTGTGGAATATTGGTGAGATAATAGTTTTATTTTTTGCTCTAACGTGTTTTCCAGATTTTGTTGTTCTCGTTTCTTGTAAGATGAGTATGATATAATTGTCCCTCGAATTACTGTTTTACCCGTTCCCAGAGGAGTGACGGAGATATGTTAGGAGAGTCGTTCATCTCCAGAAAAGATGCCCACTGCAGGTTTTTGACGTAAATATGAGGCGGATTTTCTTAAACAAACAGCGTTTTGCAGCTTTTGATTCAGAGAATGTATTTATTATGTATTGTCACTGAACAGGAACTAAGTATGTTCCCTCTTAAGACTCTTGCCTCTTTGCTTTTTGCAGATTTGTATCTTGTTGCTGATGAAGCTGAAATGTAATAACTGAGCACCGTGATGTTTAACAGCAGTTTTAGAAGTTTATGCTCAATGCTCAGACACATGAAAAATTAAACACAGGCTAAATATAAAATATTAAAACCACAAATCGATTCACAATATCAGTTAGGAAAATCACAATTTGATTTCTTGTTCAAATGGTGCAGCTCTAGTTAAACATGTTACAATGTTGTTCCTTCATCAAAAACAGCCTGAACAGGAGCTGAAATAACGCCTGTGTGACCATCGTCTCTTTCCAAAAAGCTGCTGAATTAGTTCAGTGTTTCAGGAAGTGAGAAAGAGCACGACCACAGCAGCAGTGACTCTGATTGGCTGACAGAGAGTGACTGACTGAACAGGGACCAATCAGAGGAGGACGTGGGCGGGCAAGTGTGTCCTGACTCTTTTTCTGACTTGTCTGTGTAAGTTCTCAGTCGTACAGGAGTTGTCCTATTGTTCTTTTGTTAACAAAAGAACAATAGGCAGGTCATTAGCAGTGATCATCTATGAATAGGACAGGACTGACCGATACTGGGGGGAGCAGGTCGTTACAGACGCTCTACTTCAAAGGTGTTTACCCACAGGTGAGAGTAGCTGTGATTAGAGGGGAGGAGCCGGGCCAACCCAACTCCTCCCAACTGGTCTTTATCTACGCTGCGTGCTGAGCGTAACTTTGTTCACTGACGAAGCCTTTTGGATGAGACGCGAAATATTTGGAGACCTCAAATACAGAGTACAGAAGATGACTCAAGTACCTTTTTTTCTTTTTCTGTCTCTTTTAAACAATCGTCTCTGCTCCTAAAGTTCAGAGTCAGAAGAACAAGCGCCAACTAGAAACAAAGTGAATTTAGAGCCTGCTGAAGTTGTGCTTCGAGCCACTTGCACATCTTTGAATAGTCTTTGAATCTTCTCCAGTGGCTGTTCTGAGCACAGCTGCTGGAGCTTATGCGACGCTCCTCCTGTTCCTCCTGAGCCCCAGGAAGGAAACCACTGGACATTTTAGATCAATGTGGCATTTCTAACCAACGAGATGTGAAATATGTTCAAGATGTGTTTGAGGTTATAGAGGGTATGTGAGTGATGTCACAACAGCACGGCAGCAAAAGCATTAAATTGATTTTTTAATTGAGTGGCAAGTACACAACGTTATTCACTCAATCTGAATGTAGAAGCTTCTCTTTCTGTTTAGATTTAAACACCTGTAAAAGCCTAACAGCCCTCTTTAAATCCAGTTCTTATTTTTGTGTTTGTGTAACTTTGTGTCTTATTGTAAATGTTCCGTCTCCTCCAGACTGAGCAGCTGTAACCTGTCAGAGAGCAGCTGTGAAGCTCTGTCCTCAGTCCTCAGCTCCTCTAGTCTGACAGTCCTGGACCTCAGTAACAACGACCTGAAGGACTCAGGGCTGAAGATGTTGTCTGTTGGACTGAAGAGTCCTCACTGTAAACTGGAGCAGCTCAGGTCAGAGGGTTTACTCTTCATCTCTGTGAGTTTGTCATTTCTATGACTCTGTTTAACCCTGTGTGTTCAGACTGTCAGGGTGTCTGATCTCAGAGGAAGGCTGTGCTGCTCTGGCCTCAGCTCTGAGGTCCAACCCCTCCCATCTGTCAGACCTGGACCTCAGCTTCAACCATCCAGGAGACACAGGAGTTAAAGCTCCTGACTGCTCTACAGGAGGAGCCCCACTGCTCACTCTCCACTCTCAGGTGAGGACAGTTATTACACAGTTATTACACAGTTATTACAATCGACACAACAAACTGTGGATCAGACTGAGTCTGTGTCTGTTTCAGACTGACTCCTGCTGGAGAACGATGGATAAACCCGATCTGCAGATGTAAGTCTGACTCTTAATATACTTTAAATGTTGATTGTTCTGAGAAGATTTGCTGTTGTACATGTTTCTCTTATGTCGACAGCTGCAATATTGACGTCAGAGAGTTTGAGCTGTTTTCACTCAAACCTTTAGAACTGAGATCTTCATTATTATTCTGGAGAAAGTTCATTAACCCATATGTAGGGTTGAGCACCGTTAAACGTACCTACTTGTTACCGACTGAAAAGGTCCAGTAGGGGGCGGTATCGAAAACTTTCTGTACTTTTTATCTCCATATATGACCTCAGCGAGTCTAAAAAAAGCAACATGAACGGGTGCAGATAATGAACCGCTTCAGCACAAATGAAGTAAAACTATAACTTAGTAAACTTTTGTAATTAGAGATGTTCGAGCCGCGGTCTGAGGCAGATCTGAGCCAGGACTAAACCAGGACTTAGACTAAACCGGGTGTAACCCAGGTCTTAACCAGGACTGAAGAGGAAACTTGAGTTTTTAGGTAAATTGAAAAGCAAAACAGGGCAATGACACAAGAAAGACGTGTTTGGCGACAGACCCACGGAGGAGGCGGAGCTAACGTGCTGTTGTTTCCTCTGCAGCGAGGGGAATATCAAAGATTGTTTATGGATTATGAGCGCTCACTCTGTATTAGACATTTTTGGTGCAGTTTTGGTAAATGATTAGTGACAGAGTGAGCGCTCACACTGTGTAAAGATCTTTGAGTGTGAAGTTTGGCTTTGTCACAGCGCGTGTGTTTAGAAAAGTTTAGCTGAAAGAAAGTCCTGATGTGGATCTGGTCTGTCCTCACAGCTCAGGAGGGAATAATGTCCTTTCCATCTTTTTATCGCTGCTTAAGTGGGAATTCTGCAGGTTTCAGCAGTGGCGCTGCGCGGCCTGGTTCTTACACTGTTTTGGGACATCCTGAACGATACTTTTTATACACATGTTATTTTAGTGAATTAAAATAACACAGGTATCGAAAAAAGTACCGTTAAGGCCCCCGGTACCGAAAAGCAGGTATCGTTAAAGTCGTGGTATGGGGGGGAAAAAACGACCTGTCCCAGCCCTAACATATGTCATCCTGTTTACATGTTTATTTCATTCCTGAACATTTTGTCAGTGTTGCAGTTGAGACGTGGATTTCTGTTTCCCTCAGGTTACAAACATGGGCCTCATTTTCAACAGAGACTTTTCTGCTTCCAAACTAACCACTGATTGTGACGCTCCCACTGAGCTTTTTCTTCACACTGACATTATTGTCCATAAATCACTTGTTCATTTAAAAAATATACATATGTAGAAAACATAATGACAAACAAATCCTATTGTTTCCCCCTCGGCCACAGCTTCAGTATAAACTGACTGTAAATACTGCATCTGTTACAGTGTTAGAAAAGTGGAAAATTGTGAAATGCAGTGAAAATGTTACATTCAACTCCTTTTCTTCAAAATGAAATGCTGACATCACAGATATGTGACTTTTTTCCTATATTGCAGTGAGATTTAAAATGTGAAGTTTTATGTGAGAAAAGTCCCAGGTTCTGCCATGGCCCCATTATATTCTAATGGAAAAATACCACAATTTCATTCATCTGCCGACAATAGGAACAAAGTCCAAACTGAAAAAATACAGTCAAATGTTAAATCTGACTCTTGTTCTTCAAAATGAAATGCTGACATTATAAAATATATGACTTTTAAACGCGACAGGGAGCAAAGACAATTGGAAGTCATGAATGTTTTTATAATGAACAACTTACATAAAGAATCGTCCACTACAGAAAAAACTACAAATGCTTCAAATCCATTTTTGCTCAACTTTGACAAATCCAAGTTTCTAAACACCACATGAGTCCCAGCTCTGAACTATTCATTATTATAAAGAGAATGAGCTTTTATGTTGTTTTGAACTGGAAAACAAAGGGTTAAAACCCCAAATAAATCACGTTTGTAGTTTAGAGAAGGTGAGAAGTGATTCATGAGATTCATGAAAAATAGAAAAAAGATGAAAGGATGAGGTTTTTAGAGCAGTTTGAAAAGTGTGTCCGTTTGTTACACTAGGGGCGAAAGAAGAAAACTGAAGTTAAACCTGAGACTTTATCAGTCCTCACACAGTCCCGCCCACTGACACACAGCCCCGCCCACTGACACATAGCCCCGCCCACTGACACACAGCCCCGCCCACCATCGGGCCGCCTGCTGAGGAGCTTTGGAGCACTTTGGGTAAATGAATGTAGAGCAGTGTTGGAATACGGCGTTTAAGTATAATGGCGTTACTAACGCTGCTACATTTGTGTAACGGAGTAATCTAATTAATTACTCTCCCCATCGTTACAACGCCGTTATCGTTACTGGGAAAACAAATGACACGTTACAGTTCAGCTGAATGAAGCGCCGCGGTGTCAGGCATCCGGACACGGCAGCCCAGCTCCGCCCCCCGCAGCGCGGGAGACCAGGGGTGGTGATGATTGGCTAAAAAGTTGGTGGGCGGAGTCTCTACTCACCTGCGTTTGTTGATCCTCTCACACTTCTAAGTCAACAATCGTGAAGACAGCGCAAATGGCAGGCCGTGACAAGCACAGGGCAATTTCAAGGAACAATTATTGGGGCTGGAGTTCCATCACACTTCTCCCTTGTGAAATGAAAGGCTAATGTGTATTAAATGCACCACTATGCCCTGGAATAAAACTCTGTCCACGTCTGCCCAAGTAACTCCGTCTAAAGAACGCCTTCATCGTCTCATACTTCAACGCCTCTGGTCACTACTAATCCAACCCAACGATACACATCATGTTCACTACTCATTACTTTGTTTCCCTTTGTTCTTCATTCAACTTTATATTTTCCCTAGATTTACACTTAAATACAAAGTGTGGCCATTTTTATTTGTCAGTATTTGTTTATATTTCCCAGGCATAATGGGCAGTTGCATCTGTCACTTCAAATAAATACTCAAATTACTGTTTCTTTTTTCATTCAGTACTATGAACATCTTTGTACGATAATTACATAATAAAATAATATTCATAACTTACTTGGCATAGTAACTAATTACTCATTTCAGCCAGTTAACTTGAGTGACTACTCGATTACTTTTGGAGAGGTAATCTGTAACAGTAATAAATTATTTTTTAAGTAAAATGCAACACTTGATCAGAGTTTAAAGCGCACTAAGTAACTTTTATACGTTATAAATCTTTCGTGATCCCTCGGGGAAACATTGAAAAGGTTGGAGGCTACACCTGTGGCTTTCCTTATTTAGATGCACCTTGACAAAATAATTGTAAATCAAAGTAAATAAAGTATATATCCCTTTATACTCAATAATAAGGCTATATTTTTTGGTTATACACTTTGTTATTGTCTTATTAGCTCTTTCAAAAATGGTCTAGCGCTCTCTCTCTAACCCAAACAAAATCCAACCCTCTTAAAAATACATTGATTGATTGTTATCGATAAAACATGTGTGAAATAAGTTAATAATGATTAGCTATATAAATAAAAGTGGTGATGGAAGGGCAGAGTAAAGCCTGCTCCAACAGATCTCTCTAAACAGGTCTCAGCTCATTTGAGGAAGGGCCAAAAATGCAACCGTGTTGGTCGGGGGCCGCAAAGACCAAAGCTTTTTAATTTAAGGCGAGACACGAGGTGAAAGGATTGATTTTCACACAATGGTCAAGTGGAGATTGTATATATTTCCTGCCCTTTACCATCTAGTTTCATGTCAGAGAATAAAATGACTAAACTTAGCCCGCTCATGATGTTTATTTATGATGTTTTTGCGCGTAGTGAGGCCGGAGATAACCGGAATAGCAGTCCCCGCTTCGTAAAGCCGTCTTTCACAGATATTCATTCTTAAATATTGAAGACTTACTCACGTTGTCCTGAATGGTCCTGATGACGCTATAATCCAATTGGTCTTTTTCCTTCTGGGAGCCGCAAAATACGCAGAGCGCGGAAGGGCACACATGTGCACTCGCTACAAGAAGTTCGGCTGGTTTTCTCTGGCAAGGCAAGCAAGTTTATTAGAGCACCAATTCATACACGACGCAATTCAAAGTGTATCACAGTTGCAGAAAAATTACCAAAAAAACAGATAAAAATCATCATAAAACATCAAATAAAGCTAATCATGACAGTACAATCAGAGTGAGATAAATATTCAGTTTTATATGCACGGGTAAAAAAAGCTGTTTTAGCCTGGATTGAACATTGTCAAAGTTGAGCTGATTCACATCCTCATGAAGATGTTCCAGTTTTAGCTGCATGAAACTGAAACGCAGCCTCACGTGTTTATTGATTTGACTCGGGGAACACCGGGACCTCCCTGAAGTTCTCGGGCCGAATGTTTCATACGGCTCATAACATGTCGAGATGTACTTTGGTGTTAACCATTGAAAAGATTGTACACAAGCAGAGCTGTTTAAATCTATTCTCTGAGTGACAGGAAGCCGTCAGAGACGAGCACTGAACTAATTGTGGTCAGTATTTCCTGTTCTTTGTCAGGACTCGAGCAGCGCGTCTGGAATGTTCTGCAGCTTAAAGGCTCGTTTGAAAGGCAGTGAAGAGCGTACAGTAGTCTAACCTGACTGGAGACAAATGCATATGAGTTTCTCTAAATCTGAGTTTTGAACACTATTCCTCTGATCTTAGCAGTCTTCAGATGGTAAAGGATGATTTATGCTTGTGTGCGTTTAAGTTCCAGGTCGAGTCCATGAATACTCTAATTCTAACCTGATTTTTTGTTTCAGAGGAGAGACTCCAAGGTGATGAAACACTTGTTTTGTGTTGTGGGCCAAAGACATGATCTTCAGTTTTGTCTGAGTTTAGTTGAGAAGTTGTTTTAGCATCCACAAAACTGATCCATTCGAATGCAGTGACGAGAGTATTCTACAGGCCATGTCTTCCACTGCCGTTCAGTGACACGTAGATCTCGAGTTTCATCTGACGTAGTTGTGGTACGACACATTGTACTGTTTTTTAGTACCACAATGGAGCTGTACAGGTTGAATAAAGAGGAGGTCCCAAGAGTGACCCCTGTGGACTCACAGTCATGAAATTTGCTGAGACACAGTTGCCAATCTTCGAACAAAAGTACTCCATCCTCGAAATGGACTTGACCAGTTTAGAGCAGACCAGAATATTCCCCCGTTTTCTACCTGTGAAGTAAGATCCCTTGCGTCCACTGTGTCCAAAGCACCGCAGGTCCAGCGAATAAACTTGAGACTTAGCTGCATTGGTGTTCAATACGGATATCATTTGTTACCTTGATCCAGAGCGTACGCTCAGGGGCGTGGTGACTAATTCTGACTGCGAAAGTATCAAACACATTGTTAATAGGAGAAATAAGTGAGCTGTTGTGATATATATTCTCTAGGACTTTTCTAAGAATGTAGTTTGATATGACTGGTAAAAGGGTGTTCAGTACCTTGGGATCAAGGCTGCTCTTCTTTAGAAGAAGGTTAATGACCGCGGTTTCAAGGCTTTGGAAATGGCTTCCCAGTCAAAATGAGATGTTAACTAATGACAAGTTGGGTAAGGTCAGCACAGACAATATTCAGAAATTAGTGGGGTAATTCATCAGCAGCATTACAATGAATCAGACCAGGAGATAATCTCTTCGTTGTTTTTCAGAACAGGATGAATGTGTCAGCTCAAGGTGTCTAGTGGTGGCAGGGTTGCTATGTTGTGTTGTGGAAATTTATGGCATTTTAATAGCATGGACTTGTCATAAAAAATATTGCAACTCATATGCACTAGATGTAGAGATTAGTTCTTAACGGCAGTTGAAACTCCACGCGTTATAATCTGTTTACTGTGGAAAACAGAACACGAGAATTGTTTTTGCAGTTGCGATATTTTAGCAGAGTACTTCTCCCTTTCCACGCAAAAACTGGTTGAACTCAAAAAAGCACTCTTTGATATATCCAAATGAACCTGGAGCGTGACTTGCGCCATTTCCTTTCGCTTTCTCGGCACTCCCTTTTCTGTCCCTGCACCGATTACCTTCTCCAACGTGCCTTTTTTATTGTTAACCATTTTTACCTTGACAGGAGCAAATAGTATCAAAACATTAGACGCTTGATGTATAAGAGTCCAACAGATTATCAAACTTTGGAAACATCGGGAAGGATTTCCAAAATTGATCATTTCCATCAAACTGTTCCTTTTGTAGTCATTAATGTGCATCTTCTTGAAATAACTCAGGCCAACCACTGGTTTGGGTGTAAAGACAGAGTCTCAAAAAAGACACAAAATGATCGATAAGCAACACTCAACAACATTCCAATTGATATATTTAACACCTTTGTAATAACATAGATGTAATGTGTGACTGTGTGGGTCGCTCACTACACGTGCTGAGTTAAACCAAACATCAAGAACAGCATTAATTCTTTGCATGACTGTCTGGTCACCATCACTGAGCACCATTAAATCACCTGCAAATACTAAACAATCAAACATCAGTGCATATCAAGATGAAAGAATTCATGAAGTCTCGATACAAACAATTACTGTGGTGGTTTGTAAATTAATCATTATACAAGATGAGATTTTTAATTCATTTTGAAAGAAATATCAATGAACAAAAAACCCAAATGAACATTTGTGGTGACCTATATTGTCCCTGATATGGCACACAGACACCCGCCCTTGAGTTGGCGCTCGTTCAGACAGCAAAATTGAAATTTATGACTAACTCAATCAAAAACTGCCTCTCTCTGAATGAGATAGCCCCACTCGGGACACGTGGAGACCTTTATCGGCTCAACGAATTCCACACTAGTCAGTCAGGACTGAACAATATTTAGAAGGTTTTTTTCAGAGGGATTTTTTTAAATCTCTAATTCCAAGCCTGATTTATTCAGCTTTGAACCAAAAAAACAAGGCGATTTGAGTTTTAAGATTTCACTTTAGTTAAACAGTATTACCAAAATCCCTCTGAAAACTCTATGTTACTAATATGATCAATAAATTAACCAAACATTTTAATCGGCTCAATCCATTATTTAGAATGTTCGTTGTGTAACCATTTACATGACAAATTCTTATTTTTATATGAAACTGAAAATTGACAGAAAACACATGTTTTTCTCATATTTATATCCAGTGATGTTCAGCAAAAAAGTTCCAAATCGATAATCTCTACATTTATTTATTTCCCTATTCACTGCAGTGTCTGCTTAATCATTATGATTTAGCATCTTTTATGTTTGCATGTAAATTCTTAAAACAGACTGCCATTAACTATCGTCACGTGTTTAAGCTTCCAGATTTCCCAATCACCAAACATTGTGACTTCTAATTTGAAATGACAGATCAACAATATCTCATTTAGTTCTGTAAATAGTTTCTGGGCATCATGAATGATCTTTCAGGAGTTAGGTCAGTTTCTGTCTGTTCGTCTAATTGAAAGAAATGCACAAATGTACAAATGTGTTTTTAATGAAAGGCCCACCAGGACGGGTGAAACATGAGCATCAGCTACAACTGTTTTGTACTGTGTTCATTTGTAGGACCCTGTTCAAATAATAAATATAAATGAAATGTGTAGATTGGCAACTCTCCACATGCCATTATTTCAGACTCTGGTGTGTCTGAGATAGGCTCAATAATGTGAGTCACTTGCCTCAGCACTTTTTCTCACCTACACTAGAGATTATTTTTACTGTCTAATGTTCGTAATTATTTGCAGTATTTGATTATATTTCCATATTGTCTATTTGAATCGTAACTGTGGATCATGTGTTGGGGGCACCAGCATGTGTCCTTAATAAAGATGAAATGAATTGACATGATATGGCTCTGAGAGAGAGAATGGAGAGAAAAGTCTCCTCACTTTACTGTTAGTGATGCTTTTAAGCACTAATGATGATATGTTTTCTTTGCATGTATTTGGTCGCTGCTGTACTTTTCCAGCCACATGTTTAGCTGAACAAAACTAAAGTTTCTCCTCCGTTTCTGACAGTCTCCACTGTTTAGAAGATCCTCTCTCTGTCCGCGCTTATAGTCCGTTTCTTTGTTTGAAAAGTTGTAAGTCGTCTGCAGAACGCCGCATTTCCTTTTCCCTAATCCCTGTCTGATGATGTCATTGACTCACGTCCACCAGCGAGCATTAGCGCATACCCGCGCTGCCTACTGGAAAATGTACTCAACGGTTTAATCTCATTTTATAATTAAATAAATATCTGGCGAGGGCCGCATTTGGCCCCCGGGCCGCGTGTCTGGGCTCTGTTAAACGACAGCCAGGAGGAGAGAAAGGGCCCTCCCCTCAACTTCTGCTCACTTCAGCAGAGGAGAGGACGCAGGTTCTCTGTCCCGCAACTTGACTTCTCAATAAAGTACGTGATGGGAAGATCAGAACAACTGTTTTCTCCATTCGTTTTGAGGAAAACATTTGGATCCCAATCAAACTAATAAACAGTCAACCAAAAGTAAATACTCCTCAAGATATGTCACCAATTAACACCAAACTATGTGGTTCCCTGGACCAACATGCGTATCGCTACCCACCTCATGCAGAATATTACACAGAGCGCCCTGCTATTCAATGGTAGAAAATCAGCAATGCTTTCCAGCCTAAATGGCTAATGTGCCACTTTCACAAAACTTTTTGATCCAGTCACTTTGTTTCAACACGTTTGAACTTGAAGAAGTATTGAGGAATGAGAATGAAAACTTAATATTTAGAAAAGAAAAACAAGTTATAGTCTTTAAGTATCTTAAATCAGCAATTTACAGGAAACAAAACTAAAAGTCCACCTCATTAGTCTCAGAGTGTTTAGTTCCTTATAAACACTTTTCTGAGAGTTTCAATGGTAAATGTCATTAGATTTCTGTATCTGCGACAGCACAACACAAACAAGAATTCAAGTTTTATACCAAAAAAATATTTGTTAAGTGAACTTCAGAACATTCCAGGTTATATGTGCTACGTCACAAGAGAACTAAACTGAAACATAAATAAATAAGCCTCAGCTTCACTCAGACATACTGTGAGCCTTTGGAACAGAGGCATTTTTACACAGAAACATTCATCTAATGCTCGGATTTATTCTATTTGTCGGGAGTGAAATGTTACAACTGTGGCTAAACATGTGCAGTTTCCTCATTTTATTTTAAGTGAAACAATAATTAAATCAGATCATGTAATTTATTGATATTATATTTTAATTCTTTCAGTCCATTTAATCAATATATAATGGTCGTCTCTCTAAAGAGTGAACAGGACTAAATGCTGTGTTGTTCTCCTCTCGATTTCACTGAACTCTCTCTGGATCCAACACAGTCAGCTAAACTCAACTGTTGACACGACAGAGGCGAGCTACTGTGAGAAAAGATCAGCCGTATCCAGAATCATCAGGACGATTTGAGTCGGATCTCGAGCTTCGTGGACACTGGTCTGACTGGCCTGTTACTGAGGAGTCCGTTGAGTGGAGGGTTTCAGTATCAAGTGTCTTACAAGAGGAATCAAAGAGGAAAGACTCCGTATGACAGTGGGTTTGACGCAATTGATCAGTCCTGGAGTCTGTCCTTGCTCTAAGGGGCTTCTCTGTCTTGCATAAAGAAAAAACCAAACCCTCTCAGCTGTCGCCTCTGGACAGTAGGGTGTTTGTGGACTGTGCGCTGGCTCTCTGTCCTTCTACACAGTCTCCTCTGAGGAACTTAGATCCACCCCGCAATTCGCACCACCTTCACTTCAGACCATGATCCCTGGTTTAGGCTCGGTTTGGTGACTCCTCAGTGTCTCGTCGACTGAGGATCAGAGTTCCATGTATAACAGGAATGGTTTCAGTCACATGACCTTCTTCCTAGAGGCCGTTTAGTATCTACGTTCACTGTCAAACTAATCCAATAGCTTCTAGCAGAATACGAATCATTATTTTCCAGTTTGTTGATAGAACACAAGTCAACTGAAAGCCTCTGTAAAAGGACCGCTCGTGCCATCCGCCTCCAAACGCCTGTTAAATAATACAATAAATAAACTTAACCGTACTGAAGGGAAAACTCACCGTCACATCTTTGTCTTTTCTAATCCTTTGTTACAGAATCCTGAGTTCAACATCTCTCTTAAAAACCACTCATAACTGAATTATAAACATGATTTAATATGTGAGAATGAAGTGGATTAATATAGCACTGATATTGCACATATAAACTGATGTGTTAGCAGATGGAGAAATGTGAAATAAACAATCAAGACTCTCCCTTTACCCAGAAAGCCTCTAAGTCTCAGAGTTCTATTCCCGTGTGGATCTGTGTCAGGTAATTTGGGAGGTAATGCCAGTCAATGATGATTAAATGATCATTTTTGTTATTCATAAGTTCTTATTTTATAATATGTGTAAAGTTGTCCGTATTACTGTCCACTCCGGAACTGTTAATTACTTTTTGAATCTTGGGCAGTCACTTAAAGCTTTCTTTTGCTTGTTGTTTTCTGCACTGTTAATAATGTTGTTGTAAAATCACGTCAAAATAAATCATGAACCAATCAATTAATGCAGTTATAGAACACTGCTCCTCCCCATGGAGTTGGATATCATCACATTCTAGAAACTTGAAATCAACCATCAGGGACTACATACGGTGTGACATCAACCAATGACTTATATCCACAGCTCGTGTGGTTTCATTCAACAGGTCCTTTAAATGTTTACAGTATGTACAGCAATTGCCACGTCACAACCGTGAGAGAGGGTCAGGAATAAGCAAAGCAAATGTCCAGGCAGCACCCTCTGAACCAGGGCGCGTGTTTGTATGCATCACAGAGCGAGGCGTCCCACCAGATGCTTGGCTGACGTGCACGATGTCAGCCAACGAGCTGAAGTCACACGCAGAAGACTGACTGACAAACGGCTCCATCATCTATGTTTCATTATTGTGTCAGTCGCCTTTGAGTGTTGTATCTTCGTCATTAGTCACACAAAATCAGTCACCTAGAACCTCAGAGGATGAGAAGAAGTAGTCATAAGTTTACTTTCTTCTTTCACGGTGAGACGCTGCAGGTGAACAGGGAAACAATGTTCACTCTTTTTAGCATCATTCCGTGTGGTTTCACCCACAGCCTCCGTGACCGTCTCACACTCTGGATCATTCTTTCCTCCACATGTGTAATGAACACGTGCTAAGTGATTTGCTCCTAACTACCAATATTTCTTTTTATAGACACTTACAGAACAGGAGTTGTAGCCCTTTCTGCTGGGGTGAGTTTACTTTTGTGTCACTTTTACAGAGCCTAACTCAGCATTGGAAACATGTGTGAGGCTAAATCTGTGTCTGTGTCATGTCGATATTTCCACAAACAATCATCGAATATGTGCCAGACTGTAAACCTTTGCATTTTACCGTTAGAGAGCTTGCTGGTGAAAATGTCAAATTCATTTCTGAACAATTTCCCCCAAAATTCAGTGGTCGACAAAGAAGTGTATGTTAGTGTCAGCTTATATTGTAGGTTTTAGTATTTATTAGATATGCCTTGCTGCGTTAGAAGCAGGATGTTGATCTGATAAAGAGCTCTTTGAGTTAGCTTCACAAAGACGGGTCCTACTCGGAAAATCTCCCAAATGTCCTCTGTCTGAGCAGGTTTGCGCATGGTCACTACTGAGGCATTCACAGTTTCTTTCACAGATAGAGAACATATCAGTCAGTGCGTTAGCCAACATTGCATCCAGCTCCAATGATTCATGTTGAAAACAATTTTTGAATGTTTACTCGTTTTTTAATAAAACAAGTGCATTTATGATCTATTTCATTGTTAAAGTAAAAAAGAATCATGTTTATACGACACAAATCTCTTATATATGGGTTTAAGTCAGACCTGGACGGGCCTTTCTGTGGAGTTTGCGTTCTCCGTGTCTGCGTAGGTTTCCTCGTTCCCTTACGCTAAAAAAGGTACAATAGGTGATCTCCACCAGGTGATTTAGACCATCAGCCTGGGACGGTCAAATCAAGGACACATTTTGTGACAATTGCTTGTAAAATGAGTTCCTGTTTTAATGATTCAAGCTCATAGAATAAGCTTCTAAAAGGGAGAGTTCTGAGTCAAACGTAAATGTTAAAGTGCATTCTGACACATAGCACAGATTTATGTCAAACAGACATTAACACCAATCCTATAATTTAAAGATTTAGCTAAGATTCTACCCACCTTTCTTTAGTTTGCCAGTTTTGACGTTATGTTTCCACTTCTTATTGGACATGACAGGAAGTGACATAGATCATCATCACGTCATAACAAGGGGGCGTCGGCCTCGCAGAGGGGAGGAAGTACTGTTTTGGGAAACACATACCATCACCACAATCACTTTTGAATATTAGACTCTTATGGGCCACAGTAGTAATATTGTAAAGTGGTTCACTGGTCAAATGCCCATAAAGCTATTGAAGAAAATGACCGTTTGTGTTCCAGGGAGTTCGAATAGTAATGTTGTTGACGGTCCCTAACAGGCGGAACAGAGCCGGACTATTCTGAGCAAAACATGTCCAAACATCTCTTCCACGCGATCACAAGAGCATACCGGTGCAGAATTTGTTCAAAGGAATTTAAGACAGAAACTTCTTGTGAAACAAACTATAATTTATTCCAAATGAATGCAATAAGTTGCGTACGTTTCCTTACCATTTAGTGTGAGAGAAAGGACTTTCTGGTAACCGATTGCTCATACCATCACCTTCCTACAGTTCCAGGATCACAATCTCGATGACAATCCACCTGCAGCGCAAAGGCGTAACTCCTCACAAATACAAAACAAAGCCTCACTTCTTCTGTGACGCTGTTAGACACAAAAGTGAGTGTGTCGGACGCGATCAGACGGAGCTCCTTTACAGATGGACATGTCATGGCAGCCTAAACCATCATGTTAGGTGTCGTCCGCGATTGTTTCACCGTCCATGAGAATAAAGCCGTTTCCCCGCTTTGTAAGTTCCTCACACAGAAGACACTGATACCAACACAACGCTGTAAACGTCAGGATGTAACGGGAAACTGTGGTTCAGGGTCACCAGAGGCCACATATCTGCGAGACTTTAACGATACTCTGGAGACACATTTGAATATTATGTTTTCTTTGTGGGAAGGAACGCTCAGTCTGCTTTTCCAAACAAATAACCCAGCAGAAACTTTTCCTCTCATTGTGCTCTCAAAAGTGAGACTAGGTGGCACCGCCTTTTTAACTCATGTTAGTTTTATTTCCTACATCTTTGTACATTTTGTTCCGTTTTGAACTTTTCCTTTTGTCAGTATTAATCACTTTTCCGCAGACATGTAGTTTCTGAAAATATGTTAAGATCTGATTAGAAAACACAATCTTAAGTCCCTGTTACCAACAGCATCAAAACTGGATCTAAAGATATAACTTGTTCTTTGTTCCTGTTTCGAGAACTTTCATTTGTTCCGATCACAGTATTACCTAAAGCTTTTTTCCAACACGTATTGTATGCTGTAATTACTCAGCCCTCACAACAAATGGAAAAGGAAGTCAAGTTTATGAACTACGTCTTTGCTAATGGCATTCAACGAAGACACAAACAAGATCCAAGAGATTTAGATGATGAGAAAAAACCATTCAGAAAAATACTAAAAGATGGAAATCTACATGAAGGGAATTTGAACCGGAGCGTAAAGGAAGCTCAGCGACGAACGGACTTTCGACATGAACCATTCGAATTGAACATTGTCATAGTAACAGTCGAGTTACGTGTTTTATAAAACTACAGTCAATCAAATAAATACCCCAAAATGCTCCTTGTTTTATAGTTGTAGTGCGGATATTTGGAGTTTAATTTGTTGAAACATTTTGAAAGTCAGTGTTCAGAGATGAGAGCGCTAACCCGGAAGATGACGGCTGGAGACCTTTGTCTATGATAGGAAACGTCCTGTGCACACAAAGATAGGTTTAACGCCGATTCTACACCAGGACTATTACTGAATGTGACCGTACGCGGCGCGTTATACGCGCGCATTTTCAAGCAGCAAATCTTACACATACGGCGTCAGAGCAGTAAGCGAGCTGTGTTCGGGTGTCTCTGTTACTTCCCAAATCATTGGAATATTTGTTTATAAAAAATGGTAGTTAAATAATTTCTCATTATATATATACGCTTGCTAGTTCAAACTCTGCAATTATGAAATGAATTTGCATTTTTTTTTTTTTTAGTTACCTCTAGTTAGCTTGTGCATTTATTTATAGAAACAGTGCCGAGGTAGAGGCGGCACCTTGGCCTTTCTTCTTTTGGTAGAAGA
>VHKM01001062.1:0-115798 GCA_007210695.1 Neogobius melanostomus | reverse complement strand
AGCCCCGTGCTTTCCAAACTAGCATTGGCAAAGTTTTAAGAGCTAACTTACGTCTTCCACAGACGTTACAAGGGAGGACACCGTGATGTCACTGCTCTCCGACTAAAGCAACCCTTCTCATCTAATTTGGTCAGTAATCCAATGAACGAATCTTCTGCTTATGTTTACTTTTTAATTAGTTTCACATTTATTCAGTGAAAATTTAGCACTTTGAGACATTAGAAAATTAGGCTTTAACTTTCTTAACCCCCACCTGAACCGAGTTGATTTTTTTCCAGTTCAGCTTTACCCAAATTTAAAAAGCTCTCCACTGAGCATCAGGCCAGTGTAACGCCTCATTCGGAAAGCCAAGACCTACAAAACGGATCGAATTTTGTCTCGGTTGTGAGTCTTTGTCTTGTCTGGTTTTGTGTGTATTTTTTCATTGGTTCTGAACTTTTTTTTGTCGTGGTTTCATCACGTTTTCTCATTTTCTTTACTTCACGTTTTTTGTCTCTTTATTATTGCAGTTGTCGGGACAACGGTGGCGCAGATGCTTAGAGCGTGTCGTCTCCATGATCGGAAGGTTGGGGGTTCCAATCCCGCCTCCTGAAGGCGATGCTGTGCGTTGTGTCCTGGGCAAGACACTTCACCCCCTTGCCTCCAGTTCTGCGTATTAGTGTGGTGTATGACGTGGTGTGAGTGATCCTTGCTATAAAAGTGCTTGAGTGCCTAATGTAGGTGGAAAAGTGCATATAAGTTGAGACCATTTACCATATTTTGTTTGCTTTAGCCACATGTTTTTTTCAATTGTAAGTGGCTCTTTTTGCCTTTTCATCACTTTTTTTATTGTGTTTTTGTCGCTCTTCTGTTGCTTTTTTTCCCACTTTTCATCCTCTCTTTTGTCACTGTTTCTCCCAGAAGCTTTTAGGATGTGGGTAAACAACACTGGAGAAAATGGTGCTCAGTTCAGGTGGGGGTTAGAGGTGAAGTAGTCTATTACCTCAATAATTATTTCCATCATATTGGAATATTTTGCTATCATATTTGTGTTAAATTTCCTGTGTGTGATTTTTAGGTTGAGAACAAACACATGGACATGATTTTGGCTGCTGGTCTTTTTTAAATGCATGGCTAATTTTGTACTTGCAGCTTTGAGGAAGAAAAGCAAAGAAGCATGAAGCACAAGATTTTGAAGACGACTGCTACCACAATAAATGATTTCTGCCTCCGCTGGTGGTGGCTGCAAATTGCCACCCAAACCTGGCAAGTCGAGAAGCCCATTCAAGAAAACGTTTGAGACTACAGACAATGTAGAACATTCTGACTAGAGGATCTCCTAATTGCCCTGAAGCTTGAGTCACAGGTAACGCATGTTCTTGTTCCTTTCAGTTTGGTTCATGTGTCTCACTGTAATACATGTCTGTGTATTGTAGATGCAGTTGCTGCTTCTCAACTGCTTTGGCCGCACTGGGACGGCGGACAAATCCTAAGATTGCCAGCGTAGATGACCTGAATGAGATGGGAGGTTACTTATGTGAAAAAGTAATACTATACACAATGCGTCACTTCGGTTACTTTACAAAACTAAACTCCTATTTTAAGAAAAGTATATTGCACACTTTAGAAAGCTTACCAAATCAATATTGTATTATCTGTCTGACTTCTATTTTCTCTTTATGTTATTAGGAGGATAACAAGAAGGAAAAGCCTTTGCGAAGTGTGCATTTTACCTGAAGGAGGACAATACAGATGCACTCAGAATGGCTGCAATTGTAAGTATTACGTTTTGTGCCTTTGTAAATACTTTGGTGGGCTTTTCATACCTCGAGCAAATTGAACATCACTTGAAATATGACTGTTGAACAGACACAGGAATCTCTTGCATTTCAGGAAGCATGTTTGTAGTATAAGGCTTCAGATTAAGGGGTGGCAATTTGGCCCAAACTATAATATATCATTCATTTTATCAATTAAGCACTGCCTTTAAACAATGCCTGTTTGCAAGTTGTAGTGGATGTTTAAGAATCAGAATACGTTCTTATGTTTATACGCCAATGTAATTCTCATGTTCTACACCGAGGGCAGGCAGATACCACAGTGCCCGCACCCACAGCTACATGTCTGTCTATAGTGCCCAGTGATCTGAATTTTAGCCTTTTTGATTTGTATATTATTATTCGTTCAATGTATTCTGTAGTCAGGTCTTGTATTGTTTTCTTGCCGTCTGTGCCTGCATTATTATTTTCTTCATGTATTGCATAGTTTATTGCTCCAGTCTTATGAACATTTGTATTTTGCAGCAATTGTGGCGGTACACCCCTATACTGAATTTCTTCGGAGCCTGTGAACAGGTTTTTGGCTGGACATTTGGTGGACAAACCATCGGTACAGGGGCCAAAACTAACAATCGACTGGGACCCTCTGATCGAAACACATTCACAGGGGCCAGAGACGAACAACCAAGAGCATCGAACGGGGCACTGTGCATTTGTTTACAAAGAAAGACGCATGCTACAGACATCACGCTTACCTTAAATTCCAAACTCTTAAATAAGCTCTGTGTTAAAAGGAGTTGGCCAATACTCAATAACTACATTTAAATACAGGTATTTCATGCACTTTTTTTCTCTTGATTGTAAATAGTATACAGAAGCTTTGATGCTATATGCTTAAAGTAATTGCATTGTTACAGTTTAATGTTATGTTAAGCAGTATATTTATAATACATGTCATTATATTAGATTTGACAACTTTAATGTGAAACTAATACATGATTATAAGATCATGGCATGGCAAAGTGACATATGTCTAAGCCTGTCTGTTTAATTTTGAAAATTAGGGCTTACGGCTTGTTAAAAAAAACAAAATGAAAATGTTCAGAAAATTAGAATATTGCATTGTAAATTCGAATAATAATAATAATAAAAAAGATTTTAAACAAAGAAAGATGATCCTCTGAACTATAATTATGCAGGTATTAGTACTTAGTTTTGGCCCTCCTTTGCTTACAATTACTGCACTTAACTGCTGAGGAGTTGAATTGAAGACCAGTAAAAATAGACCATTACAACAAGAAAAGGACTATAGGCTCATGTCCAGATCCGTCTTGTTGTGTGGGTTGTTTTTGGCTATGGAATGCAGTACATTAGATATGATTTTGAACAAATTCCTCAAAACTATAATATAGCTACTTCATGACTCATAAATGACTTAAAATAAACCATTTAATAACACAAGAATCCTTCTCCGCCGACCATACCTCTACTGGCTGAAACGATGAAATGCAAACTATATGCAAATGAGGGCCAAGCAGCAGCAGGCCAAAGCAACTTTTATCCACATACCTTACCCTAACCCTAACCCTAACCTAACCCTGGAAGTGGTGGTCGCCGCTGAACTTCTTTGGGGCCTATGTTGGGGTCCAAGGAAATCCCGGTCTACATATTCCCGAGTACCTATCTATCAAGCTGCTCACGCTCAACGTGCTTGAGCCCTGCACAGGTGTGGACCTCTGACATGGCTTCATTGGAGTCTGGCTGGTGTGGGCCAGTGACATTTAAGTACTATACCATATTCAGTGTAAAGCTTAGAACATTGTACCTATAATACATAAGAACAGGTAAGTATGAGACTGGAAGACCAAAGTCACATTAAATATCGCTTCACTTAACTCTAATGCAGACGGACAGTTAGGTGTGACTTGAATGGAGCTGGTGGTCGCCGCTGAACTTCTTTGGGCCTATGTTGGGGTCCAAGGAAATCCCGGTCTACATATTCCCGAGTACCTATCAAGCTGCTCACGCTCAACGTGGCTGGAGCCCTGCACAGGTGTGGACCTCCGACATGGCTTCATTGGAGTCTGGCTGGTGTGGGCCAGTGACATTTAAGTACATACCATATTCAGTGTAAAGCTTAGAACATAGTACCTATAATACATAAGAACAGGTAAGTATGAGACTGGAAAACCAAAGTCACATTAAATATCGCTTCATTTAACTCTAATGCAGACGGACAGTTAGGTATGACTTGAATGGAGCTGGTGGTCGCCGCTGAACTTCTTTGTGGCCTAGGTTGGGGTCCAGGGAGACCCGCTCTACATACACCGGAGTGCCCTGGGCTATCTTCCCAGATGCTCACGCTCAGCGTGGCTTAAACTCTCGCAGGTGTGGACCTCCGACATGGCTTCATTGGAGGCTGGCTGTGTGGCCAGTGACATTTAAGTACTATACCATATTCAGTGTAAAGCTTAGAACATTGTACTATAATACATAAGAACAGGTAAGTATGAGACTGGAAGACCAAAGTCACATTAAATATCACTTCATTTAACTCTAATGCAGACAGACAGTTAGGTATGACTTGAATGGAGCTGGCGGTCGCCGCTGAACTTCTTTGTGGCCCTAGGTTGGGGGTCCAGGGGAGACCCGCTCTACATACACCGGAGTGCCCTGGGCTATCTTCCCAGATGCTCACGCTCGGCGTGGCTAAACTCTTCGCAGGTGTGGACCTCCGACATGGCTTCATTGGAGGCTGGCTGGTGTGGGCCAGTGACATTCAAGTATTATACCTCATTAAGTATATATCTTACAATATAGTACCTATAATACATAAGAACAGGTAAGTATGAGACTGGGTGACTCGAGTCACGTTTAAATTCGCTTCATTTAACTAATGCAGAAGAACAGGTAAGTATGGGCTTGTGAGACTCATCTCAAGTTTTACAACGGCTCCACTTCACATTAATACAGAAGGATTGGTAAATACGAAGCAAATTACTCTATTCAAGTTAAAATTATCCTAATTACAACACATTTACTCCATTCCAACCTCCAGTATTTTAAAACAGTCCAATTTAGCCAATTTCATTGATAAACATGGCATTTGATACACTTTTCATCAAATTGCGCCCCCTTGCGCTGTAGTTACAGCAATATGATGGCACCAATGGATTCCCCGCCCCAAGAAACCCCTGGTTGGACCCAAATCCCTTCTCTGTAGCATATTCCCTTGCAGGAATATTCTTATAATACGTTTGCTTACCCACAATCCTGTTGGACGCATAATTTAAACAACTATGAACGTTTGGTTCATATCTTCGTAACCAAACATCACACAGGGTTCATACAGACATCGTTGGACTCGTCTTTATCCCAGCTCTAATATTTGATCTTATTCTATCTTAATAAATCAACATTTTGAAAACATGCGTTTGCACCATGACTGAGACCTGTGTGCAGATCAATGCCACCAGAGGCTTCACAGAGATCTGCCAAATCTGACACACTCCAGGGGTCGTGCGGTGTATTTGGGACACTGGAGCTTGTGTACAGGCCTGTGCGCGTGAGGCCCCCTACAGCCCAGGTCGTCAAACCCAACTGGCTCCGCCTGGACAAAATGTGGTTGCCATAGCAACGGGACACTTCTACCTACAGGTGTGAGTGCAACTATTTGTATTATCTCTTTATTATTTCAGATCCAAAGTAAATCCTAAATTTACATAAAAATTGTCATGTTAAAGGGCGTGTCTACATATACTATTTACCCACAATCCCTCTGCTCCATTTTAGAAGGAGATGAGAATAAACATATCTAACTACAAGAGCTATTTCTTACCTTTCAAAACCACTTTAATTCTCAAGTCAAAACTCACCACATGTCAACTGTCGCTGACAGACATTACTTCTAATGGCTGAGGGACACACCACGAGACTTGATCACTCTTCGTGGGGCCAGCCTTGGAAGAGAGTGTTCAGAGTTTAAATGGCCGAAACACTCGATGACGCCAAGGTCTACTGCTGATGATGTGTCTCAAATTTAGACTCTAAACAAAAAACCTATCCTAAAAACCTTACTTTAAACCCAACTACTGGGGACTAACACTAAAGCATCACTCATCCCAACCACATCTTAAATAATCCCAACCCAAACACTTGACCTAAACCTAATTTCAGTGACCCATGCCTAATCTTAAGCCTAGGACTCTAAAGCAGCACTCATTTCAACCACATCTTAATAATCTTAACCCAAACACTTGACCTAAACCTAATATTAGTGGCCCATGCCTAACCTAAGCCTAGGACTTAAGGCAGCACTCATTCAAGCCGCTCCTTTTATATACCTAATCTCGACCATTACTCTAAACCTAATCATTGGGAAACAATGGCTGAACTTCAGCCTCTTTAATACAAATCTTCTTCACTTCCTCCCCCCTTCCCCTCCCATGCCTCCTCCTGGGTTGTGTGGGTTGAGGGTAGGGGTTGAGCTCACGCCTGGACAGGTGGGGAGTAGCTCGACCCCGGACAGGGTTCTACTCCTTTGCTCTTCCTCTTCCTCTCCCGCTTCCCCTCCTTTTCTTTATTTCTTCCCCCTCTCCTTCCCCATACCTCTTCTTTGGATGTGTGTGGTGGGTAGGTTTGGTGGAGCACGCGCCTGGACAGGTGGGGGAGTGGCTCGACCCTGGACAAGGGTTCTACTCCTTTGCTCTTCCTCTCCTTCTTCATCACCACAGCCACTCCTTTTCCTCCCTTCTTTTGCACCTACTACTGCCACACCTTCTTTTCAGGTGTATGGATCGTCTACACTTGGAACCAATCTAACATAATGCAGTGGAACGGGGGACTGCGGATGACGTACGTGGGCCAGTGCATACCTTCGGCTCTCCTTAACTGTTCATTCACATGGAATGAACAGGGAGGTCATCGGGATATTCCCCTAACCTAACCCTAACCCTAACCCTAACCCTAACCCTAACCCTAACCCTAACCCTGACCTGATTCTGCGTACATGGACAGTAACGTCTAAGGCTCAAGTCATCTTGATCTACTGTGAGGTAGGAGGCTTTGCAGCCGAACTACACGTTCGTTCTCCACTCACTCTAACGCGCTTGACCTACTATCACTACACGTTTTTTGTTTTGGTTCATTCTGCTTAACCTGGACTGTCTATAAACCTTGCGCGCTGTGTTTCAAGTGGACTTAATGAACTGTGTCCGAAGAGTCAATCCGACACCTCATGAACTTTATTATAATTCCCAAAGTGCACTCTTGTGAATAGTGTAAATATTGTACATGTTGTATATAACTCTTTCCTTATAATACATTTTGGTGCTTGGCATATCTTTCTCCTGTGTTTTATTAAGTGCTGGTCCCTTCCTCTGAGACGAAATCTACCCCTGCATCTTCCTAGTCACCCTATTATTTTACCTATACGGCAACGTAAGCGTGCTACATAACCCTAACCCTAACCCTGAAACCCTGACGAACTCCCCCTAGTGGCAGGGGCTGATTTTGCAGGTCAGATGCTGTTACAGGCTGATCGACAACACATGGATTAGACAAAGATTTTGACTGCTTTTCCATATATTAACTATTGTAGTGTGTACAGCAGTATCTATTTAGCCAAGTTTTCAATCAATTTGACATTTCATTTCACTTAACATTATAATGTTTTTCTAATTCATTTCTCCATTAAACCAAGTTGTGTTCTGGATTAGAGAGCCATATCAACCCTTGGCCCTAACCTTAAAGGTCAGTGACTAATGCCTAAACCTAATTTTTTTGGAAGGACAATTTCCCTGTTTTGACATATATTATCATTTTGCATTGGAATTACGTTAGTTTCTATTTTCGTGTGTCAAACTCATTGGAGTCTAGCTCAAGTGATGAGTAAACTAAGGTATAGAAGCACGTGCATAAGCCAATTGGGGCTAACTCAAACCCTTAATGGCCAAAACCCTAAGGAACTCCTCTAGTGGGATGGGTTTAGGAATGTTGTCAAATACGCAAATGAGGCCAAAAGACTGTCCAGGGCAAAGGCACTGTATCTGTATAACTTAACCCTAAAACCCTAACCCTAAACACTACAGCTCTCGTAACACCGAAAACCCTAGGGACACTACCCCTAGTGGAAGGTGCTGATATTTGCAGTTTCAGATGCTGTTACAAGGCTGATAGACAACACATGGATTAAGACAATATTTGACTGCTTTCATATATTAACTATTGTAGTGTGTACAGCAGTAGCGCACATGCTTTACTTTGACTTTCAATTCAATCCATTCAATTAACTCAGTTTCAAAAAACGTTAATATTAAAACCCAACAGCCATACAAACTTCATATTTTTTGAGGCACCTGACTCGTAACAGAAAATGTGTTGACTAATATAAATCTTAATGCGTAATTAAAAAATGTGATAATTGAGATTTTTGCTTGAATACAGAATGGTTTCCGTTCAACGCATCAAAGCAACAAACCAGATGGCGCCCGCGGCGGAAGAGGAACCGCCTCGATCCATTAGAAGAAATTGACTACATTAAACGTGTCTTTGACTTAAATTAGCCAAGCGATGTTTTCCTTCGGACTATAATAAAGGAAGTTTTAAATTAGAGTAATAAGGCCGTGTCCTGGAGCCTCCGTGCTTCGCAACTAGCAATGCAAGTTTAAGGCTAACTACGTCTCCACAGACGTTTACAAGGAGACCGGTGAATTGTCAACTGCTCTCGCTAAAGCAACCCTTCTCATCTAATTTTGGTCAGTAAATAACATTGAACAATTCTTCTGCTTAGTGTTTACTTTTTTAATTAGTTTCATTTACAGTGAAATTAGCACTTTTGAGGACATAGAAAATAGCTTTAACTTCTTAACCCCCACCTGACCGAGTGGCATTTTTTCACAGTTCAGCTTTACCCAAAATTTAAAGCTTCTCCACTGGAGCATAGGCCAGTGTACTCATTCGAAAGCAAGAACCTAACAAAACGGATCGAATTTTTCCGTGTTGTGGTCTTTGTCTTGTCTGGTTTGTTGTTTTTTTCAATTGGGGGTTCTGACACTTTTTTTGTCCGTGGTTTCATCACGTTTTCTCATTTCTTACTCACGTTTTTGTCTCTATTATTGCAAGTGTCGGGACAACGGTGGCGGCAGATGGTAGAGCGTGTTCGTCTCATGATCGGAAGGTTGGGGGTTCATCCCCGCCTCCTGAAGGCGCATGCTGTCGTTGTGTCCTTGGCAAGACACTTCACCCACTTGCCTCCAGTGTCCTGCGTATATTGGGTATGACTGGGTGAGTGGATCCTTGCTATAAAAAGTGCTTTTGAGTGCCTAATGTAGGTGGAAAAGTGGCTATATAAGTTGGATACCATTAACCATTATTGTTGCTTTAGCCACATGTTTTGTTCATTTGTAAGTGCTGCTTTTTTGCCTTTTTCATTGTGTTTTTTGTCGCTCTCTGTTGCTTTCCCACTTTTTCATCCTCTATTTTGTCACTGTTTCTTCCCAGAAGCTTTTAGATGTGGGGTAAAGCAACACTGGAGAAAATGTGCTCAGTTCAGGTGGGGGTTAAGAGGTGAAAGTATCTATTACCTCAATAATTATTTCCATCATATTGGAATATTTTGCTATCATATTTGTGAAATCCTGTGTGTGATTTTAGGTGAGAACAACACATGACATGATTTGGTGCTGGTCTTTTAAATGCATGCTAATTTCTGTCTTGCAGCTGAGGAAGAAAAGCAAAGAAGCATGAAGCACAAGATTTGAAACGACTGTACCACAATATGGATTTCTGCCTCCGCTGGGGTGGCTGTCAACATTGCCACCAAACCTGGCAAGTCGAGCCACATTCATAGAAAGAACGTGAGACTACAAGACAATGTAGAACATCTGATAGAGGATCTCCTAATGCCCTGAAGCTTGAGTCACAGGTAACGCATGTTCTTGTCCTTTATGTTGGTTCTGTGTCATCACTGTAATACATGTTTGTGTATTTGTAGATGCAGTCTGCTTCTCCAACCTGCTTTGGCCGCACTGGGACGGGGAAATCCTAAGACTGCCAGCGTAGATGACCTGAATGAGGTACTATGTTGAAAAAGTAACTACTATCACAATGCGTCACTCGTTACTTTACAAACTAAACTCCTTTAAGAAAAGTATATGCACACTTTAGAAAGCTTACAAATCTGATTGTATTATTCTGTCTGACTTCATATTTTCTCTTTGTTATTAGGAGGATAACAAAAGGAAGCCTTTGCGAAGTGTGCATTTACCTGAAGGAGGACAATACAGATGACTCAGAATGCTGCAATGTAAGTATACGTTTGTGCTTTGTAAATACTTGGTGGGGCTTCATACCTCGAGCAAATGAAACATCACTGAAATATGAACTGTTGAACAGACACAGGAATCTCATGCATTTCAGAGCATGTTGTGGAAGTATAAAGGCTCAGGATTAAGGGCTGGCAATTTGGCCAAATATAATATAATCCTTCATTTTATTTCAATTAAGCACTGCCTAAAACACTGCCGTTTGCAAAGTTGTAGTGGATGTTTAAGAATCAGAATAGGTTTATGTTTATACGCCCAATGTAATTCTCATGTTCTACACACGAGGGCAGCAGATACACAGTGCCCGCACCACAGCTACATGTCTGTCTATAGTGCCAGTGATCTGAATTTAGCCTTTTTGTTTGTTTTATATTGTTCAATGTATTCTGTAGTCAGGTCTTGTATATGTTTCTTGCCGTCCTGTGCCTGCATTATTATTTTCTTCATGTATTGCATAGTTTATTGCTCCATCTTAATGAAAACATTTGTATTTTGCAGCAATGTGGCTGGTCATCCCTTACTGATTTCTTCGGACCTGTGAACAGTTTTGGCTGACATTGGGTGGACACAACCATCGGCTACAGACAAACTTCGACTGGACCCTCTGAGAAAACAATTCACGGGGCCAGAGACGACAACCAAAGAGCATCGAACGGGACTGTGGCATTTTGTTTACAGAAAGACGCATGCTACAGACATCACGCTTACCTTAAATTCCAAATCTTAAATAAGCTCTGTGTAAAGGAGTTGGCCAATACTCAAATAACTACATTTAAATACAGGTTATTTCATGCACTTTTTTCTCTTGATGTAAATATCATACAGAGCTTTGATGCAATATATGCTAAAGTTGCATTGTTACAGTTTAAATGTTATGTAAGGCAGTTATTTATAATAAATGTCATTCTATTGATTTGACAACTTAAAATGTGAAACTAATACATGATATAGATTCATGGCATGCAAAGTGACATATGTCAAGCCTTTGTTTGTTTTAATTTTGAAAATTAGGGCTTACGGCTTGTAAAAAAACAAATGAAAATGTCAGAAAATTAGAATATTGCATGTAATCAATAATAATA
Source organism: Neogobius melanostomus (assembly GCA_007210695.1). Lineage (NCBI taxonomy): Eukaryota > Metazoa > Chordata > Actinopteri > Gobiiformes > Gobiidae > Neogobius > Neogobius melanostomus. The sequence goes on along the minus strand of VHKM01001062.1, from coordinate 104,635 downwards.
ATAATAAAAAGATTTTAAACAAAGAAATGTGGATCCTCTGAAAACTATAATTATGCATGTGTACTTAGTACTTAGTTTTGGCCCCCTTTGCTTCAATTACTGCCTTAACTGCTGAGGAGTTGTGTAAGACCAGTATGCTTCAACAAGGGGACTATGGCTCATGTCCAGGATCCGTCTGTGTGTGTGTTGTTTTTGGCTATGAATGCAGTTACATAGATATGATTGAACAAATTCACTCAACTAATATTTGTGCTACTTCATGACTTCTAAATGACTTTAAAATATAACCATTTATAACCCGTCCTGTCTCCCCGCCTGCCTCCCTCTACTGGCTGAAACGTGAAATGCTCATATGCAAATGAGGGCCAAGCAGCAGCAGGCCAAAGCAACTTTATCCACATACCCTAACCCTAACCCTAACCCTAACCCTAACCCTAACCTCCTTTGCTCTTCCTCTTCCTCTCCCGCTTCCCCTCCTTTTCTTTATTTCTTCCCCTCTCCTTCCCCATACCTCTTCTTTGGATGTGTGTGGTGGGTAGGTTTGGTGGAGCACGCGCCTGGACAGGTGGGGGAGTGGCTCGACCCTGGACAAGGGTTCTACTCCTTTGCTCTTCCTCTCCTTCTTCATCACCACAGCCACTCCTTTTCCTCCCTTCTTTTTGCACCTACTACTGCCACACCTTCTTTTTCAGGTGTATGGATCGTCTACACTTGGAACCAATCTAACATAATGCAGTGGAACGGGGGACTGCGGATGACGTACGTGGGCCAGTGCATACCTTCGGCTCTCCTTAACTGTTCATTCACATGGAATGAACAGGGAGGTCATCGGATATTCCCCTAACCTAACCCTAACCCTAACCCTAACCCTAACCCTAACCTAACCCCTAACCCTAACCCTAACCCTAACCCTAACCCTAACCCTAACCCCTAACCCTAACCCCTAGCTATTTCTTACCTTTCAAAACCACTTTAATTCTCAAAGTCAAAACTCACCACATGTCAACTGTCGCTGACAGACATTACTTCTAATTGGCTGAGGGACACACCACGAGACTTGATCACTCTTCGTGGGGCCAGCCTTGGAAGAGAGTGTTCAGAGTTAAATGGCCGAAACACTCGATGACGCCAAGGTCTACTGCTGATGATGTGTCTCAAATTTAGACTCTAAACAAAAAAACGATCCTAAAAACCTTACTTTAAACCCAACTACTGGGGACTAACACTAAAGCATCACTCATCCCAACCACATCTTAAATAATCCTAACCCAAACACTTGACCTAAACCTAATTTTAGTGACCCATGCCTAATCTTAAACCTAGGACTCTAAAGCATCACTCATTTCAACCACATCTTAAATAATCCTAACCCAAACACTTGACCTAAACCTAATATTAGTGACCCATGCCTAATCTTAAGCCTAGGACTCTAAAGCAGCACTCATTTCAACCACATCTTCAATAATCCTAACCCAAACACTTGACCTAAACCTAATATTAGTGGCCATGCCTAATCTTAAGCCTAGGATTTAAGGCAGCACTCATTCAAGCCGCTCCTTTTATATACCTAATCTCGACCATTACTCTAAACCTAATCATTGGGAACACATGGCTGAACTTCAGCCTCTTTAATACAAATGTTCTTCACTTCCTCCCCCCTTCCCCTCCCCCATGCCTCCTCCTAGGTTGTGTGGGTTGAGGGGTAGGGGTTGAGCTCACGCCTGGACAGGTGGGGGAGTAGCTCGACCCCGGACAAGGGTTCTACTCCTTTGCTCTTCCTCTTCCTCTCCCGCTTCCCCTCCTTTTCTTTATTTCTTCCCCCTCTCCTTCCCCATACCTCTTTGGATGTGTGTGGTGGGTAGGTTTGGTGGAGCACGCGCCTGGACAGGTGGGGGAGTGGCTCGACCCTGGACAAGGGTTCTACTCCTTTGCTCTTCCTCTCCTTCTTCATCACCACAGCCACTCCTTTTCCTCCCTTCTTTTTGCACCTACTACTGCCACACCTTCTTTTCAGGTGTATGGATTGTCTACACTTGGAACCAATCTAACATAATGCAGTGGAACGGGGGACTGCGGATGACGTACGTGGGCCAGTGCATACCTTTGGCTCTCCTTAACTGTTCATTCACATGGAATGAACAGGGAGGTCATCGGGATATTCCCCTAACCTAACCCTAACCCTAATCCTAACCCAAACACTTGACCTAAACCTAATATTAGTGGCCCATGCCTAATCTTAAGCCTAGGATTTAAGGCAGCACTCATTCAAGCCGCTCCTTTTATATACCTAATCTTGACCATTACTCTAAACCTAATCATTGGGAACACATGGCTGAACTTCAGCCTCTTTAATACAAATCTCTTCACTTCCTCCCCCCTTCCCCTCCCCCATGCCTCCTCCTAGGTTGTGTGGGTTGAGGGTAGGGGTTGAGCTCACGCCTGGACAGGTGGGGAGTAGCTCGACCCCGGACAAGGGTTCTACTCCTTTGCTCTTCCTCTTCCTCTCCCGCTTCCCCTCCTTTTCTTTATTTCTTCCCCCTCTCCTTCCCCATACCTCTTCTTTGGATGTGTGTGGTGGGTAGGTTTGGTGGAGCACGCGCCTGGTCAGGTGGGGGAGTGGCTCGACCCTGGACAAGGGTTCTACTCCTTTGCTCTTCCTCTCCTTCTTCATCACCACAGCCACTCCTTTTCCTCCCTTCTTTTGCACCTACTACTGCCACACCTTCTTTTTCAGGTGTATGGATCGTCTACACTTGGAACCAATCTAACATAATGCAGTGGAACGGGGGACTGCGGATGACGTACGTGGGCCAGTGCATACCTTCGGCTCTCCTTAACTGTTCATTCACATGGAATGAACAGGGAGGTCATCGGGATATTCCCCTAACCTAACTAGCCAGCTGCCACCGGACAGCGGGTTTCCTTGTAATCCAGAGCATTTATTTAATTCCAGAAGTTATTCATCTCATCCTGGATTTCAAAACTGAGAAGTAACATCTTTACAAATCTGCTTGAAAACCCAACAACTCGACAACTCGACTTTTCTTTTGACGCCGGTCAGAGTCTACAATTCCTGGCTCTGCCACCTCCCACTCACTCCTGCCACTTTTCTTCGTCCCTCTCTTCTCCTCCTTCACAAACCCCTCCTTTTTAAAGGGGCGTATATGTCTAGGACTAGAACTCAACTCACATAAATAAAGCACCTTAACTTTCATAAATATCGCTTCATTTAACTCTAATGCAGACGGACATTTAGGTATGACTTGATTGGAGCTGGTGGTCGCCGCTGAACTTCTTTGGGGCCTATGTTGGGGTCCAAGGAAATCCCGGTCTACATATACCCGAGTACCTATCAAGCTGCTCACGCTCAACGTGGCTTGAGCCATGCACAGGTGTGGACCTCCGACATGGCTTCATTGGAGTCTGGCTGGTGTGGGCCAGTGACATTTAAGTACTATACCATATTCAGTGTAAAGCTTAGAACATTGTACCTATAATACATAAGAACAGGTAAGTATGAGACTGGAAGACCAAAGTCACATTAAATATCGCTTCACTTAACTCTAATGCAGACGGACAGTTAGGTGTGACTTGAATGGAGCTGGTGGTCGCCGCTGAACTTCTTTGGGGCCTATGCTGGGGTCCAAGGAAATCCCGGTCTACATATTCCCGAGTACCTATCAAGCTGCTCACGCTCAACGTGGCTGGAGCCCTGCACAGGTGTGGACCTCCGACATGGCTTCATTGGAGTCTGGCTGGTGTGGGCCAGTGACATTTAAGTACTATACCATATTCAGTGTAAAGCTTAGAACATAGTACCTATAATACATAAGAACAGGTAAGTATGAGACTGGAAAACCAAAGTCACATTAAATATCGCTTCATTTAACTCTAATGCAGACGGACAGTTAGGTATGACTTGAATGGAGCTGGTGGTCGCCGCTGAACTTCTTTGTGGCCTAGGTTGGGGTCCAGGGGAGACCCGCTCTACATACACCGGAGTGCCCTGGGCTATCTTCCCAGATGCTCACGCTCAGCGTGGCTTAAACTCTTCGCAGGTGTGGACCTCCGACATGGCTTCATTGGAGGCTGGCTGGTGTGGGCCAGTGACATTTAAGTATTATACCTCATTAAGTATATATCTTACAATATAGTACCTATAATACATAAGAACAGGTAAGTATGAGACTTGAAGACAAAAGTTACATTAAATATCGCTTCATTTAACTCTAATGCAGACGGACAGTTAGGTATGACTTGAATGGAGCTGGTGGTCGCCGCTGAACTTCTATGTGGCCTAGGTTGGGGTCCAGGGGAGACCCGCTCTACATACACCGGAGTGCCCTGGGCTATCTTCCCAGATGCTCACGCTCGGCGTGGCTTAAACTCTTCGCAGGTGTGGACCTCCGACATGGCTTCATTGGAGGCTGGCTGGTGTGGGCCAGTGACATTTAAGTACTATACCATATTCAGTGTAAAGCTTAGAACATTGTACCTATAATACATAAGAACAGGTAAGTATGAGACTTGAAGACAAAAGTTACATTAAATATCGCTTCATTTAACTCTAATGCAGACAGACAGTTAGGTATGACTTGAATGGAGCTGGCGGTCGCCGCTGAACTTCTTTGTGGCCTAGGTTGGGGTCCAGGGGAGACCCGCTCTACATACACCGGAGTGCCCTGGGCTATCTTCCCAGATGCTCACGCTCGGCGTGGCTTAAACTCTTCGCAGGTGTGGACCTCCGACATGGCTTCATTGGAGGCTGGCTGGTGTGGGCCAGTGACATTCAAGTATTATACCTCATTAAGTATATATCTTACAATATAGTACCTATAATACATAAGAACAGGTAAGTTTGAGACTGGGTGACTCGAGTCACGTTTAAATTCGCTTCATTTAACTAATGCAGAAGAACAGGTAAGTATGGGCTTGTGAGACTCATCTCAAGTTTTACAACGGTTCCACTTCACATTACTACAGAAGGATTGGTAAATACGAAGCAAAATTACTCTATTCAAGTTAAAATTATCCTAATTACAACACATTTACTCCATTCCAACCTCCAGTATTTTAAAACAGTCCAATTTAGCCAATTTCATTGATAAACATGGCATTTGATACACTTTTCATCAAATTGCGCCCCCTTGCGCTGTAGTTACAGCAATATGGATGGCACCAATGGATTCCCCGCCCAAGAAACCCCTGGTTGGACCCAAATCCCTTCTCTGTAGCATATTCCCTTGCAGAAATAATCTTAAAAAATACGTTTGCTTACCCACAATCCTGTTGGACGCATAATTTAAACAACTATGAACGTTTTGGTTCATATCTTCGTAACCAAACATCACACAGGGTTCATACAGACATCGTTGGACTCGTCTTTATCCCAGCTCTAATAGTTGATCTTATTCTATCTTAATAATCAACATTTTGAAAACATGCGTTTGCACCATGACTGAGACCTGTGTGCAGATCAATGCCACCAGAGGCTTCACAGAGATCTGCCAAATCTGACACACTCCAGGGTCGTGCGGTGTATTTGGGACACTGGAGCTTGGTGTACAGGCCTGTGCGCGTGAGGCCCCCTACAGCCCAGGTCGTCAAACCCAACTGGCTCCGCCTGGACAAAATGTGGTTGCCATAGCAACGGGACACTTCTACCTACAGGTGTGAGTGCAACTATTTGTATTATCTCTTTATTATTTCAGATCCAAAGTAAATCCTAAATTTACATAAAAATTGTCATGTTAAAGGGCGTGTCTACATATACTATTTACCCACAATCCCCTCTGCTCCATTTTAGAAGGAGATGAGAATAAAACAGATCTAACTACAAGAGCTATTTCTTACCTTTCAAAACCACTTTAATTCTCAAAGTCAAAACTCACCACATGTCAACTGTCGCTGACAGACATTACTTCTAATTGGCTGAGGGACACACCACGAGACTTGATCACTCTTCGTGGGGCCAGCCTTGGAAGAGAGTGTTCAGAGTTAAATGGCCGAAACACTCGATGACGCCAAGGTCTACTGCTGATGATGTGTCTCAAATTTAGACTCTAAACAAAAAAACGATCCTAAAAACCTTACTTTAAACCCAACTACTGGGGACTAACACTAAAGCATCACTCATCCCAACCACATCTTAAATAATGCCAACCCAAACACTTGACCTAAACCTAATTTTAGTGACCCATGCCTAATCTTAAGCCTAGGACTCTAAAGCAGCACTCATTTCAACCACATCTTAAATAATCCTAACCCAAACACTTGACCTAAACCTAATATTAGTGACCCATGCCTAATCTTAAGCCTAGGACTCTAAAGCAGCACTCATTTCAACCACATCTTCAATAATCCTAACCCAAACACTTGACCTAAACCTAATATTAGTGGCCCATGCCTAATCTTAAGCCTAGGACTCTAAAGCAGCACTCATTTCAACCACATCTTCAATAATCCTAACCCAAACACTTGACCTAAACCTAATATTAGTGGCCCATGCCTAATCTTAAGCCTAGGATTTAAGGCAGCACTCATTCAAGCCACTCCTTTTATATACCTAATCTCGACCATTACTCTAAACCTAATCATTGGGAACACATGGCTGAACTTCAGCCTCTTTAATACAAATCTTCTTCACTTCCTCCCCCTTCCCCTCCCCCATGCCTCCTCCTAGGTTGTGTGGGTTGAGGGGTAGGGGTTGAGCTCACGCCTGGACAGGTGGGGGAGTAGCTCGACCCCGGACAAGGGTTCTACTCCTTTGCTCTTCCTCTTCCTCTCCCGCTTCCCCTCCTTTTCTTTATTTCTTCCCCCTCTCCTTCCCCATACCTCTTTGGATGTGTGTGGTGGGTAGGTTTGGTGGAGCACGCGCCTGGACAGGTGGGGGAGTGGCTCGACCCTGGACAAGGGTTCTACTCCTTTGCTCTTCCTCTCCTTCTTCATCACCACAGCCACTCCTTTTCCTCCCTTCTTTTTGCACCTACTACTGCCACACCTTCTTTTTCAGGTGTATGGATTGTCTACACTTGGAACCAATCTAACATAATGCAGTGGAACGGGGGACTGCGGATGACGTACGTGGGCCAGTGCATACCTTTGGCTCTCCTTAACTGTTCATTCACATGGAATGAACAGGGAGGTCATCGGGATATTCCCCTAACCTAACCCTAGACAGTTAGGTATTGCTTGAATGGAGCTGGCGGTCGCCGCTGAACTTCTTTGTGGCCTAGGTTGGGGTCCAGGGGAGACCCGCTCTACATACACCGGAGTGCCCTGGGCTATCTTCCCAGATGCTCACGCTCGGCGTGGCTTAAACTCTTCGCAGGTGTGGACCTCCGACATGGCTTCATTGGAGGCTGGCTGGTGTGGGCCAGTGACATTCAAGTATTATACCTCATTAAGTATATATCTTACAATATAGTACCTATAATACATAAGAACAGGTAAGTATGAGACTGGGTGACTCGAGTCACGTTTAAATTCGCTTCATTTAACTAATGCAGAAGAACAGGTAAGTATGGGCTTGTGAGACTCATCTCAAGTTTTACAACGGCTCCACTTCACATTAATACAGAAAGATTGGTAAATACGAAGCAAAATTACTCTATTCAAGTTAAAATTATCCTAATTACAACACATTTACTCCATTCCAACCTCCAGTATTTTAAAACAGTCCAATTTAGCCAATTTCATTGATAAACATGGCATTTGATACACTTTTCATCAAATTGCGCCCCCTTGCGCTGTAGTTACAGCAATATGGATGGCACCAATGGATTCCCCGCCCCAAGAAACCCCTGGTTGGACCCAAATCCCTTCTCTGTAGCATATTCCCTTGCAGAAATAATCTTAAAAATACGTTTGCTTACCCACAATCCTGTTGGACGCATAATTTAAACAACTATGAACGTTTTGGTTCATATCTTCGTAACCAAACATCACACAGGGTTCATACAGACATCGTTGGACTCGTCTTTATCCCAGCTTTAATATTTGATCTTATTCTATCTTAATAATCAACATTTTGAAAACATGCGTTTGCACCATGACTGAGACCTGTGTGCAGATCAATGCCACCAGAGGCTTCACAGAGATCTGCCAAATCTGACACACTCCAGGGGTCGTGCGGTGTATTTGGGACACTGGAGCTTGGTGTACAGGCCTGTGCGCGTGAGGCCCCCTACAGCCCAGGTCGTCAAACCCAACTGGCTCCGCCTGGACAAAATGTGGTTGCCATAGCAACGGGACACTTCTACCTACAGGTGTGAGTGCAACTATTTGTATTATCTCTTTATTATTTCAGATCCAAAGTAAATCCTAAATTTACATAAAAATTGTCATGTTAAAGGGCGTGTCTACATATACAAATACTATTTACCCACAATCCCCTCTGCTCCATTTTAGAAGGAGATGAGAATAAAACATATCTAACTACAAGAGCTATTTCTTACCTTTCAAAACCACTTTAATTCTCAAAGTCAAAACTCACCACATGTCAACTGTCGCTGACAGACATTACTTCTAATTGGCTGAGGGACACACCACGAGACTTGATCACTCTTCGTGGGGCCAGCCTTGGAAGAGAGTGTTCAGAGTTAAATGGCCGAAACACTCGATGACGCCAAGGTCTACTGCTGATGATGTGTCTCAAATTTAGACTCTAAACAAAAAAACTATCCTAAAAACCTTACTTTAAACCCAACTACTGGGGACTAACACTAAAGCATCACTCATCCCAACCACATCTTAAATAATGCCAACCCAAACACTTGACCTAAACCTAATTTTAGTGACCCATGCCTAATCTTAAGCCTAGGACTCTAAAGCATCACTCATTTCAACCACATCTTCAATAATCCTAACCCAAACACTTGACCTAAACCTAATATTAGTGACCCATGCCTAATCTTAAGCCTAGGACTCTAAAGCAGCACTCATTTCAACCACATCTTCAATAATCCTAACCCAAACACTTGACCTAAACCTAATATTAGTGACCCATGCCTAATCTTAAGCCTAGGACTCTAAAGCAGCACTCATTTCAACCACATCTTCAATAATCCTAACCCAAACACTTGACCTAAACCTAATATTAGTGGCCCATGCCTAATCTTAAGCCTAGGATTTAAGGCAGCACTCATTCAAGCCGCTCCTTTTATATACCTAATCTCGACCATTACTCTAAACCTAATCATTGGGAACACATGGCTGAACTTCAGCCTCTTTAATACAAATCTTCTTCACTTCCTCCCCCTTCCCCTCCCCCATGCCTCCTCCTAGGTTGTGTGGGTTGAGGGGTAGGGGTTGAGCTCACGCCTGGACAGGTGGGGAGTAGCTCGACCCCGGACAAGGGTTCTACTCCTTTGCTCTTCCTCTTCCTCTCCCGCTTCCCCTCCTTTTCTTTATTTCTTCCCCCTCTCCTTCCCCATACCTCTTTGGATGTGTGTGGTGGGTAGGTTTGGTGGAGCACGCGCCTGGTCAGGTGGGGGAGTGGCTCGACCCTGGACAAGGGTTCTACTCCTTTGCTCTTCCTCTCCTTCTTCATCACCACAGCCACTCCTTTTCCTCCCTTCTTTTTGCACCTACTACTGCCACACCTTCTTTTTCAGGTGTATGGATCGTCTACACTTGGAACCAATCTAACATAATGCAGTGGAACGGGGGACTGCGGATGACGTACGTGGGCCAGTGCATACCTTTGGCTCTCCTTAACTGTTCATTCACATGGAATGAACAGGGAGGTCATCGGGATATTCCCCTAACCTAAACATAACAACCCTGACACTAACCTTAAAACCCGAAACTAACCCTAACCTTAAAACCATAAACCTGGCGCTAACCTTAAAACCATAAACCTGGCGCTAACGTTAGTTTCTGAATCCTAACCTCTACCTCAAACCTGGCCCTGACCTTAATCCTGACCTTCTTCTTTTCACTTATCGAACCATAACCTCCCACCTTAACCTTTTAATTAGCCTAACACCTAACCCAAACCCTGACCACAGCCTCTAACCTGAACTTTAACCCCTACCTTAACCCCAACCCAAAAAACCCGAACCCCAATTGTGGCTGGTGGTGGCCACCCCGTCAAACCAGGGAAGCTAAGCAGGGACAGGCCTGGTCAATACTTGGATGGGAGACCGTTAGTGAGTGAGTGAGTGGTTGGTGGTGGCAACCCCGTCAAACCTGGGAAGCTAAGCAGGGACGGGCCTGGTCAATACTTGGATGGGAGACCGTTAGTGAGTAAGTGGTTGGTGGTGGCAACCCCGTCAAACCTGGGAAGCTAAGCAGGGACGGGCCTGGTCAATACTTGGATGGGAGACCGTTAGTGAGTGAGTGAGTGGTTGGTGGTGGCAACCCCGTCAAACCTGGGAAGCTAAGCAGGGACGGGCCTGGTCAATACTTGGATGGGAGACCAAGTATTTTTACCTTTTTTACACCTTAAAATCTTTTTATCTTTGTTATTTTATCTTTTTGATTTCACTAACATTGTATGTCTGATTAGTTTATAACATTGAACTTAACTAAAAGAAAAAGAAAACAACTAAACGAATATAGTGGTCTTTACTAATCCAAAAAAAACCTGTTGCTTCTCCTTTAAGGAAGAAGCTTACTTCCTGGTTTCACCTGTGTCCAATCAGAAAAGACTTGCCTTAGCTCCCAAGATTCATTGGGGCAACATTTTTTTTAACGAAATTTGGAAAACCATGACTGAGGACAGCATCCCATTGAAGGGGGTTCAGCATTACCTCCGCATTCAAGCTGCATCTTCCAAGAGGACGGATTCTTAGGTGAGTATCTGTAAAAATAAAAAACAGACTTTCTGAGGTTGTGCGGTGTATGGAACACAGAAAGATCTGACACTAGTCATCCCTGGGTTATATGTTCTATATGCCCAGGGGTGCTAGCCAACAGACCTCCTGGGGCTGTGCGGTGTATGGAGCACAGGAGGTTTGGTAGACCCAGGTGTCTTCTCCTCCAGCAGGGAGACTTAACTGGAAGGCAGTGCTTTGCACGGCTGGTCCGGGGCGGTTTCCTTGTCGGGCTGCGGGAGGGCAATCCTGTGGGACAAGGGAGGCAACGCTCTGTCGGGGCTGGCCCTTGTTCCTTTGCCCTGAGGCGTTCCGGGAGGCACTGCTTGGCAGGGCTGGCCTGGTTCGCTGACATAGGGACAGGTTGCTTCTCTCTGTGACCCAAGGAGGTTCTCCTCCAGCAGGGAGACTTAACTGGAAGGCAGTGCTTTGACACGGCTGGTCCGGGGCGGTTTCCTTGTCGGGCTGCGGGGAGAGCAATCCTGTGGGACAAGGGAGGCAACGCTCTGTCGGGGCTGGCCCTTGTTCCTTTGCCCTGAGGCGTTCCGGGAGGCACTGCTTGGCATGGCTGGCCTGGTTCGCTGACATAGGGACAGGTTGCTTCTCTCTGTGACCCAAGGAGGTTATTGGACACATGGCTACGAGCGGGGGTTTGGAACTCTTGGTAGCACTGACTGCCGCGGAGGGTCCGAACCCCAGCTGACCACCGGGAACTGCTTGCACACTGCTTGCACTGCTTGCAGGGCTGGTCCTGGTTGGCGCAGCATAGCTCTAAGCCATGGATCTACAGGGGTCAAGGTCTTCCTTGCCCCGTACATTCTCAAGACGAGAGACGACCTACAGCGGCACCCTTATTAGACTCTGACTGGGATACCTAGCGGTGTGAACGAACAGTCGGTAGATCGAGGAGGGTGGTAAGTATACAGCCCCCAGGTTCCGACTATAGGACAGCACTATGGGTGTGGCGGTCCAGGGCATCAGGACCTTAAATGTAGCCCAGTCTTCTATGGGGCTTAGCCCCGCTCATGCAACAGCACATATGCACAACACACGTTTTGATCTGACTTTACAAATCCCCTTTAACCCTTCCCAATTTTATCCCCTGACCTACTAGGGGTCCAGGCCGAGGATGCGTCACCCTTCTCCCTAAATGGGGACATGACTGTTTTGGGTCGTTTGGGGTGCCGGTTTTTGGTGGTCCAGTTTCCACCATCTCTGGCCCCTCCAAACCAAGGTTTCATCTGGAAGGCAATGCTTTGCCAGAGCTGGTCCAATGATCCTTGGAGGTTTTTTGGTTTGGACATTCTTAGGGATTGGAGAGGCAATGCTTGGACATGGCTGGCTCTTATTCCCTTTTCCTGACTGGAATCTGGAAGGCAATGCTTGGTCATGGCTGGTCTGGACCTGAAGGAAAGGATGTTTTCCCATAGACCCTTGGAGGCCCCCACAAGATATCAGGACAAGCTATGGTCCCCATAGTATATCGTAAGTCCCTTAAACCATGTCCTAAATACTTACGCCTGTTTAAACCCCCAACTCTCCATTACTAATTATATAGGAGTCTTTAAAGTTATCACGTTAATTCCTACAAAAAAAACTCTAGCGTATTATTAAATTATTTTGTCCTTTACTTCGACAAAACCCGTTTTAAAACCGACAGGAATCTAGAATCTCAGACCAACCGAGTTCCTGATATTTATTTATTTTGACCCAATACCCAGACGTTCATCAACATTCAAACTTTAGCTTTAGCTACTCTATCTTTTAATAAAACCTCATACTACCACTCAGAACAGAACTTAAATCTTGACTCTCTTCACTCTAAGAAATGGTTACTTGCCCACCTTTACTTAAACATACTTTAATTTAGCATAGACACACCGCGGGACTTGATCAACCCCGGCGGGGCCTTCCTTGGATGAGGGTGTATAGTGGTAATGGCCGAAACACCCTGTGATTCCAAGGTGCACTACTGAAGATGTGTCTACAATATTTTTAAAATCATATATTTTCCATCAAAGACAAACTCAATGTTCCCTCAATTTACAAATTCACTCTAAAAATACTCAAACTGTTTATAACCACTTTAACCCTCCTTATAACTCCAGTTTTAAGAACATGACTATCGTTGCTCGCTAGTGAGTGTCCTGTAACCAAAATCGTATTTCTCAGTTAGTTACAATTACTCAAAAGATCTATTCTTCTTGTTGCTTTATACCATCTTAAAACTCTGGTTAGTGTTCCTTAACCAAAACCTTATTTCTACATTTGCCATCATTTTAGTTTAAAAACGTTAGAATAGGAAACTATAAACAATATACATGGACTAAAACAACACCTAAAATAACCATAACCCAAACACGTACCTAACAACAGTAGCCCGTGCCTAAACTTAAGCCAAGGACTCAAAAAACATAACTCATTCTAACCACGTTTAAATAACCCTAACCTAAGCACTGGTCCTGAACTTAGCATTATTAGCCCGTGCCTAAACTTAAGCCTAGGACTCTAAAAACAGCACTCATTCCAACCACATCTGGAATAATCCCAACCCCAACACGTGTCCTAAACCTAACACAGGTGGCCCGTGCCTAAACTTAAGCCAAGGACTCAAAAAAAACAGAACTCATTCTAACCACGTTTAAATAACCCTAACCTTAGCACTTGTCCTGAACTTAGCATTATTAGCCCGTGCCTAAACTTAAGCCTAGGACTCTAAAAACAGCATTCATTCCAACCACGTCTGGAATAATCCTAACCCCAACACGTGTCCTAAACCTAACACAGGTGGCCCGTGCCTAAACTTAAGCCAAGGACTCAAAAAACAGAACTCATTCTAACTACGTTTAAATAGCCCTAACCTAAGCACTGGTCCTGAACTTAGCATTATTAGCCCGTGCCTAAACTTAAGCCTAGGACTCTAAAAACAGCACTCATTCCAACCACATCTGGAATAATCCTAACCCCAACACGTGTCCTAAACCTAACACAGGTGGCCCGTGCCTAAACTTGAACCTACGACTCTAAAGCAGTACTCATTCCAAATCAATATTCCCTAGAATTCACTCTAAAAATAAACAAAAATATATATATCGTCGCTTTAACCCTTCTTATAACTCCAACTATGTAAAAATGTCGATTTTCGCCTTAACGCATATCTCATAACTCCAGTCGTGGGAAATTGTCTATCGTCGCTTTAACCTTTCTCAACTCCAGTTAGTGTCATCTACCCAAAACAATATTGTTAGTATAACACCTTTCAGTGTCATTGGAATAGGAAACTGCGGACGACGTACGTGGGCCAGTGCATACCTTTGGCTCTCCTTAACTGTTCATTCACATGGAATGAACGGGGAGGTCATCGGGATATTCCCCTAACCTAACCCTAACCCTAACCTAATCATTGGGAACACATGGCTGAACTTCAGCCTCTTTAATACAAATCTTCTTCACTTCCTCCCCCCTTCCCCTCCCCCATGCCTCCTCCTGGGTTGTGTGGGTTGAGGGGTAGGGGTTGAGCTCACGCCTGGACAGGTGGGGGAGTAGCTCGACCCCGGACAAGGGTTCTACTCCTTTGCTCTTCCTCTTCCTCTCCCGCTTCCCCTCCTTTTCTTTATTTCTTCCCCCTCTCCTTCCCCATACCTCTTCTTTGGATGTGTGTGGTGGGTAGGTTTGGTGGAGCACGCGCCTGGACAGGTGGGGGAGTGGCTCGACCCTGGACAAGGGTTCTACTCCTTTGCTCTTCCTCTCCTTCTTCATCACCACAGCCACTCCTTTTACTCCCTTCTTTTTGCTCCTACTACTGCCACACCTTCTTTTTCAGGTGTATGGATCGTCTACACTTGGAACCAATCTAACATAATGCAGTGGAACGGGGGACTGCGGATGACGTACGTGGGCCAGTGCATACCTTGGCTCTCCTTAACTGTTCATTCACATGGAATGAACAGGGAGGTCATCGGGATATTCCCCTAACCTAACCCTTGTCCTGAACTTAGCATTATTAGCCCGTGCCTAAACTTAAGCCTAGGACTCTAAAAACAGCACTCATTCCAACCACATCTGGAATAATCCTAACCCAAATACGTGTCCTAAACCTAACACAGGTGGCCCGTGCCTAAACTTGAACCTACGACTCTAAAGCAGTACTCATTCCAAATCAATATTCCCTAGAATTACTCTAAAAATAAGGAAAAATATAAAAAATGCATATATCGTCGCTTTAACCCTTCTTATAACTCCAACTATGTAAAAATGTCTATTTTCGCCTTAACCCGTATCTCATAACTCTAGTCGTGGGAAATTGTCTATTGTCGCTTTAACCTTTCTCAATTCCAGTTAGTGTCATCTACCCAAAACAATATTGTTAGTATAACACCTTTCAGTGCAATTGGAATAGATAACTGCGGCCGACGTACGTGGGCCAGTCCGTACCTTTGGCTCTCCTTAACTGTTCATTCACATGGAATGAACAGGGAGGTCATCGGGATATTCCCCTAACCTAACCCTAAACTATACCCCGCGTTGGCCCCTGGTTAGATCTCTCCTGTGGTTCTACTCGAGGTTTATTTTTTCTGGGTTTTTGAGTGTTTCCTTCCCATGTCGTAGAGTCTAAGGACAGGGGACATCCACTTGGCTCGTTGATGGATTGATGGATTGATTGATTGATTGATTGATTGATTGATTGATTGATTGATTGATTGGGGACAGATGGAGAGATGCTTTATTTATGTAACACCAATAAAACACAGACAAGTTTGGATAAAGACTTTTATTCACATCCAAGTTGATGGACAACATACCAATTACCAAGTTCGAAACTCACAGAATTCTCTCGTTTGGTCCAAATGGTTCAGGGGCCTGATCCATTTGGACCAAACCTTGTGTGGGAGCTTGTCAGGCTCATGTTCACAGTTTCATCACACACAGTGATGTTTCAAAGACTGGATTCTGATTCTACCGTGAAGCCAAGGCCAGTGCGCTGCATGTGAACAGCTAGGGTTTGGGGTGAGGTTTATTTGGGTATTTGCCTTGCCTAGACAGCTCGTTTGAAGATGCAGACAGTTTGAAGACTGCTGCTCCTCTGCTGATCAGGTTTGTTTTGTACGTACAGAGGCCCTGTCTGAACCAGGCAGAGGAGGTTTGATCCTGGTTAAATATCTGAAAAACACTTTGTTTTTGCCACAATTCTGATGTTTTACAAAACACAGAGGGACTTTAAGGTGCACGAGTCTCAGAGGCACATCCAGGTGACATGCAGGTCACATGCAGGTTACTGTGGGCCACTCATGGGTCATGTGATCAAGGGGATGGCCTCTATAAGATTAGCACCAACTGAATCATTTACTGGATACAAACATTTTCTAAAATTATCTGTTCGCTCGGTTTCAGTCCTGCTTCAGTCTTGTTTTAGTCCCACTTTACAGTCGTGTCATTCCTTTTTCAATCTGGCTTTAGTGTCACTTTTTTCCTTTACACCTGCTCAAGTTCAGCTTCATTGTGTTATAACAAAACATTTTCAGAAATGGGAAAGTGAAAAATAAAGGAACAGAACAGACAGTACCGGACTAACTGTGCAAACTGAGCGATTAGGAGACGGACCTAACGGAGCAGGCACCGAAGAAACTAGTGACCTAGTAGTGTCCTAACAAGTAGTGACCTAACAAAGTAATGACCTAACAAAGTAGTGACCTAACAAAGTGGTATCCTAACAAAGTACTGTCATAACAAAGTACTGTCCTAACAAAGTACTGTCCTAACAAAGTATTGTCCTAACAAAGTAGTGACCTAATAAAGTAGTGACCTAATAAAGTAGTGACCTAACCGGTGCCTGCTGAAACAGTGTTGGTACTTTAAAGAGCAGAATGAAACAGTTCCGCTGCACCAAGCCATACTTCTTTCTTGTCTGTAAATTACTATGTTTGTCTAAATAATAAAATTTTATAAATATTTCTATTACTCTAAAGTTTGTTTCGAAGCAGTTCATTTAAAGCTGAGGCTCTGTCACAGAAACCAGTCTGTGAACACCTTTCTGTTCCCAGAAAGAACCACAGTCCAGACAACAATCCTTTGGAGGTTCGGAAAGTCTGAGTCTAATGGAGGCCTATTCAGGGGAGTGCAGGCTGGTGACCTCCGGCCTCTGGTTCAGGTGAGGGCGAGGGTTAGCTAACCTCGGTGAGGGTAAGCTAACCCAGGTTGGGGGTAGTGTTAGCTTATTCAGTTATTAAATTAGGGTTAGCTAACACTATCCCTGGTGTTGGGTCCATAGAAACTGTGTTCAATCCTAACGTATGTGGACAGTTAGCAAGCCCGCTAGTCTAGGACTTTGTTCAGGATTTGTTAGCCTGCTCAATGTAACTAACTAAAGCGGCCATGTGGCTAAAGGCCAACGCACACCAGGACGCAGCACGCCGCGGCACGTCCTCTGACGCGCGTCCATGTGGGATTTCAACACACACTGGAGCACGCCGTGTCACGGCACTTCAGAGGCTTTTCTCAAACTGTGCGGGGCTTTAAACACATGATTTATACATTTGTCATAAATAAAAGAAGACACATATGTCTGTGTTGCAAGAGAGAGAGCAAACGTGGCTCTGTTTTTGCAGGTTAATAGCGAGTTGGTGACAGACACGAGTTTAACATGCATCCCCTGACGATGATTTCTCTGGCTCCGTGGCTTCTTCCGTCCCTCCCAACAAAGTTTACAGCGGTCTCTTTGTCTGTCACTGACCAGACTCGCCTTTGTGCCTCTGAAGGAGGTTAAAAGCCTGTGTTTCCCTCCGCGACGGCGCGTCTGGATTCAGCAGAACTGAATCGTGATGCGGGGTCCTGCGTCACCGCGCTTCACTGCAACCTCGGTGTGCGTTCTCTCATAGAAAATAAAGGAGGCGGCTCTTTTGCCGCGCATCAAAGCGTCTCGGTGTGCGTTGGCCTTAACAGTATTTCTGTGATTTCTATGGTTGGGTTAGGGTTAGTTAACCCAGTTATTGGATTAGGGTCAGCTAACCCAGGTTAGGGTTAGCTAACTCTGGTATTGGGGCGGGTTTATTATGACGAGAGCTGATTTCAGAGCCGGTCCTGGTCCTTTGAAGTTCTCCTCCTCACGGAGCGTTTGTGAAGCCGATTACTGTCTCCTGGAAACAGCAAAAGACTTGTTTTTCTATTTTATTGAAACATAAACATAAAACGTATATTGTAATAGTGGACAAATTAACATAAACAGACCAAAACGAAAACAAAAACACATAGGAAAGTTACAATGCATCAGCTCATCCTCTGCCCAAACTGCATGAATGTAAAAGTCAATTTCAGAGACGGTCACTGTCACAGCGCCCCTATCAACTGAAAATGCTCTGGTGAAACTCACCTGTCGTGCACTCCACCTGAGGCTCCTCCCACTGGCCGTTGTCAGTGCAGCGGATGACTGGCACGTGGCGCTGTGTGAAACCAGGCTCACACTGGTACCTGACTACGGATCCGGCCACATAACGCTCTCTACTGCCCCCAAGAGGACGGGCGTTCAACACGTCAGGAGGAGGTCCACACGACACTGAAACATATGTCACACCAGAGGTTATATTACAGAACATTTTAGCTTTGAAGCAACATTTTAGCTTTGATGGAACATTTTAGCTTTGATGGAACATTTTAGCTTTGATGGAACATTTTAGCTTTGACGGAACATTTTAGCTTTGACGGAACATTTTAGCTTAGAAGCAACATTTTAGCTTTGATGGAACATTTTAGCTTTGATGGAACATTTTAGCTTTGATGGAACATTTTAGCTTTGAAGCAACATTTTAGCTTTGATGGAACATTTTAGCTTAGAAGCAACATTTTAGCTTTGATGGAACATTTTAGCTTTGATGGAACATTTTAGCTTAATGGAACATTTTAGCTTTGATGGAAAATTTTAGCTTTGATGGAACATTTTAGCTTTGATGGAACATTTCAGCTTTGACGGAACATTTTAGCTTTGATGGAACATTTCAGCTTTGACGGAACATTTTAGCTTTGATGGAACATTTTAGCTTTGATGGAACATTTTAGCTTTGACGGAACATTTTAGCTTTGACGGAACATTTCAGCTTTGACGAACATTTTAGCTTTGATGGAACATTCAGCTTTGACGGAACATTTAGCTTTGACGGAACATTTTAGCTTTGAGCAACATTTTAGCTTTGACGGAACATTTTAGCTTGATGGAACATTTTAGCTTTGACGGAACATTTTAGCTTTGATGGAACATTTTAGCTTTGATGGAACATTTTAGCTTTGAAGCAACATTTTAGCTTTGAAGCAACATTTTAGCTTTGATGGAACATTTAGCTTTGACGGAACATTTTAGCTTTGACGGAACATTTTAGCTTTGAAGCAACATTTTAGCTTTGACGGAACATTTAGCTTTGAAGCAACATTTTAGCTTTGACGGAACATTTTAGCTTTGACGGAACATTTTAGCTTTGAAGCAACATTTTAACTTTGAAGCAACATTTTAGCTTTGATGGAACATTTTTGCTTTGATGGAACATTTTTGCTTTGACGGAACATTTTAGCTTTGATGGAACATTTTTGCTTTGAAGGAACATTTTAGCTTTGATGGAACATTTTAGCTTTGAAGCAACATTTTAGCTTTGATGGAACATTTTAGCTTTGATGGAACATTTTTGCTTTGACGGAACATTTTAGCTTTGATGGAACATTTTAGCTTTGAAGCAACATTTTAGCTTTGAAGCAACATTTTAGCTTTGAAGCAACATTTTAGCTTTGATGGAACATTTTAGCTTTGATGGAACATTTCAGCTTTGATGGAACATTTTAGCTTTGATGGAACATTTCAGCTTTGACGGAACATTTTGATGGATTGAAAATCAAGTCATAAGAAAATTGCAAACGCAGCTCCATCTCTGAGCTCAGCTCCAGATTGCGTTTGCAACAGTGAAATTGGAGCTTTATGCCGCATTCAGACCGAACGCGATGGAGAAAACAAAATCGTATCAAATGCCAGCTGTTTATCGCTTGAATATTTGGGTGTCACTCGCTTCTATCGCGGCGATTACTCGCTTCTATCGCCAGAGTAAATTCGCCTCCATAGCTTCAAGGATATCAATCAATCAATCAATCAAACTTTATTTATAAAGCGCTTTTCATACCGAAGGCATCACAAAGTGCTTTACAGATTACAACATTTAAATCAAGTATCCAGGCAAACATAATGTCCAAATGAGCGTCAGCAGTGGCGACGAGCGGCGCGGGTGTCCCTGTCCTTAGACTCTCCAGCACGGCAAGGAAAACTCAAACCCGGTGGGAGAAACGAGAAACCTTGGGGAGAACCACAGGCTGGAAAGATCCACTCCCATGGACGGACAGGCTATAGAGACCCAGGCCGATGGGATCCCCTCAGCAGAAGGGCCAGGATCGAGACCATCCAGTCCCCGTTGTCAATCCAGTGGGCAGGGTCCCTCCGTTCAGCCGGGTTCCTCCGTTCAGCCGGGTTCCTCCATTCGATCTAGACAGACACTCCCAAGGGGGAGTGGGACAGGAGACACCATGTGAATAGTAATGAACAGACTACAGATAAGATAAGTATTGTATCATAATAAGACAAGTTGCAGTAAGAAGAAGAAGAGGATAGCGCTCAGTGTACCGTACTTCCCACAGCAGTGTTTCTCCTAGGGCAGCTTTACTTCAGGCTGAGGGTTAGTGCTTTACCTAACTGACCTGATCATAAGCTAATTCAAAGAGGTACGTTTTGAGCCTAGTCTTAAATGTAGGGACTGTGTCTGCTTCTTTAACGTGAGCTGGAAGTTTATTCCATAAAACCGGAGCTTGGTAGCTAAAGGCTCTTCCTCCTACAGTGATTTTGGAGACCCGAGGAATCACTAGTAGCCCTGAGTTTTGAGAGCGGAGTGCTCTGGTTGGCTGATATGGAACGATAGCGTCTTGGAGATAAAGCGGAGCCATACCTTTTTATGGCTTTAAATGTGAGGAGCAGGATTTTAAATTTGATTCTAAATTCTACAGGAAGCCAATGGAGAGACTTTAGCACAGGTGTAATGTGTTCTCTTCTTTTTGTACGCGTTAACAATCTTGCAGCTGCATTTTGAACTAATTGAAAACTTTTTAGGGAACTTTTAGGACACGCTGCTAGCAGGGAGTTACAGTAGTCCAGCCTTGATGAAACAAAGGCATGGATAAGTTTTTCTGCATCACTCTTAGGTAGGATATTTCGTATTTTAGCAATGTTGCGCAGGTGAAAGAACGCAATTTTACAAGCCTGGTTTATATGTGTTTTAAAAGAGAGGTCTTGGTCAAACAGAACTCCAAGGTTTTTTACTGTAGAGCTCGTTGATACGCTAACATTATCCAGGGAGATGATCTGCTGAGATAGAGACTCTCAGTTTTTGAGGACCTAATATAATAACCTCGGTTTTATCAGGGTTAAGGAGGAGGTAATTTACAGTCATCCAGGTGTTAATGGCTTTTACGCAGGAACTAAGCGTATCTAATTTATCTGTCTGACCTGGTTTCATTGATAAGTACAGCTGTGTGTCGTCCGCGTAGCAGTGGAAATTTATATTGTGATTTCGGATTATGTTACCTAATGGAAGCATGTACAATATAAATAAAATTGGCCCGAGAACTGAACCCTGTGGCACCCCATAGCACACTTTGGAACACGGTGAGGACTGTTGGTTTACATTAACAAATTGGTGCCTATCAGATAAGTAAGATTTAACCAAGATAGGGCTGTTCCCCTAATGCCTACGTCAGTTTCTAACCTCTGCAGGAGAATATTGTGGTCGATTGTGTCAAAGGCGGCACTGAGGTCTAACAAAACTAGGATTGAAGCTAATCCGGCGTCAGCTGCTAATAACAGGTCGTTGGTAACTTTGACTAAGGCGGTCTCTGTGCTATGATAAGTTCTGTATCCTGACTGAAATTTTTCAAATAAACTATTGTCCTGTAGGTGGCTGCAAAGCTGCTTAGCCACAACTTTTTCAAGGACTTTAGAAATGAAAGGCAAATTAGATATGGGCCTATAGTTTGCTAAAATATCAGGATCGAGATTGGGTTTTTTCAAAAGTGGTTTGATAACAGCATATTTAAAGGACTTTGGCACATACCCATTTTCTAAAGACGAGTTAATTATTTTCAATATGGTATCTGAGATTTCAGGAGTAATTTCTTTGAGGAGTTTAATTGGGATTGGATCTAGAAGACAAGTTGACGGTTTTGAAGACATAATGATTGATAATACCTCAGCCTCATCTACAGTTATGAACCTGTCTAAGACTTTAAAAGGAGACAATGATTCTACAGCTGGATTTAGATTAGAATAAGATAAGGGAAGCTTATTATTTATTTTATTTCTAATGGTTGTGATTTTATCATTAAAGATTTAAGGAAGTCATCGCAGCTAAGGGTATCAGGAATGGAAGGCACTACTGCGCTGTGACTGTTTGTTAGCCGGGCTACCGTGTTAAAAGAAACCTAGGGTTATTTTTATTTACTTCAATTAATGAAGAGTAGTAATTAGTTTTTGCTTTCCTCATGGCTTGCTTATAGGCGAGTAGGCTATTTCTCCAAGATCTAAGAGATTGCTCAGTGCTAGACTTGCGCCATAACCGTTCTAATTTGCGAGTCTTTTGCTTAAGCGCGCGTGTTTCTGCGTTATACCAGGGAGTGACGCACCTAGGCCGAACAACTTTCTGTTTCAGTGGGGCCGCAACATCAAGGGCTGTTTTTAGTGTGCGCATAACGCTGTCGACAAACTGATCACTTTCATTTAAATCAATAAGCGAGCTATTCTCTATAGACATGATATTAAAGACTGGCTGGATCATTTCTTTAAATTTTAACACAGCTTTTTCAGATAGTGTACGTTTTAATTGAATTTTATCCTGTGGATTAGTATAATCTTCGATTAGGAACTTGAATGTAATTAGAAAATGGTCAGAAAGCGCGGGATTCTGAGGGAGAATGTTTAGGTCGCTAATTTCAATCCCATATGTTAAAACCAGATCAAGAGTGTGTTTATGACAGTGAGTAGGTTGATTCACATTTTGTGTAAAGCCAACCCCATCTAGTAGGGCACTAAATGCCTTGCTCAGACAATCACTATTATTATCACATGAATGTTAAAATCACCTACTATTATAATTTTATTCCAATCCAACACTATACTAGCTAAAAACTCAGAGAACTCTGCTAAGAAGTTTGAATAGGGTCCAGGAGGTCGATAATAATAGCAAGTAGTAAAGCTTTTTGTTTTTTCCATTTGGGACAGGTAAGAGACAGTGTTAGACTTTCAAACGAATTAAACTTTAGGTTATTTTTGGGATTTAGAACAAGATTAGAGTGTGATATCACTGCAACCCCACCACCTCGGCCTGTGGTTCTAGCAGCCTGAAAATTAACATAACTGGGAGGGGTAGATTCATTAAGCCTAACATAGTCATCCTGCTGAAGCCATGTTTCAGTCAGGGCGAGAAGGTCAAAGTTGTTATCGCAATTAAGTCATTTACTAAAAAGGATTTTGATGAGATTGATCTAATATTCAACAACCCACACGTTATGTGCTTAGCACTTTGTTTATTGTTTTGTTTAATGTTAAGTTTACTCTTGGGTATTTGTATTAAGTTATTTGGTCGCACGCCAGCGTTTGTTATGTGAGCTTTTAATGTTTTAGTGCTTGGTATACGGGGGACTGACACAGTCTTTATTTGTTCTGGTATTTGTGTTAAGTTATTTGGTCGCACACCAGCGTTTATTATGTGAGCTTTTGATATTTTAGTTTTTTGGTTTACGGGGGACAGACACAGTCTTTATTTGTTCTGGAGAATCTACACACTTGATTTGTGACAATCCGGGAGCAGGGTCGGTGGTTACAGAGGAGTGTTCTACACTACTGCTCTGCGCCCGGGGCTCATATCTGGACCGTCAATTTGGGCCGCGACCAAGACTATCGGCCATATTTGTAGATAAAAGGGATGCACCATCCAAATTTGGATGTATGCCATCCCTGCGCATGAGCTTGGGCTTTCCCCAAAAGGCGCTCCAATTATTGACATATCCAACGTCATTTTGCTTGCACCATCTAGACAACCAGCAGTTAAATGATAAATGTCTGCTATACATTTCATCATTGACCAAATTGGGCAGAGGACCAGAGTATATTACGGTATCTGACATCGTTTTAGCCAATTCACACACCGCGCCTACTTGCAATTTGAGAACCTCTGACTGTCTCCGCCGGACATCGTTACCACCCGAGTGGATCACGATCTGACGGAACCGCCTCCCTCCCTGCTTTAAGCGCCTAAGGTTACCTTCGATGTCACCAACTCTGGCCCCCGGATAACACCTAACCAAAGCTGCTGGGATCTTCACGTCCCTAACTATGGAGCTTCCAATCACCAGAGTATCAGGTTCAGCCGGTGTGGCGCTGAGGGGAGAAAACCTGTTCTGGACGTGAAGAGTTTGGTGCGCTACGGGTGTGCGCTTAGCACTTCCCCTCCCCGAACAGTCACAAATCCGTCCTGGTCTTGTCCCGGCTGCACGAGACCCGCTGCGGGGCTAGCCTCAGCCTGACTAACCTCTCTAGCGCTGTTGGAGCGGACTGCGGTCCCTGCCACTATCTGACTGTAGCTAACACTAGCCTTCACTACATCTCCGGACAGCCGCTCCTCTAACTCGGACACCCTGGCCTCCAAAGCTACCACTACACTGCACTTAACGCAACTACTCCTATCATCTGTGAAGGAGGCAGGGTTCTGACTCGACATACGGCAAACTGAGCAGGACAGCGCGAAAGAGGCAGAAGTAGACGGGGTAGCCATGGCTAAGCTAGCCAGAGAGCTAACGCGCTACGGAGAAGAGAGAGAAGGAATTAATCCACGCAGAAGTGTTCAAGCGGAGGAAAAAAGTCTCCGTGGAGATAATGGGCCAAATTAGATCTACAATAAGCTAGAGTGGACTCTAAAGCTACGTTTAATACGTGGATTAACAATAGTAACACAGAGAGAGCTAAAAGCTTGGCTTGCCCACAACGAGCGTTTCAACACAGAATGTACTCACCGGATGTGACGACACCGACATATCTACTGCGCCTGCAGAGTTCAGTGACCAACTTATTTCTTTCCTCCACACTCAGGGCCAGGTTCGGAACAGGCTGCTCTCGCTTATTTTGTTCAGATTATTGTTTAATACTCGTTGATCTAGCACTAGAAAAGTTGTGTAGCTGATAAATATAAGACTTTGACTGTTCCAACTCTCTACCGTTGGCGCTTGTGTCTTCCCGCTTCCCCTCCTGCCTTCAGCGGACACACTCCGCTCTACAGCCTCCAGCTCCGGTGTAGGCGTCCTGGCTTCTCCGGACATGTAGCACCACTTTCCCGGACACTGAAGCCTCTTGTACCAGCTAGCTTTTCTGGGTATGTGATGTAATATTTTATTTAACCCTAACCTACCCAAAGTAACACGGTTTTAAATGCATCTGGTTGTTTATTTGTTCCAGAGGAAACACTGGACAGTTTTGTCCGGGTTAATGCTGAAATGCTTGATAAAGTTTTCTCCTCAGTGAGGCCCACCACATGTCTTTTTGGACCCGGTCCCAACCCCGTTTTTTAAAATATTTTATGGATCTTTTAGAGATGAGCTTTTAAACATGATGAATTGCTCTCTTCAGACGGGGTCTTCCCTGCTGCCTTAAAGGGGCGGTGGTGAAGCCCCTGTTAAAGAAGAGTAATTTGGACTGTAATGATTTTAACAATTTTAGACCGGTATCCAACTTATCATTTCTAAGCAAAATTTTAGAAAGCTTGTTTTTACCCAACTTAGCGACTGTATAATTGCACATGATGTCCTTGAAAATTTCAGTCTGGCTTTAGGGTAAACCACAGCACCGAGACGGCCCTTTTAAAGATTTTAAATGATTTTAGATTAAATTATGACTCACAGAAGGTCACAGGATGGAAATAGCCCAAGGCTACAATCCGGTGTGGCTTGTTCATTAACTTGCACTGTCCGACCAAATAAACATAAAACAAACAGTGTTGGTTCTACTGGATCTGAGCGCCGCCTTCGATACAGTCTACCACACTATTCTTTTAACTCATTTAAAACACACCGGCCTCTCTGGTGCTGTCCACAAATGGTTTACATCCTACCTCACAGACAGGACCTTCATGGTGACTGTGGATACCTGCTCCTCTAAGGTCCATAAAATTACATGTGGCGTGCCCAGGGTTCGATTTTAGGCCCAGTGCTATTTAACCTGTATATGCTCCCTCTTGGTGAGGTCATCAGGAGACATGGAGTCAACTTTCATAGTTATGCTGATGATACACAGTTGTACATCTCCATGTCTCCTGATGACACCAGGCCAATGGATGCACTTTTAACTGCATTTTAGATCAAATCCTGGATGGCAGAAAACTTTCTCCAGCTTAACCAGGACAAAACTGAAGTTTTGGTCATCGGTCCTGAGGCCCAGAGAGAGAAACTTTACCCAAACTACAGTCATTATCTTTTAATCCTTCCCCACAGGTGAAGAACCTGGGCGTGACGTTTGACTCTGAGCTGACTTTAATTCCACACATTAAGAATATTACCATCTAAAGAACATAGCCAGAGTCCGCCCCATTCTCTCTCGGGCCAACACGGAGACGCTGATGCATGCTTTTATCACCAGTCGTATCGACTACTGTAATGCCCTGCTCTCTGGTCTTCCCAAAAAGAGTATCTCAGGTTTACAACTTTTACAAAATTCAGCAGCTCGTGTCCTGACGAAGACCAGGAGGCGGGACCACATTACACCGGTTTTAGAGTCGCTGCATTGGCTCCCCGTGTGTTTCAGGATCGATTTTAAAGTTCTTTTAATGGTTTTTAAATATCTTAATGGTCTTGGTTCTTCTTATCTTTCAGAACTGCTTTTACTTATGAACCTTCACGGTCCCTGCGCTCCTCCGGCAGGGGTCTCCTAGTTATTCCTAAGTCAACAGAAAGACTCACAGCGAGGCGTCTTTCCAGTATTACGGCCCTCGCCTCTGGAACGACCTGAGGAGGAGCTCAGGACCACAGAGA
Organism: Neogobius melanostomus; assembly: GCA_007210695.1. Classification (NCBI taxonomy): domain Eukaryota; kingdom Metazoa; phylum Chordata; class Actinopteri; order Gobiiformes; family Gobiidae; genus Neogobius; species Neogobius melanostomus. The sequence continues at coordinate 77,732 of VHKM01001062.1, read as the reverse complement.
ACGTTCATGTATTTAAGAGCAGGCTCAAGACCCACCTTTTTTAGTTTAGCTTTTAACTGATATTTATTTATATTAACTTTATTTATCTGTTTTAATTTTATACAATTATTTATTTGTTTAGTTTCTCTTTTTATTTTTTATCTTGTGCTATTCCACACTTTTAGCCGAGTTTTAGCTGTTTTTAATGTATCTTTTATTTTTATGTTCTCCCAGTGTTTCCTCTGAGGGAGCCCTCTGCCCCGGGAGTGCTGGTTGGCTGTGGCCGTGCGGGCGCTCTCCTGTGGGTGCCTGGATGGAGGTTGGACGTCTATCCTACACCTACTCCGGGCGCCCTGTGTTGGCGCTCTGTGGCTGTGGCCAATGGGCTGCTCTCGGTGCAGACGATGGTGTTTCCTCTCTCGGTCCATCTGTACTCAGCGTTATGTCCCCACTTTATGTCCATTTTTATTTAATACTTTTAACTGCTAGGCTGTGTGTGTGTGTGTGTGTGTGTGTGTGTGTGTGTGTGTGTGTGTGTGTGTGTGGGTGTGGGTGTGGGTGTGGGTGTGGGGGGAGGTGGGGGTTGTTGTTATTTACATATATTTGCTGGTGTGGATGATTTTAATGATTTTTAAGCACTGTAAAGCACTTTGTGTTACATTTTGTATGGAAAGCGCTTTATAAATAAAGTTTGATTTGATGTGGTGCCACTTTCCCGGACACTGAAGTGTTTCATACCGGCTACATGCCGAGCACACGCGGTGGACATTTGGCACTCGTATCTCCCCGTTCCCCCTCCTGCCTTTAGCGCTCGGAGCCTCGAAGGGAGCCCGGGATGGCTAACCGCTGCCCCCGGTGTCTGTGAGCTCTCCCTGGGGGAGATTATAGTAAAAAGCAGCCCTCAGTCCCATCTCACAAGCACTGACAGCAGAATCGCTCTCCCTGGGGGAGATTATAGTAAAAAGCAGCCCTCAGTCCCATCTCATAAGCACTGACAGCAGAATCGCTCTCCCCTGGGGGAGATTATAGTAAAAAGCAACCCTCAGTCCCATCTCACAAGCACTGACAGCAGAATCGCTCTCCCTGGGGGAGATTATAGTAAAAAGCAACCCTCAGTCCCATCTCACAAGCACTGACAGCAGAATCGCTCTCCCTGGGGGAGATTATAGTAAAAAGCAGCCCTCAGTCCCATCTCACAAGCACTGACAGCAGAATCGCTCTCCCTGGGGGAGATTATAGTAAAAGCAACCCTCAGTCCCATCTCACAAGCACTGACAGCAGAATCGCTCTCCCTGGGGAGATTATAGTTAAAAGCAGCCCTCAGTCCATCTCACAAGCACTGACAGCAGAATCGCTCTCCCTGGGGGAGATTATAGTTAAAAGCAACCCTCAGTCCCATCTCACAAGCACTGACAGCCCTAATTAGCTCTCTCTGCCCAACACAGCTGTATCGTGTATTTTCAATGTGAAAACATCCAGCCCTGTCACTAAATAAGGCAATGGGATTATAATCCCAGTCTTTGAGCATGTTGTGCTCACGTCACAAAACAGCTCTGTCTTCTGATTGGTCAACGTGCCGAGAATTGACCAGAAAGTTCAGATTTTCAATTTGAGGCGAAATTGCAGAATCGCTTTACCGCTTCGCTCCAGATGCGAGCCAAACGCAGCTTCCGCCACATTTGTTCCGTTCTGGTCGTTCTACTCGCCCTCGTCGCCCTCATCGCCGCGCTCTACTCTCATCCATCGCACCGCCGGCCTTTCATTCGCTCTTTAGCGCCCCCTAACCCCTGGCATAGGCATAACATGTAAATCACTCGCCCCTGACTCCTCCATCGCGTTAAGGTCTGAATGTGGCATTAAAGGGATGAGATAGAAGATAGTTAGATAGATAGTTTTGAGTGCCAGTGCTTTTAGCAGAAGTTGTGAATAGGTCTGGGATCATCTACACATTAAACTAAAAAAAAAAAAAAAAAAAAAAAAAAAACTGAAATAATAAAATAATTTTAACTGTTTTAAATTCGGTCTGGTCCCTCAAATTGTGACGATGCTCTGACTTTTTAACACATTTTTGTTCCATAATTCTGTTCAGGAATCGAGTTTAGTTTAACTCAATCCTAATCTAAATAACCATGTGCCACAGGAACTAACCACTTGCCACAGAGACTAACCACTGCACAGAGACAACCACTGTGCCACAGGAGACTAACCACTGTGCCACAGGAGATAACCACTGTGCCACAGGAGACTAACCACTGTGCCACAGGAGACTAACCACTGTGCCACAGGAGACTAACCACTGTACCACAGGAGACTAACCGCTCTGTCACAGGAGACTAACCGCTCTGCCACAGGAGACTAACCACTGTGCCACAGGAGACTAACCACTGTGCCACAGGAGACTAACCACTGTGCCACAGGAGACTAACCACTGTGCCACAGGAGACTAACCACTGTGCCACAGGAGACTAACCACTGTGCACAGGAGACTAACCACTGTACCACAGGAGACTAACCACTGTACCACAGGAGACTAACCACTGTGCCACAGGAGACTAACCACTGTGCCACAGGAGACTAACCACTGTACCACAGGAGACTAACCACTGTGCCACAGGAGACTAACCACTGTACCACAGGAGACTAACCACTGTACCACAGGAGACTAACCACTGTACCACAGGAGACTAACCACTGTACCACAGGAGAATAACCACTGTGCCACAGGAGACTAACCACTGTGCCACAGGAGACTAAAACCACTGTGCCACAGGAGACTAACCACTGTGCCACAGGAGACTAACACCCAACTGCGAGCTATTCTCTATAGACATGATATTAAAGACTGGCTGGATCATTTCTTTAAATTTTAACACAGCTTTTTCAGATAGTGTACGTTTTAATTGAATTTTATCCTGTGGATTAGTATAATCTTCGATTAGGAACTTGAATGTAATTAGAAAATGGTCAGAAAGCGCGGGATTCTGAGGGAGAATGTTTAGGTCGCTAATTTCAATCCCATATGTTAAAACCAGATCAAGAGTGTGTTTATGACAGTGAGTAGGTTGATTCACATTTTGTGTAAAGCCAACCCATCTAGTAGGGCACTAAATGCCTTGCTCAGACAATCACTATTATTATCAACATGAATGTTAAAATCACCTACTATTATAATTTTATTCCAATCCAACACTATACTAGCTAAAACTCAGAGAACTCTGCTAAGAAGTTTGAATAGGGTCCAGGAGGTCGATAAATAATAGCAAGTAGTAAAGCTTTTTGTTTTTTCCATTTGGGACAGGTAAGAGACAGTGTTAGACTTTCAAACATATTAAACTTTAGGTTATTTTTGGGATTTAGAACAAGATTAGAGTGTGATATCACTGCAACCCCACCACCTCGGCCTGTGGTTCTAGCAGCCTGAAAATTAACATAACTAGGAGGGGTAGATTCATTAAGCCTAACATAGTCATCCTGCTGAAGCCATGTTTCAGTCAGGGCGAGAAGGTCAAAGTTGTTATCGCAAATTAAGTCATTTACTAAAAAGGATTTTGATGAGATTGATCTAATATTCAACAACCCACACGTTATGTGCTTAGCACTTTGTTTATTGTTTTGTTTAATGTTAAGTTTACTCTTGGGTATTTGTATTAAGTTATTTGGTCGCACGCCAGCGTTTGTTATGTGAGCTTTTAATGTTTTAGTGCTTGGTATACGGGGGACTGACACAGTCTTTATTTGTTCTGGTATTTGTGTTAAGTTATTTGGTCGCACACCAGCGTTTATTATGTGAGCTTTTGATATTTTAGTTTTGGTTTACGGGGGACAGACACAGTCTTTATTTGTTCTGGAGAATCTACACACTTGATTTGTGACAATCCGGGAGCAGGGTCGGTGGTTACAGAGGAGTGTTCTACACTACTGCTCTGCGCCCGGGGCTCATATCTGGACCGTCAATTTGGGCCGCGACCAAGACTATCGGCCATATTTGTAGATAAAAGGGATGCACCATCCAAATTTGGATGTATGCCATCCTGCGCATGAGCTTGGGCTTTCCCCAAAAGGCGCTCCAATTATTGACATATCCAACGTCATTTTGCTTGCACCATCTAGACAACCAGCAGTTAAATGATAATGTCTGCTATACATTTCATCATTGACCAAATTGGGCAGAGGACCAGAGTATATTACGGTATCTGACATCGTTTTAGCCAATTCACACACCGCGCCTACTTGCAATTTGAGAACCTCTGACTGTCTCCGCCGGACATCGTTACCACCCGAGTGGATCACGATCTGACGGAACCGCCTCCCTCCCTGCTTTAAGCGCCTAAGGTTACCTTCGATGTCACCAACTCTGGCCCCCGGATAACACCTAACCAAAGCTGCTGGGATCTTCACGTCCCTAACTATGGAGCTTCCAATCACCAGAGTATCAGGTTCAGCCGGTGTGGCGCTGAGGGGAGAAAACCTGTTCTGGACGTGAAGAGTTTGGTGCGCTACGGGTGTGCGCTTAGCACTTCCCCCTCCCGAACAGTCACAAATCCGTCCTGGTCTTGTCCCGGCTGCACGAGACCCGCTGCGGGGCTAGCCTCAGCCTGACTAACCTCTCTAGCGCTGTTGGAGCGGACTGCGGTCCTGCCACTATCTGACTGTAGCTAACACTAGCCTTCACTACATCTCCGGACAGCCGCTCCTCTAACTCGGACACCCTGGCCTCCAAAGCTACCACTACACTACACTTAACGCAACTACTCCTATCATCTGTGAAGGAGGCAGGGTTCTGACTCGACATACGGCAAACTGAGCAGGACAGCGCGAAAGAGGCAGAAGTAGACGGGGTAGCCATGGCTAAGCTAGCCAGAGAGCTAACGCGCTACGGAGAAGAGAGAGAAGGAATTAATCCACGCAGAAGTGTTCAAGCGGAGGAAAAAGTCTCCGTGAGATAATGGGCCAAATTAGATCTACAATAAGCTAGAGTGGACTCTAAAGCTACGTTTAATACGTGGATTAACAATAGTAACACAGAGAGAGCTAAAAGCTTGGCTTGCCCACAACGAGCGTTTCAACACAGAATGTACTCACCGGATGTGACGACACCGGACATATCTACTGCGCCTGCAGAGTTCAGTGACCAACTTATTTCTTTCCTCCACACTCAGGCCAGGTTCGGAACAGGCTGCTCTCGCTTATTTTGTTCAGATTATTGTTTAATACTCGTTGATCTAGCACTAGAAAAGTTGTGTAGCTGATAAATATAAGACTTTGACTGTTCCAACTCTCTACCGTTGGCGCTTGTGTCTTCCCCGCTTCCCCTCCTGCCTTCAGCGGACACACTCCCCGCTCTACAGCCTCCAGCTCCGGTGTAGGCGTCCTGGCTTCTCCGGACATGTAGCACCACTTTCCCGGACACTGAAGCCTCTTGTACCAGCTAGCTTTTCTGGGTATGTGATGTAATATTTATTTAACCCTAACCCTACCAAAGTAACACGGTTTTAAATGCATCTGGTTGTTTATTTGTTCCAGAGGAAACACTGGACAGTTTTGTCCGGGTTAATGCTGAAATGCTTGATAAAGTTTTCTCCTCAGTGAGGCCCACCACATGTCTTTTTGGACCCGGTCCCAACCCCGTTTTTTAAAATATTTTATGGATCTTTTAGAGATGAGCTTTTAAACATGATGAATTGCTCTCTTCAGACGGGGGTCTTCCCTGCTGCCTTTAAAGGGGCGGTGGTGAAGCCCCTGTTAAAGAAGAGTAATTTGGACTGTAATGATTTTAACAATTTTAGACCGGTATCCAACTTATCATTTCTAAGCAAAATTTAGAAAAGCTTGTTTTTACCCAACTTAGCGACTGTATAATTGCACATGATGTCCTTGAAAAATTTCAGTCTGGCTTTAGGGTAAACCACAGCACCGAGACGGCCCTTTTAAAGATTTTAAATGATTTTAGATTAAATTATGACTCACAGAAGGTCACAGGATGGAAATTAGCCCAAGGCTACAATCCGGTGTGGCTTGTTCATTAACTTGCACTGTCCCGACCAAATAAACATAAAACAAACAGTGTTGGTTCTACTGGATCTGAGCGCCGCCTTCGATACAGTCGACCACACTATTCTTTTAACTCATTTAAAACACACCGGCCTCTCTGGTGCTGTCCACAAATGGTTTACATCCTACCTCACAGACAGGACCTTCATGGTGACTGTGGATACCTGCTCCTCTAAGGTCCATAAAATTACATGTGCGTGCCCCAGGGTTCGATTTTAGCCCAGTGCTATTTAACCTGTATATGCTCCTCTTGGTGAGGTCATCAGGAGACATGGAGTCAACTTTCATAGTTATGCTGATGATACACAGTTGTACATCTCCATGTCTCCTGATGACACCAGGCCAATGGATGCACTTTTTAACTGCATTTTAGATCAAATCCTGGATGCAGAAAACTTTCTCCAGCTTAACCAGGACAAAACTGAAGTTTTGGTCATCGGTCCTGAGGCCCAGAGAGAGAAACTTTTACCCAAACTACAGTCATTATCTTTAATCCTTCCCCACAGGTGAAGAACCTGGGCGTGACGTTTGACTCTGAGCTGACTTTAATTCCACACATTAAGAATATTACCATCTAAAGAACATAGCCAGAGTCCGCCCCATTCTCTCTCGGCCAACACGGAGACGCTGATGCATGCTTTTATCACCAGTCGTATCGACTACTGTAATGCCCTGCTCTCTGGTCTTCCAAAAGAGTATCTCAGGTTTACAACTTTTACAAAATTCAGCAGCTCGTGTCCTGACGAAGACCAGGAGGCGGGACCACATTACACCGGTTTTAGAGTCGCTGCATTGGCTCCCCGTGTGTTTCAGGATCGATTTTAAAGTTCTTTTAATGGTTTTTAAATGTCTTAATGGTCTTGGTTCTTCTTATCTTTCAGAACTGCTTTTACCTTATGACCTTCACGGCCCCTTCGCTCCTCCGGCAGGGGTCTCCTAGTTATTCCTAAAGTCAACAGAAAGACTCACAGCGAGGCGTCTTTCCAGTATTACGGCCCTCGCCTCTGGAACGACCTGAGGAGGAGCTCAGGACCACAGAGAACGTTCATGTATTTAAGAGCAGGCTCAAGACCCACCTTTTTAGTTTAGCTTTTAACTGATATTTATTTATATTAACTTTATTTATCTGTTTTAATTTTATACAATTATTTATTTGTTTAGTTTCTCTTTTTATTTTTTATCTTGTGCTATTCCACACTTTTAGCCGAGTTTTAGCTGTTTTTAATGTATCTTTTATTTTTATGTTCTCCAGTGTTTCCTCTGAGGGAGCCCTCTGCCCCGGGAGTGCTGGTTGGCTGTGGCCGTGCGGGCGCTCTCCTGTGGGTGCCTGGATGGAGGTTGGACGTCTATCCTACACCTACTCCGGGCGCCCTGTGTTGGCGCTCTGTGGCTGTGGCCAATGGGCTGCTCTCGGTGCAGACGATGGTGTTTCCTCTCTCGGTCCATCTGTACTCAGCGTTATGTCCCCACTTTATGTCCATTTTTATTTAATACTTTTAACTGCTAGGCTGTCTGTGTGTGTGTGTGTGTGTGTGTGTGTGTGTGTGTGTGTGTGTGTGTGTGTGTGTGTGTGTGTGTGTGTGTGTGTGTTGTGTGTGTGTGTGTGTGTGTGTGTGTGTGTGTGTGTGTGGGTGTGGGTGTGGGTGTGGGGGAGGTGGGGGTTGTTGTTATTTACATATATTTGCTGGTGTGGATGATTTTAATGATTTTTAAGCACTGTAAAGCACTTTGTGTTACATTTTGTATGGAAAGCGCTTTATAAATAAAGTTTGATTTGATGTGGTGCCACTTTCCCGGACACTGAAGTGTTTCATACCGGCTACATGCCGAGCACACGCGGTGGACATTTGGCACTCGTATCTCCCCGTTCCCCTCCTGCCTTTAGCGCTCGGAGCCTCGAAGGAGCCCGGGATGGCTAACCGCTGCCCCCGGTGTCTGTGAGCTCTCCCTGGGGGAGATTATAGTAAAAAGCAGCCCTCAGTCCCATCTCACAAGCACTGACAGCAGAATCGCTCTCCCTGGGGGAGATTATAGTAAAAAGCAGCCCTCAGTCCATCTCACAAGCACTGACAGCAGAATCGCTCTCCCTGGGGAGATTATAGTAAAAGCAACCCTCAGTCCCATCTCACAAGCACTGACAGCAGAATCGCTCTCCCTGGGGGAGATTATAGTTAAAGCAACCTCAGTCCCATCTCACAAGCACTGACAGCCCTAATTAGCTCTCTCTGCCCAACACAGCTGTATCGTGTATTTTCAATGTGAAAACATCCAGCCCTGTCACTAAATAAGGCAATGGGATTATAATCCCAGTCTTTGAGCATGTTGTGCTCACGTCACAAAACAGCTCTGTCTTCTGATTGGTCAACGTGCCGAGAATTGACCAGAAAGTTCAGATTTTCAATTTGAGGCGAAATTGCAGAATCGCTTTACCGCTTCGCTCCAGATGCGAGCCAAACGCAGCTTCCGCCACATTTGTTCCGTTCTGGTCGTTCTACTCGCCCTCGTCGCCCTCATCGCCGCGCTCTACTCTCATCCATCGCACCGCCGGCCTTTCATTCGCTCTTTAGCGCCCCCTAACCCCTGGCATAGGCATAACATGTAATCACTCGCCCCTGACTCCTCCATCGCGTTAAGGTCTGAATGTGGCATTAAAGGGATGAGATAGAAGATAGTTAGATAGATAGTTTTGAGTGCCAGTGCTTTTAGCAGAAGTTGTGAATAGGTCTGGGATCATTCTACACATTAAACTAAAAAAAAAAAAAAAAAAAAATAAACTGAAATAATAAAATAATTTTAACTGTTTTAAATTCGGTCTGGTCCCTCAAATTGTGACGATGCTCTGACTTTTTAACACATTTTGTTCCATAATTCTGTTCAGGAATCGAGTTTAGTTTAACTCAATCCTAATCCTAAATAACCACTGTGCCACAGGAGACTAACCACTGTGCCACAGGAGACTAACCACTGTGCCACAGGAGACTAACCACTGTGCCACAGGAGATAACCACTGTGCACAGGAGACTAACCACTGTGCCACAGGAGACTAACCACTGTGCCACAGGAGACTAACCACTGTGCCACAGGAGACTAACCACTGTGCCACAGGAGACTAACCGCTCTGCCACAGGAGACTAACCACTGTGCCACAGGAGACTAACCACTGTGCCACAGGAGACTAACCACTGTACCACAGGAGACTAACCACTGTACCACAGGGGACTACCGCTCTGCCACAGGAGACTAACCACTGTGCCACAGGAGACTAACCACTGTGCACAGGAGACTAACCGCTCTGCCACAGGAGACTAACCACTGTGCCCCACAGGAGACTAACCATGTCCACAGGAGACTAACCACTGTGCCAGGAACAACACTGTGCCAGGAGCTAACCACTGTACCACAGGAGACTAACCACTGTCCACAGGAGACTAACCACTGTGCCACAGGAGACTAACCACTGTACCACAGGAGACTAACCACTGTACCACAGGAGACTAACCACTGTGCCACAGGAGAATAACCATGTCCACAGGAAGAATAACACTGTACCACAGGAGACTAACCACTGTACCACAGGAGACTAACCACTGTACCACAGGAGACTAACCACTGTACCACAGGAAGAACTAACCACTGTACCACAGGAGACTAACCACTGTACCACAGGAGACTAACCACTGTACCACAGGAGATAACCACTGTACCACAGGAGACTAACCCAAAATGTACCCAGACAGGAGACTAACCACTTGTACCACAGGAGAATAACCACTGTACCACAGGAGACTAAACCACTGTGCGACAGGAGAATAAACCATGTACCAACAGGAGACTAACCACTGTGCCAGCAGGAGACTAACCACTGTGCACAGGAGATAACCACTGTACGCAGCAGAGACTAACCGTCTGGCCACAGGAGACTAACCACTGTGCCACAGGAGAATAAACCACTGTAACCACAGGAGACTACCGACTGTGCCATCAGGAGACTAAACCACTGTGCCACAGAAGACTAACCACTGTGGCCACAGGAAGACTAACCACATGTGCCTACAGAGACTAACCGCTGTGGCCACAGGAGACTAACCGCTTTTGTGCCACAGGAGACTAACCGCTCTGGCCACAGGAAGACTAACCGCCTGGGCACAAGGAGACTAACCGCTCTGCCACAGGAGACTAACCGCTCTGCCACAAGGAGACTACACACTGGTGCCACAAGGAGACTGAACCACTCTGCTACAGGAGACTAACCACTCTGCACAGGAGGAGACTAACCACTCTGCTACAGGAGGAGACAACCACTCTGCTACAGGTAGACTAACGCATGTGCCAAACATGGAGACTAACCGCTCTGGCCACAAAGGAGACTAACCGCTCTGCTACAGGAGACTAACACTGTGCCACAGGAGACTAACCACTGTGGCCACAGGAGACTAAACCACTGTGGCCAGCAGGAAGACTAACCACTGTGCCAGCAGGAGACTAACCACGTCTGCACAGGAAGACTAACCGCTCTGCTACAGAACTAACCACTGTGCCAGCAGGAGACTAACCGCTCTGCCACAGGAAGACTAACCAACTCTGCTACAGGAGACCTAACCACTGGTGCCACAGGAGAATAACGCGTGCCACAGGAGACTAACCACTGTGCCACAGGAGAACTAAACCACTGTGCCAGCAGGAGACTAACGGCACTGTGGGCCACAGAGACTAACCACTCTGGGCTACATGGGAGACTAACACTGTGCCACAGAGTACTAACCACTCTGCTACAGGAGACTACCACTGTGCCAGCAGGAGACTAACCACTGTGGCCAGCATGGAGACTAACCACTGTGGCCACAGGAGACTAACCACTCTTCTCTGCTACAGGAGACTAACCACGCTTGCCACAGGAGACTAACCACTGTGGCCACAGGAGTACTAACCAACTCTGCACAGGAGACTAACCACTGTGCACAGGAGACTAACCGACTGTGCCACAGGAAGACTAACCCACTGTGCCAGCAGGAGACTAACGACCACTCTGCTACAGGAGACTAACCGGCTCTGGCCACAGGGACTTAACCACTGTGCCACAGGAGACTAACACTGTGCACAGGCAAGATAACCCTGTGCCACAGGAACTAACCGCTCTGCCAATAGGAGATTAACCACTGTGCCACAGGAGAATAACCGCTGTGGGCCAAGGAACTAACCCGCTCTGCCATAGGAGACTAACCACTGTGGCCACAGAGAATAACCGCTGTTGCCACAAAGGAGAACTAGACCGCTCTGCCACAAGGAGACTAACCGCTCTGCCATAGGAGACTAACCACTGTGCCACAGGAGAATTAACCGCTGTGCCACAGGAGACTACGCTCTGCCATAGGAGACTAACCACTGTGCCACAAGGAGAATAACGCTGTGCCACAGAGACTAACCGCTGCTGGGGAGACAACCGCTTTCTGGGCCAATAGGAGACTAACCACTGTGGCCACAGGAGAATAACCGCTCTGCATAGGAGACTAACCACTGTGGGAACACAGGAGAATAACCGCTGTGGCCACAGGAGACTACCACTGTACCACAGGAGACTAACCACTGTGGCGCACAGGAGATAACCGCTCTGCCATAGGAGACTAACCGCTCTGGCCCAGGAGACTACCGCTCTGGCATAGGAGACTAACCACTGTGGCCCACAGGAGAATAACCGCTCTGCCATAGGAGACTAACTCGCTCCTGCAGCAGGACAAAGAATAACCGCTCTGCCATAAGGAGACTAACCACTTGCCAAGGAGAATACCGCTCTGCCATAGGAGACTAACCACTGTGCCATGCAGGAGAATAACCGGCTGTTGCCACAGGAGACTAACCGCTCTGCATAAGGAGACTAACCGCTGTGCCACAGGAGACTAACCGCTCTGCCATAGGAGACTAACCGCTCTGCTAAAGGAGAATAACCGCTGTGCCAAAGGCTAGGAGCTAACCGTCTGCCACAGGAGACTAACCACTGTTGCCACAGGAGACTAACCACTGTGCCATAGGAGACTAACCACTTGTACACCAGGAGACTAACCACTCTGGCCACAGGAGACTAACCACTGTACCACAGGGGACTAACCGCTGCTGGGCCAAGCAGGAGACTAAGACTGTAACCAGCAGGAGACTAAACGCTGTGCCACAGGAAAGACTAACCGCTGTGCACAGGAGACTAACCCACTGTAACCTACAGGAGACTAACCACTGTAGCCACAGGAGACTAACCACCTCTGCCACAGGAAGACTAAACCACTGTACCCACAGGAGACTAACCACTCGCCACAGGAGACTAACCACTGTAGCCACAGAAGACTAACCGCTCTGGCCACAGGAGAACTAACCCTGTGGCCAGTAAAAAAAAACAGGAGACTAACGCGCTGTGCCACAGGAGACTATAAACCGCTGTGCCCAGGAGAATACCGCTGTGCACAGGGACTAACACTGTGGCCACAGGAGACTAACCACTGTGCCACATGGAGACTAACCATGTGCCACAGGAAGACTAACACTGGTGCCACAGGAGAACTAACCGCTCTGGCATAGGAAGACTAACCATCTGTAACGCACAGGAGACTAACCACTGTGCCACAATGAGACTAACCAACTGTGGGCCACAGTAAGAGACTAAACCACTGTACGCACAGGAGACTAACCAACTGTGCCACAGGAGACTAACCACCTGTGCCACAGGAGACTAACGCTGTGCCAACAGGAGACTAACCGCTCTGGCATAGGAGACTAAACAACTGTACCAGCAGAGACTACCACTGTGCCAGCCAGGAGACTAAACCAACTGTGCCACAGGAGACTAAACCACTGTAACCACAGGAGACTAACCAATGTGGCACAGGAGACTAACCACTGTGGCCAGCAAGGAGACTAACCACTGTGGCACAGGAGACTAACCCACTGTGCCACAGGAACTAACCACTGTGCCAACAAGGAGACTAACCACTGTTGCCACAGGAGACAAACCGCTCTGCCATAGGGAGACTAACCTAACCGCTGTGCCACAGGAGACTAACACTGTGCCACAGGAGACTAACCACTGTGGCCAACAGGAGACAAACCAGATGTGCCACCAGGAGACTAACCACGTGTGCCACAAGGAGACTAACCGCTCTGCCACAGGAGACTAAACCAACTGTGGCCACAGGAAGACTAACCACTGTGCCACAGGAGACTAAACCACGTGCCACACTAACCACCTTGCCACACAGCTAACCACTGTGCCAAGCTAACCACTGTGCCACAGCTAACCACTGTGCCACGAAGACTAACCGCTCTGCCACAGGAGACTAAACCACTGTACCACAGGAGACTAACTCACGTGCCACAGGAAGACTAACCACTGTGCCACAGGAGTACTAACCACTGTGCCACAGGAGACTAACCGCTCTGGCCACAGGAGACTAACCACTGTGCCCAGGAGACTAACCACTGTGCCACAGGAGACTAACGCACTGTGCCACAGTGAAGACTAACCAGCTGTGGCCACAGGAAGACTAACCACTGTGCACAGGAAGACAACCACTGTGGCCACAGGAGACTAACACTCTGCCCACAGGAGACTAACCAACATGTACCACAGGGACTAACCGCTCTGCCAGCAGGAGACACTAACCACTGTACACCACAGGAGACTAACCGCTCTGGCCACAGGAGAACTAACCGCTGTGCACAGGAAGACTAACCGCTGTGCCACAAGAGAATAACGCGCTGTGGGCCACAAGGGGACTAACCAAATGTGGCCAACAGGAGACTAACCACTGTGCACAGGAAGACTAACCGCTGTGCCACAGGAGAACTAACCGCTCTGCCTCAGCAGGAGACTAAAACGCACTGTTGCTACAGGAGACTAACCACTGTGGCCACAGGAGACTACGGCTCTGCATAGGAGACTAACCACTGTACCATCAGGAGAACTAACCACTGTGCCACAGGAGCTAACTAACCGCTCTGCCACAGGAGACTAACCGCTCTGGCCACAGGAGACTACTCACTGTGCCACAGGAGACTTAACCGCTCTGCCATAGGAGACTAACCACTGTACCAACAGGAGACTAACCACTGTGCCCAGGAGACACCACTGTACACAGGAGACTAACCGCTCTGCCACAGGAGACTAAGTCCACTGTGCCACAGGAGACTAACCGCTCTGCCACAAAGGAGACTAACCCGCTCTGCACAGGAGACTTATACCACTGTACGACACAGGAAGACTAAACCGGCTCTGCCACAGGAAGACTAACCGCTAATGCCATAGGAGACTAACCACTGTACGCACAGGAGACTAACCACTGTTGGCCCACAGGAGACTAACCACTGTGCCACGGAGACTAACCGCTCTGGCCATAGGAGACTAACCACTGTACCACAGGCAGACTAACCACTGTACCACAGGAGACTAACCGCTCTACATAGGAGACTAACCACTGTACCACAGGAGAACTAACCAATGTGCCACAGGAGACTACCCACTGTACCACAGAAGACTAACCACTGTGCCACAGAAGACTAACCACTGTACCAGCAGGAGACTAACCACTGTGGGGCCACAGGAGACTAACCACTGTACCACAGGAAGACTAACCACTGTGCCACAGGAGACTAACCACTGTACCCAGGAGACTAACCACTGTGCCAACAGGAGACTAACCACTGTGTCCACAGGAGACTAACTCACTGTGCCACAGGAGGACTAACACCACTGTAACCACAGGAGACTAACCAATGTGGCCACAAGGAGACTAACCGCTCTGCACCAAGGAGACTAACGCACTGTGCGCACAGGAGACTAACCACTGTACACAGCAGAGACTAACCGGCTGTGCCATCAGGAGACTAACCACTGTGCCACAGGAGACTAACCACATGTGCCACAGGAAGACAACCACTGTGCCACAGGAGACTACACCACTGTTACCACAGGAGACTAACCACTGTGCCACAGGAGACTAACCGCTCTGCCATAGGAGACTAACCAACTGTACCACAGGAGACTAACCACTGTGCCGCAGGAGACTAACGCTCGTGCAACAGGAGACTATAACCACTGTGGCCACAGGAGACTTAACCGCTGTGCCAGGAGACTTAAACCACTGTGCACAGGAACTAACCGCTCTGCCATCAGGAGAATAACCACTGTGGCCAAACAGGAGTACTAACCGCTCTTTGCCAGCAGGAGACTAACCAGCTCTGCCACAGGACTAACCGCTCTGGCCAGCAGGAACTAACCCCGCTCTTGCCACAGGAGACTAACACTGTACCAAGGAGACTAACCACTGTGCCACAGGAAGAATAACCACTGTGCCACACGGAGACTAACCGCTCTGCGCACAGGAGCCTAACCACTGTGCACAGAGACTAAACCACTGTACCACATGGAGACCTAACCACTGTGCCACAGGAGACTAACCACTGTAGCCACAGGGAAAGACTAACCACTGTGCAGCCAGGAGACTAAGACCGGCTCTGCCCATAGGAGACTAACGAACCTGTACGCACAGGAGACTAACCAGCAACTGTGCCAGCAGGAGAACTAACCGTCTGCCATAGGAGACTAACCACTGTACCACAGGAAGACTAACCACTGTGCCACAGGAGACAACTAACCGCTCTACCACAGGAGACTAACCACATGTAGCCACAGGAGACTACACTTGTGCGCACAGGAAGACTAAACCGGCCTGTACACACAGGAGACTAACCACTGTGCCACAGGAGACTAACCGCTCACTGCCACAGGAGACAACCACTGTACCAGCAGGAAGAACTAACCACACACTGTGCCACAGGAGAACTAACCACTGTACACCAGGAGACATAACCACTGTACCACAAGGAGACTAACCACTGTGCCAACAGGAGACCTAACTACCGCTCTACATAGGAGACTAACCGCTCTGCCCAGGAGACTAAACCACTGTACCTAGCAGGAGACTAACCAATCTGTGCCATAAGGAGACTAACCACTTGTACATACCACAGGAGACTAACCACTGTGCCACAGGAGACTAACCACTGTGGCCACAGGAGAACTAAACCGCTCTGCCATAGAGACATAACCTGTGCCACAGGAGACTAACACTCTGCCAGCAGGAGACTAACCGCTCTGCCAACAGGAGAACTAACCGCTCTGGCAACAGGAGACTATAACCGCTCTGCCACAGGAGACTAACCACTGTGGCCACAGCAGAACTAACCGCTCTGCGCATAGGAGACTAACCGGCTCTGCCACAAGGAGAACTAACTCGCTCTGGGCACAGGAGACTACCACTGTACCGACAGAGAGACTAACCACTGTACCAACGGAGACTAACCACTGTGCCACAGCATGACTAACCAGCTCTGGCCATAGGAGACTAACCACTGTAGCCAGCAGGAGACTAACCACTGTGGCCACAGGAGAACTAACCAACTGTACCACAGGAGACAACCACTGTGGCCACAGGAGACTACCACTCTGCCACAGGAACTAAACCACTGTACCAACAGGAGACTAACGCACTGTAAACCAACCAGAGAACTAACCACTGTACCACAGGAGACCTAACCGCTCTGCACAAGGAGACTAACCACTGTGGGCCCACAGGAGACTAAACCACTCTGCCAGCAGGAGACTAACCACTGTACCACAGGAGACTAACCACTGTGGCCACAGGAGACTAACCACTGTACCACAGGAGACAACCACTGTACGAACAGAGACTAACCACTGTACCAAACAGGGACTAAACATTGTAACCACTGTGCCACAGGAAGACTTAACCACTGTACCACAAGGAACTAACCACGTACGCACAGAGACTAACGCTACTGTGCCCAGGAGACTAAAACCACTGTGCCAGGGAGACTAACCACTGTGCCACAGGAGACTAACCGCTCTGTGCAGCAGGAGACTAACCGCTCTGCCACAGGAGACTAACCACTGTGCACAGGAGACTAACCACGTGTGCCAGCAGGAGACTAACCGCTCTGGCTCACAGGAGACTTAAACTGCTCTGCCAGCAGGAGAACTACCGCTCTGCCACAGGAATAAACCACTGTGCCGACAGGAGACCTACCACTGTGCCACAAGGGAGACTAAACCACTGTGCCACAGGAGACTAACCGCTCTGCCACAGGAGACTAACCGCTCTGCTGCCATCAGGAGACTAAACCCTGTTACCACAGGAGACTAAACCACTGTGCCACAGGAGACTAACCAACTGTGGCCAGCAGGAGACTAACACGCTGTGGCGCACAGGAGACCTAACCGCGCTGGCCACAGGAAGACTAACCCGGCTGTGGCCAGAGGAGACTAACCGCCCTGCCACAGGAGACTAAACCACTGTGCCACAGGAGCTAACCGCTGTGCCACAGGAGACTAAACACTCTGCACAGGAGACTAACCAACTGTGGCCACAGGAGACTAACCGCTCTGCACAGGAGCTAACCGCTCTGCCACAGGAGACTAACCACTGGCCACAGGAAAGAATTTAACCACTGTGCCACAGGAGATAAACAGGCTCTGCCATAGGAGACTAACCGCTCCTGCACAGGAGACTAACCACTGTGCACAGGAGATTAACCACTGTGCCACAGGAGAACTAACGCACTCTGCCAGCAGGAGAACTAAACGGCACTGTGCCACAGGAGATTAACCGCTCTGCCACAGGAGACTAACGCACTGTACCGAACTACGGAGTACATAACCGCTGTGCCACAGGAGACTAACCGCTCTTGCCAGCAGGAGACTAACCACTGTGCCACAAGGAGACTAACCACTCTGCCTCTGCCACAGGAGACTAAACCGCTGTGCCCACATGGAGACTAGACTTAAACCGCTCTGTGGCCAGCAAGGAGACTAACCGCTGTGCCAGCAGGAGACTAACCACTGTACCACAGGAGACTAACCACTGTGCCACAGGAGAACTAACCACTGTGGCCAACAGGAGAATAACCACTGTGCACAGGAGACATAACCACTGTGCCACAAGGAGAAACTAACCACTCTGCCACAGGAGACTAACCACCTCTGCCACAAGGAGACTAACCGCTGTGCCACAGGAGACTAACAACTGTGCCACAGGAGACTAACCACTGTGCCACAGGAGACTAAACCACGTCTGGCCTACAGGAGACAACCACTCTGCCACAGGAGAACTAACCACTGTGCCAAGGAGACTAACCACTTGTGGCCAACAGGAGACTAACCACTGTGGGCCACAAGGAGAACTAACCACTCTGGCCAGCAGGAGACTAAACCACTGGTCCAACGCCATCAGGAGAACTAACCACTGTGGCCGACATGGAGACTAACCGCTTCTGCCACAGGAGACTAACCACTGTTGCCACAGGAGACTAACCGCTGTACCACAGGAGACTACCACTCTGCCACAGGAGAACTAAACACTCTGCCAGCAAGGAGACTAACCACTGTGCCACAGGAAGAACTAACCGCTGTACGCAAGCAGGAGAATAACGGCTGTGCCACAGGAGGACTAACAGCTGTACCACAGGAGACTAACGCTGTGCCACAGGAGACTAACCAACTGTACCACAAGGAGACTAACCGCTCTGCCACACTGGAGACTAAACCGCTGTGCCAGCATGGAAGACTAACCGCTCTGCCACAGAGACTAACCGCTGTGGCAAACAGGAGACTACCGCTGTGCCACAGGAGACTAACCGCTCTGCCACAGGAGACTAACCGCTGTGGGCCACAGGAGACTAACCGCTCTGCCACAGAGACCACTGTGCCACAGGAGACTAACCGCTCTGCCCAGGAAGACTAACCGTGTGCCACAGGAGACTAACCACTGTGCCACAGGAGACTACCGCTGTGCAGTACTGGCGGCTCTTGCAGGTGAAGGGAAGCTTGGTAGTTGGCACGGGACATGTTCCATTGGCCGCCTTCGTGCCAGATCATCACTAACAACAGTCCTGTGTCCTCTCCGGCGCCGAAGTAGTTATCAGGCTGATTCGGTCTCCAGTTCAGGAAAGGTCTGTGAGAAAATGTAAACAGTGTCTAAAGAGAGAGAGTTCAAACACCGAGGCTGTTCACACGTTAGGGTTAGGGTTAGGGTTAACCCTAACCCTGAGATCATTATATATTATATAAATTTGGGCCACAACACACATCCAATGGGACAAAGCCTGAAAAGAGTTCACCACAGGAAACAGTTACTGACACATACAGGAACAGTTACTGAGCAACAGGAAACAGTCACTGACAACAGGAAACATTATGAACAACAGGAAACAGTTACTGACAACAGGAAACAGTTACTGACCACAAGGAAACAGTTAGCTGCAACAGAAAACAGTTACTGATCACCAGGAAACAGTTACTGACACAGGAACAGTTACTGACAACAGAAACAGTTTACTGACAACAGGAACAGTTACTGATCAACAGAACAGTTACTTGACAACAGGAAACAGTTAACTGACCATTAGGAAACAGTTACTGACAACAGGAAACAGTTTCTGACCACAGGAAAACAGTTAGCTACAACAAGGAAAAACAGTTACTGTACCAACAGGAAAACAGTTACTGACAACAGAAACAGTTAACTTGACCAAGTGACAGTTACTGAACCACAGGAACAGTTACTGACGCACAGGAAACAGATAACTGACAACAGGAAACAGTTACTGATCACAGGAAACAGTTACTGACAACAGGAAACAGTTACTGACCACAGGAAACATTACTGAACAACAGGAAACAGTTACTGACCCAGGGAAACAGTTACTAGACAACAGGAAACAGTTACTGACAACAGGAAACAGTTACTGATTCACAGGAACAGTTACTGGACAAACCAGGAAAACAGTTTACTGACGCACAGGAAACAGTTACTTGATCACAGAAACAGTTACTGAAGCAACAGGAAACAGTTACTGACAACAGGAAAACAGTTACTGACAACAGGAAAACAGTTACTGACCACAGGAAACAGTTAACTGACAAACAGGAAACAGTTACTGACGCACAGGAAAATCAGTTACTTGACAACAGGAAATAGTTACTGACGCACATGGAAACAGTTACTGAACCACAGGAAACAGTTAACTGACAACAGGAAATAAGTTACTGACCAACAAGGAAAAAGTTACTGACAACAGGAAACAGTTACTGACAACAGGGAAACAGTTACTGACGCACAGGAAATAGTTACTGACAACAGAAAACAGTTACTGACAACAGGAACAGTTACTGACCACAGGAAAACAGTTAACTGAAGCACAGGAAATAGTTACTGACCGACAGGAAATAGTTACTGACACAGGAAACAGTTACTCGACCACAGGAAATAGTTACTGACCACGGAAACAGTTACTGACCTACAGGTAAATTAGTTACTGACCACAAGGAACAGTTACTGACACAGGAAATAGTTACTCTGACCACAGGAAACAGTTACTGAAACGCAAAACAGGAAATAGTTACTGACAACAGGAAACAGTTACTGACGCACAGGAAAACAGTTACTGACCACAAAGGAAAACAGTTACTGAAGCAAGCAGGAAACAGTTACTGAACCACAGGAAAACAGTTACTGACAACAGGAAACAGTTACTACTGACCACAGGAAACATTACTGACCACAGAAACAGTTACTGACCACAGGAAACAGATACTGACAACAGGAAAAGTTACTGATCACAGAAACAGTTTACTGACAACAGGAAACAGTTGACTGACAAGCAGGAAACAGTTACTGACCACAGGAAATAGTTAACTGACACACAGGAAACACGTTAGCCTGACCACAGGAAATACGTTACTGACGCACAGGAAAGCAGTTACTGACAAGAAATAGTTTACTGACGCACAGG
Organism: Neogobius melanostomus; assembly: GCA_007210695.1. Classification (NCBI taxonomy): domain Eukaryota; kingdom Metazoa; phylum Chordata; class Actinopteri; order Gobiiformes; family Gobiidae; genus Neogobius; species Neogobius melanostomus. Next base: position 56,852 of record VHKM01001062.1, on the reverse strand, counting down.
AACAGTCTACTGACCAAACCAGGAAATAGTTACTGACAACAGGAAACAGTTACTGACAACGAGGAAACAGTTACTTGACCAAGGAACAGTTACTGACAACAAGGAAACAGTTACTGACCCACGAGGAAACAGTTACTGACAACAGGAAACAGTTACTTGACGCAACGAGAAACAAGTTACTGAACAACAGGAAAAGTACTGATCACTAGGAAACAGTTTACTGACAACAGGAAACAGTTACTGACCACAAGGAAACAGTTACTGACAACAGGAAACAGTTACTGACCACAGGAATAGTTACTGACAACGGAAACAGTTACTGACCAACAGGAAAACAGTTTAACTGACCAGGAAAACAGTTACTGACGCACAGGAAACAGTTAACTGACCACAGGAAACAGTTACTGAACACAGGAAACAGTTCTGACCACAGGAAACAGTTACTGACCACAGGAAAAACAAGTTACTGGACAACAGGAAAACAAGTTACTGACCACAGGAAATAGTTACTGACACAGGAAACAGTTACTGACCACAGGAAACAGTTTACTTGACCAAGGAAACAGTTAGCTGACCACAGGAAAACAGTCTGACAACCAGGAAACAGTTACTGACCACAAGAAACAGTTACTGACAACAGGAAAAGTACTGACGCACAGGAAACGTTACTGACAACAGGAAACAGTTACTGCAACAGTTTACTGACAATAGGAACAATTACTGAAACAGGAAACAGTTCTGACGCACATAGGAAACAAGTTAACTGACAACAGGAAACAGTTTACTGACCAGCAGGAAACAGTTACTGAACAACAGGAAACAGTTACTGACCACAGGAAACAGTTACTGACACAGGAAACAAGTTACTGATCACAGGAACAGTTACTGACCACAGGAAAACAGATACTGACAACAGGAAACAGATTACTGACCAGCAGGAAACAGTTACTGACCACAGGAAATAGTTACTGACAACAGGACAGTTACTGACGGCAACAGGAAGCAGTTACTGACCACAGGAAACAGTTACTGACCAACAGGCAAACAGTTACTGACAACAGGAAACAGTTAGCTGACAACAGGAAACAGTTACTGACCACAGGAAAACAGTTACTGTACACAGGAAACAGTTACTACTGGAATCACAGGAAACAGTTTACTGACAACAGAACAGTTACTGACCAGCAGGAAACAGTTACTGAAACAGGAAACAGTTACTGACGGCACCAGAAATAGTTACTACTGACAACATAGGAAACAGTTACTGACCAACAGGAAACAGTTACTGACCACAGGAATACAGTTACTGGACAACAGGAAACAGTTACTGACCACAGGAAACAGTTTACTGAACAACAGGAAACAGTTTACTGACGCACAGAAACAGTTACTGACAACAGAAACAGTTTACTGACCACAGGAAATAGTTAACTGACAACCAGGAAATAGTTACTGACAATAGGAAACAAGTTACTGACCACAGGAACAGTTACTGACCACAGGAAACAAGTTAACTGAACCACAGGAAACAGTTACTGACAATAGGAAGCAGATACTGACAACAGGAGACAGTTACTGACAACAGTTTACTGACAATAGGAAACAGTTTACTGACAACAGGAAACAGTTTACTGACCACCAGGAAACAGTTACTGGACAACAGGAAAGCAGTTACTGATCAGCAGAGAACAGTTACTGACAACAGGAACAGTTACTGACCACAGGAAACAGTTACTGACAACAGGAAAAGTTACTGACGGCACAGGAAATAGTTACTGATCAACAGGAAATAAGTTACTGACAATAGGAAACAGTTATGAACCAACAGGAAAGCAGTTACTGACCAACAGAACAGTTACTGACCACAGGAACAGTTACTGACCCACAGAAACAGGTTACTGACGCACAGGAAACAGTTACTGACAATAGAAACAGATAGCTGAAACAGGAGTCAGTTACTGACAACAGTTAACTGACAATAGGAAACAGTTACTGACAATAGGAAACAGTTACTGACAACAGGAAACAGTTATTGACAAATAGGAAACAGTTACTGACAACAGGAAACAGTTACTGACAACAGGAAACGTTACTGACATACAGGAAACAGTTACTGAAACAGTTACTGACAATAAGGAAAGCTAGTTACTGACAACGGAAACAGTTACTGTGACAACAGGAAACAGTACTGACAACAGTTACTACAATAGGAAACAGATACTGACAAACAGGAAACAGATTAACTGACAAAGGAAACAGTTACTGACAACAGGAAACAGTACTGACAAACAGTTACTGACAACAGGAAAACAGTTACTGACAACAGGAAACAGTTACTGACAACAGGAAACAGTTTACTGACAACAGTTACTGACAATAGAAACAGATACTGACAAACATGGTGAGGCAGAACAGTTACTTACTGACAACAGTTTACTTGACAATAGGAACAGTTTACTGACAACAGGAAACAGTTACTGACCACAGGAACGTTATTGACAATAAGGAAACAGTACTGACAACAGGAAACAGTTACTGACATACAGGAAAACAGTTACTGACAACAGGAAAATTAGTTACTGCAACAGGAAACAAGTTACTGCAACAGGAACAGTTATGACGCACAGGAAACAGTTACTGACAACAGAAACAGTTACTGACCACAATGGAAACAGTTGAAGCTGACCACAGGAAACAGTTAACTGAACCACAGGAAATGTTACTGACAACAGGAAACAGTTCTGACCACAGGAAACAGTTACTGAGCAATAGGAAACAGTTATTGACAAACAGGAAACAGTACTGACGCACAAGAAAAACAGTTACTGACCACAGGAAACAGTTACTGACAACAAGTTACTGAGCAATAGGTAAACAGTTAACTGACAATGAGAAACAGTTACTGACGCACAGGAAACAGTTTATTGACAATAGGAAAACAGTTACTAGATCAACAAGGAAACAGGTTACTCGCAAAGGAACAGTTACCTGACAACAGGAAACAGTTACTGACAACAGGAAACAGTTATGACCACAGGAAACGAGTTACTACAACAGGAAACAGTTAACTGACCACAGGAAACAGTTACTGACAACAGGAAACAGTTACTGACCACAGGAACAGTTAACTTGAACAACAGGAACGAGTTACTGGACAACAGAACAGTTTACTGAGCCAAGGAAACAGGTTACTGACAACAGGAAACAGTTTACTGAAAGGAAACGTTACTGACAACAGGAAAAGTTATGACAAGGAACAGTTACTGACCAGGACGTTACTGACACAGGAAACAGTTACTGCCAAGAAACAGTTTGGAAAGAAAAGTTTACTGAAACAGGAGAGCAGTTACTGACAACGGAGAAGTTCTGACAAAGGAAACAGTTACTGACCACAAGAAACAGTTCTTCGACACAGGAAAGTATGACCACAGGAACGTTATGACACAGGAAACAGTTATGCCAAAGAAACAGTTTACTGCACCGAAAGAACGTTACTGACCAAGAAACAGTATACTTGACCACAGGAAACAGTTACTGACGCACGGAGACAGTTCTGACAACAGGGACAGTTCTGACAACAGGAAACAGTTACTGAAAGAAGTTCTGGGACACGAGGAAACAGTTTACTGACAACAGACAGTTATGAAACCGGAAAACAGTTCTGACAACAGGAAAGTTTTACTGACCCAAGAAACAGTTAACTGAAGCAAGGAGACAGTTACTGACCACAGGGAAACAGAATACTGACACAGGAAGTTACTGAGCACAAGACAGTTAGCTGAGACAGACAAGAAAAGTTACTGACAAGAAACAGTTATGACAAGAAAAGTTATGAAAAGGAGACAGTTATGCAGAAGGACCAGTTTCTGACGAAAAGAATACAGTACTGATACCAAGGAAACAGTTATGACAACAGGAAACGATACTGAACAGAACAGTTACTGAAAAGGAACAGTTACTGATAAGAAACCGTTACTGACACAGTGAAACAGTATACTGATACAGGCAACAGTTACTGAAGCAGGAAACTGTTTACTCATGAAGGACATGTTACTGACTAGGAACAGTGTATCACAGTTACTGACAAGGAAACAGTTATGACAACAGGAAACAGTTACTTGACAAAAGGAACAGTTTACTGCCAATCAGGCCGTCGTCAGTGAAACTCGTTGCTGGACGTCTTTGTCGTTGAGGCGATCCACTGATATTGCCGTTGGCTTGTGGTCAGACGAGTGATGTTTTAGATTAAAACGTCTCAGATCCGTTTTTTCTCCTAAATATTCTCAACAAAATGAATTATCCCAAAGTCACATGTTTCCTGTCTGTACGTGACTCATTCATATATTTAGAGTTTACAGGCCAGTTTTAAACATTGTTTGGTTCTGAATGCACTTTTTCTGCTCCTAAATGTGACAGCAGCAACGACCTAGTCTGTAAATAGTTCATAATGTTTATATTACCAAGAATATTGTTTGCATTTGACTTTAATTAGAACAGAATAGACCTTTTATAACAATATTGTTTCAAGATGAACTGTAAAACCAAATAAATTAACATAACATTATTGTTCTGTCGATAAAATAGGGCAGATGGACAGAGACAACAGCTTCTACAGCAGATATAGTAAATATATATAAAATATTTTGTTTTTTTTTGCTGTGGTATCGAAATCCATATTGAAATTGAGTTTGAAATGTTCGTATCAGGACAACAGACTCTCGGTAGGGCATCTGACAAACAGGGAATAAGCCTCACAGTTAAGGAAGAGCTGCTCCTCTTCTGATTGGACACTGGCAGGTGGGCGTTAACCTGAACACACTGTTGCTCCGCCCCGTCCAGGTGTATCTGTCGCTCACGTGGAGGTAACAGTTTCCCTGGAAGGAGAGCCAGCCCTCGACACAGCCTTCTCTATAAACAACAAACAAATTAATGAACAAATAAACAAACACATAACAAATAAATAAACAGCTAAAAAACAAACATAAACAAATAAATAAACACATACAGAGATAAACAGCAAATAAATAAACACATAAATAAATAGATAAATAAACAGATAAACAAACATATAAATAAACAAATAAATAAACACTAAAATAAATACACAAAAATATACATCAAAGAAGAGCCAGCCCTCAGTGCAGCCTTCCTCTACAAGCAAATAAATAAGCAAATAAAAAGCAAACAAATACATAAGTTTGTTATTTTTAACCCAACTCATTGGGTCAAAATAACCTAACGTTGTTTTGGTCCATAGTTACCCAGCGGCTGGGTTAAAAACACCCAACTTGGGTTATTTTTAACCCAGCATTTTTTAGTGTGTAGGAAGTGCTCTGGGTTAGGGTTAGTACACTTACCCTAAGGTTAGCGCTTAGGGTAAGTGCACTAACCCCTAACCCTGGATTAGGGGTAAGTACCTTAGGGTAAGTGCACTTACCCCTAACCCAGCAGAAGGCGTGGCCCATCACTGTTACCTGTGATCACTGCAGGCGGTTCCACAGCTACAGGCGGCTTCCAGGAAGATAGAGGGCGCTGTGGTGGGGCTGGTGTAGGCCTCTGCCGGCGTCACAGACTCTGATCGGTCAACTCTGGGCTCCACAGCGCTGCCACTGCCCCCTGCAGGTCAGAGTCAGTATTACAGCAGTGGGAAACTCAGCATTTGGACAAACTGACGCGATGCAGAGGAGTCAAGTGGACATTCGGATTCACACATGGACTCTGATTGGTCGGGGTGTTACCTGACGCTGAGCCGTGGTCTCCGCTGATCTCCACCTGACCCCGCCCTCCTGGACCTTCTCATGTCCGTCTCCATCACGTAAACCACGTCCCGCGCAGCTGCACCCACGGTTCCGCGCTCCCTCCGGAAACTATCATCAACAACAACAAACAACAACAGATAAACAACCACATATAAACAATAAAAATCACGATATTTAAGGCGATGCTGCAGTCCAAACATTTACAGACACCAATGTGACACTTACGGCCCTGTGAGTAGAAGCGCCTAAAGTGCAAATGTGGTTAGTTTAGTCCTTTGCCTGCACATGTGGCCCTGTGTATATTTTCCGTCTCACAAGGAAATGCCATGATTGGTTAATAGCGTTACAGCTTTGTGCTACACAATGGATAAAAACATGTCAGTATTTGTGAATGAATAAGCGTGGGAAAGACCAGGGAGCAACACAGACATGTTGGGGTTACTTCCTGGATAAATCTCTGGCTCAAAGCGTTGGAGAATAAATATCGTAAAGACAAAGTTTGGGCGTTTTTTTTTTACTCTGACAGAGTTAAGCTAAAACGTTCAGGAGGAAACAAGTAAAATTTCAACATTGAGCACTCCGTGAAACACTTTTCCTCAGTCAGCGTCACATTTATGTGGCACTAGGTGTTTTACTTCAGATTAAATAGTTGCCCCCCCCCCCATTAAAACTCTTTAAAGTCAGAAAACTAAAATTAAATACTGTTTATAATTGTTTACTTTTCGCTATGTTAAGGTTTAACTGTGTTTTAATGTAACATGTAATACTTGGGTACCCAGCAGAGGGCGCTTGGTGCATTCGGTACCAGTTAGCTAGCGCTGTAAAAGAAGTCCTATCTGTGCATAATATGAGTGAAACAGAGGCATCAAGCTCAGTTGCAATCAATGGCCGCTGGCTGCTCTGCTTTACGATCGCAACACTGAAGGCCGCCATTGTTCCACCATTGCTGTAGTACCTCCATATAGTGCTAGTCTCCCATTGAAAGCATTGGACTTTAGACACGTTCAAAACAACTTTATTGCCTGGTTTCTATTTTTTAAGCACTTTCTATGGCTACATATTCCTCCTGAGATAACGCTGGGTTAGTCACAATTAAAGAAATCAGGCTGGTTTTCGAAATATTTTTTTTTTAAATCTCGTACTAATGAGGGTCAAGCTGCATTTGAGCTGCACAAGCTACTTGTCACGCGAGGGTGGAGTCTACAGTGAGATCCCGCCCTTATGCCTTTTTAGGAACATGCTTCGTCAGAACTGGGGAGGAGGAGTCTGTAAATCCGCCATGATTTCCCCCTCGAACGTGGTCATTATGGTAAACGGGGAGGAGTGAGGAGGAGTTGTCTATTCTTTTTAAAGGTCTATGGTTGCAATATTATTTTTACATGTTTTACAGGTACGCTGGTTGGTAAAACGCACATTAAACAGTAGTAGAGTCATGTATGTACCTTTGAGAGTAATAATAATAATAATAATGCATTGGTTTTATATAGCGCTTTTCTGGACACTCAAGAAAACGCTATTCATTCACTCCATACTTGATGGTGGTAAGCTACTATTGTAGCCACAGCTGCCTGGGTAGACTGACAGAAGCGAGGCTACCAGTTTGCGCCATCGGCCCCTCGACCACCACCTACCACTCACTCACTCACTACATTCGCTAGGCTTCCTGGTGTTACCAAACGGTCTCCCATCCAAGTACTAACCAGGCCCTTCCCTGCTTAGCTTCCAAATCTGACGGGATTGGGCAGAGCAAAGGTGGTATGGCCACATACACAGAGTAAGTTGTGTTAGCTAGAAGTGTTTTGTTTAAAAACGAGTCATGACCACGGTAACCGCGGTGACCAAGCAAAATACTGTTTTAATTCTCTACTAGGTTAAGTTCAAGACATAAGTGCTCAGAGATACTTGAGAGTATTGTACTAAAGACAATTTATGTTATAAGACATTCCAAATGAACTTTTAAGCAATGTTGACCATACGCACATCAGTTATTTGTGTTCAGCTAAGCTATAGTGTATGTGCTCAGGCAAAAGTGTACAGTCACACAAGAGTACACAGAAGATTAAGTTTCATAGAGAATGGCAAAGACATAAGAGATAAATACAATTCATAGGAAATAAATAAGTGATAAAAACAGGGTTAAACGGTATTTAAAAACAGTTTAAAAGGTTTTGTAAAGGCACTGAAAGAAATGTGTTGCACGAAGGAGTTGGCCCATCTTTCCAGCCGTGTACATTTACACAATGCGGCTCATGTTTCTGACTGAGCGCTGGACGAGCCACTGAATCCAGATCCCACCGGCCACGTTCCCGACAGCTCCTGCCCTGAAGATGGATCCAGAGTCCGGTCTACGAGAGTCCCGTCCACCAGCAGCACCTCAGACCCGGAGCCAAACCCAGACCCAGAGGCGGAGCCGGAGCCACTGTAAGCCAGTCCTCCTCGCGCCTCGTCTGGCCCCAGTCCGCTCTCTCCTATCCTGACCACCGATCCGTCCACCAGCAGCACTTCAGAGACACCGCTGTGCTCGGACTCCGTCGCGGAACCAAGACCCGAGTCCAGGCCAGAGGCAGAACCAAAGCCGGAACCAAGCCCCGAGACGTGTTCAGACTCACCAGACTCCAGACCAGGCCAGACACCGGAGAGCCCAGAGCCGCTCTTCCTGTGGCCTCCTGAGGTCCTCTGTGTGTGGGCCCTCAGTGTCCCCGAAACAAACACCAGCCCCGAGCCGTCTGTGGAGCCGTCTGTGGAGCCGTCTGTGGAGCCATCTGTGGAGCCGTCTGTGGAGCCGTCTGTGAGCCCCCTGACGAAGGGCCCCAGCAGAGCCCTCAGACCCGGAGCCTGTACCGGAGCCCTCGGCCTCTGACGTTCTCTCCTGAAGCTGAGCCTGACGACTCCACATCGGGTTTGATCGAAGGAAACGCTGTGAAACAGAGCCGAGGTCAGGAGTCAGAGGCAGGGCTGCTGCAAGCCATTTGATCCTCTAATCCAAAAGAAAACAGCCCGTGCATGAGATTCTTTTATTTGTGTCACACGTTGTTCGCCGCAGTGTCGCTTCTGAGCCGCAGAAGTCCCTCAATAACAATATGCAGACACTTTTCTAATCAGCGTTAAATGACCAAAAAACATCAACAGGAGGTGAGTTTCATGATTCATAATCCTGTTTGAATATTAACGCAGCTAACCCAGCATGTGGGTGAGGGGATGAGGTGGATGACTGTAGGAGCCACGTGCTGTGCTCTGGGACGGTGGCCGCGTGAATCACTTCTTCTGTCACAGTGAGCATCGTCACGGTAACCTCAGGCTCCTCTGCAAAGAACCAATATAGGTCAGACACAGCGATCAATCAGAGCTCAGCGCTTTATTATTTAAGTTGTTATTCTGTTTAATTTAAGCTTAAATAACGACACGCTGGAGTGAAGATGATGTCACTGACCTGGAGTGAGTCCTGTCGGAGTGATCTCTGTGGTGAAGGCTGTGGTCGTTGTGAAACACAGGGGGCGCTGCTGTGGTCACCTCTGCTTTGGTCTCGTTCACCGCTGCAAACATCAGAAAAATCACATTTTTAACATGACATCGAGCTGATAGTCTGCTGAACGTCTCTCCTGCTCTTCATGTCCACTCACCTGTCCTGTCCAAGAAGTCTACAGATAAACATAACTGTAAATATCCTGAAGAACCTCCTGCTTCCTCTGCAGCTTCTTTAGCGCCCCCTGGCTTCTCCTCCGTAACATTAACCCGAGCACATTTTCCCCAGTTCAACTTTACCCAATCTAAAGCTTCTCGAATGGACAGCCTATAAGCCAGAGAAAAGCCTTATTTGAAGCTAAGACCTTCAAATGGATAGCGAGTTTTTTGCGTTTTCGTCACATTTATGTTTTTTTTGCATTCTTCCTCTGTGAACAGTATTAACTATGTAGCCCCCCTACACCTCACAGTCTGTAAAGTATTAACTCTGTAGCGCCCCCTAACCCTCCTCTGTACAGTATTAAACTCTGTGCGCCCGCTACTGCACATCTGTAACGGGTATTAATCTGTAGCGCCCCTAACCTCACCTGTAACAGTATTAAACTCTGTAAGCGTCCCCTAACGCCTACTCTGTTAACATAGTAGCTTGTGGCGCCCCTAACCCTCACTCTGTAACAGATATTAACTTGTAGCGCCCTCACCTCACGCTCTGTACAGTATTAACTCTGTGGCCCTAACCTACTCTGTAACATATTACTCTGGTAGGGCCCTTTAACCCATCACCTCTGTAAGTATTAACTCTGTAGCGCCTAAACTCACCTCTGTAACAGTATTACTCTGTAGCGCCCCATAACCCTCACCTCTGTAACAGTATCAGCTCTGTAGCGCCCTAACCTCACTCTGTAACAGTATTAATCTGTAGCGCCCCTAACTTCACTCTGTCAGTATTACTCTGTGCGCCGCTACCTCACCTCTGTACGTATTAACTCTGTAAGGCACCCTACACCCTTTACCTCTGTAACGGTATTTAAATCTGTAGCGCCCTAACCTCTCACTCTGTAACAGTATTAACTCTGTAGCAACCTCACCCTCCAACGCTACCCCTCACTCTGTAACAGTATCAGCTCTGTAGGCCCCTACCTCACCTTGTAAACAGTATTAACTCTTTTTAGCGCCCCTAAACCTCAACTGCTGTAAACAGTATATCATGTAGGCCCTAACCTCACTCTGTAAGCAGTATTGAATCTGTAGCGCCCCTAACCTCACCTCTTGTAAAGTATAACAATCTGTTAGCGACCCTAACCCCACTCTATTACTACATGGTGATGGACGCGAGGCTCTGTAAGGCGCCCCGTAAAGCCTCCACCTCTGTAACAGTATTAACATCTGTACGCGAGCCCATAAGACACTCATGACTGTTAGGACGGTATTCACTCTGTAGCAGCCCCTAATAGCCTAGCAAACTACTGTAACGGCCCGGTATTGAAATCTATGCTAGACAAGCCCAATAACCTCACAATCTGTAAACAGTATTAACTGCTGTAGCGGCCTCATCCTACACTCTGTACTCAGTATTAAATAAACTTCTGTAGGCGCGCCAGCCCTAACCCTCACTCTCTGCTAACCGGTTATTAAACTCTGTAGGCGCCCTATCCCTTCACCTCTGTAACCAGGTATTAACTCTGTAGCGCCCCTAACCCTTCACCTCTGTAACAGTATTTAACTCTGTAGCGCCCCCTACCCTCACCTCGCAATAACAGTCTGTGAATCAGTAGTTACTCTGGTTAGGCCCTAACTACACGCTTGTAAGTATTAACTCTGTAGGCCCCTAAACACTCATCTGTAACAATGATAGCTCTGTAGGCCCTAACATCAGCTCTGTAACAGTATTTAAACTCTTTAGTCACCCTAACGTCACTCTGTAACAGTATTACTCTGTAAGGCGGCCCCTAACCTCAACTCTGTTTAATCAAATTAAAAACGTCATGGCTCTGTTAACGCCCCTACTCCCCTCTGTAAGGCAGTATTCTTTGTAGACCCTAACCCTCACCTCCTTATAAACAAATAGTAGCTCTTGTAGCGCCCCCTAACCCTCACCTCTGTAAACAGTTATTTAACTCTGTAGCGCCCCCTAACCCTCACCTCTGTAACAGTCCCCCCCCGATCCCCTCCGCCCCCCCTCCCCCGCCCCGCGCCCCCCCCCCCGTTTGAAATACCTCACCTCTGTAACAGTTTAACTCTGTACGCCCCCCTAAACCTCACTTGTACAGTATTAACTCTGTAGCACACCCTAACCCTCACCTCTGTAACGGTATTAACTCTGTAGGCCCCCTAACCTCCACTCTGTAACAGTATTATCTGTAAGCGCCCCTAACCCTCTCTGTAAAGCAATAGTAGCTCTGTAAGCGGCGCAAGCAACCTCACTCTGTAACAGTATTAACTCTGTAGCGCCCCTAACACTCAACTCTGTCCAGTAATTAACATCTGTAGAGCCCTAACCTCACCTTGTAAACAATAGTAGTTCTGTAAGCCGCCCAACCCTCACCTCTGTACAAGTAGGCGTCAATAGCGCGAGTGCACGTCGGGGAAGCCGTTGGTTGGCGAAGGCGTGGATGAGTGGCTCCGGCTTACGCCCTGACACATGGGGCGTGGGGTGGTGACCGGGTACCGACCTGCTGACGGTACGTACGTGGAGGACAACGGTTTGCACTTGTTCAAGCCCCGCCTCCGCCACGTGCGTGAGAGCTGTGGGCGGGCAACGAGAGCGGAGTTCAGCTTCTCACATGAGCAGGCTCGTGCCAGAGAGAAACTGTCGTAGTCAACTGGATGAAACACGCTCCGCCTGAGGACAAACCCAGGGGGCAGCGTTACAATGCATTACTTTTATATGAAATACATTCATACACCTCCCTGCAGAGCCAACCGGGTGGCAGCGTTAGAATGCATTATTTATCTGAAATACAGTTCATACACCTCCCCTGAGAGGTCCGCAGGAGGGGCAGCGTTAGAATGGCAGTTAATTTATCGCAATACTACATTCTACCCTCAGGCGAGGCCACAGGGCGCAGGCATTAGAATGATATAATTATATGAATTACATTCTACACCTTCCTGTAGGAGCACAGGGGGCAGCGTTAGAATAGCAATAATTTATATTAAGATACATTCACTCCTGGCAGAGAAACCAGGGGGAGCATTAAAATAGATAAAACAACACGCCAGGATTAGATTTAGATCAATATCGCTTTTATTGATTCTGCGTGATGGGGAAATTAAGTTACAGCAGCTTCTAAAGAAGATCAGGGCGGACAGTTAAGAACGGTAAAAATCGGATCTTATGCTGGGATTATAGATTACATATGAGTGCATGCATGACATATTGTTGCTGATGTCATGTTACCGTGGAGACGGTCGGCGTTAGCCAGTAAACATGTATTTCCGTAATAAAGAAGAGTTCTTATCGTACGACCAGCCTCTCCGGGCGCCAGAGGGCAGATTTTCCCGCACGTTATCGCTGTGAAGCGATTCGAAGTACTGCGGGCAAGAGGCAAATCCAGAGAGGGAATCAGAGAGGGAATCAGAGAGGGGCACAAAAGGGTCGATTCAGAGAACGGTGATCAAGGGTGATCAGAAGGCGATCAGCAGAGCAATCAGAGAGGCAATCAGAGAGGCGCATCAGAGGGCGATGAGAGAGGCCACAGAGAGTGATCAGAGAGGTGATCAGAGAGGCGATCAGAGGTGAATCAGAGAGGCAATCAGAGAGGCATCAGAGAGGCAATCAGAGAGGCAATCAGGAGGCGATCAGAGAGGCGATCAGAGAGGTGATCAGAGGGCGATGAGAGGGCGATGAGAGAGGCGAATGAGCGGGCGACAGAGAGGTGATCAGAGAGTTGTCAGAGGATGATCAGAGGCAATAGGAGGCAATAGAGCGGCATAGAAGAGGCGATGAGAGAGGCCACAGAGAGGTGATAGAAGAGGTGAATTCAGTAGGGCGATGAGAGAGGCGATCAGAGAGGCGATCAGAGAGAGCAGGGGGCGATGAGAGAGGCGAATGAGCGGGCGACAGAGAGGTGATCAGAGAGTTGTCAGAGGATGATCAGAGGCAATAGGAGGCAATAGAGCGGCATAAAGCAGGGCAATGAGAGGAACGATCAGAGAGGCCACAGAGAGGTGATCGAGGGGATAGAGAAGGGCGATCAGCAGGAGTGAGTGAGAGGTAATCCGATCAGAGGAAGTGCAACAGAGAGGTGATCAGAGAGGCGATCAGAGAGGCGATCAGAGAGCGATCAAGAGGCAATCAGAGAGCAATCAGAGAGGCAATCAGAGAGGCGTCAGAGAGCAAGGGAGGTGATCAGAGAGGCGTATCAGAGAGCGATCAGAGAGGTGATCAGAGGTCGTCAGAGAGGCGATCAGAGAGGATGATAGAGGGCGATCAGAGAGGCGATCGAGGGCGATCAGAGAGGCGATCAAGAGAGGTGATCAGGGCGATCAGAGAGGCGATCAGAGGGCGATCAGAGAGGTGATCAGAGGGGCAATCAGGAGGCGATCAGAGAGGCGATCAGAGAGGTGATCAGAGGGCGATGAGAGAGGCGAATGAGCGGGCGACAGAGAGGTGATCAGAGAGGCGATCGAGAGGCGTCAGCAGAGGCGCACAGGAGGGCGATCAGAGAGGCGATCAGAGGGCGATAGAGAGGGCGATCAGAGAGAGCACAGGGAGGTGATTAGAGAGGACAGAGAGGCATCAGAGAGGGCAAGAGAGTCATCAGAGAGTCCATCAGAGAGGCCTCAGTAGAGGCCATAGAGAGGCATCAGAGAGGGCACAGAGAGGCGATCAGAGAGAGATAGGAGGGATCAGAGAGGCGATGCAGAGGGTGAACAGAGACGGACAGAGAGGCGTCAGAGAGGAATAGGGAGGCGATAGAGAGGCGATCAGAGAGGCGATCAGAGAGGTGATCAGAGGGCGATGAGAGAGGCGAATGAGCGGGCGACAGAGAGGTGATCAGAGAGTTGTCAGAGGATGATCAGAGGCATCAGAGAGTCCATCAGAGAGGGCGTAAGCAGACGCACGAGAGGGGCATAGGGAGGCCATCAGAGAGGCAATCAGCGAGGCAATCAGAGAGGTATCAGAGAAGGCGTCAGCAGAGGTGATAGAGAGGCGTTCAGAGAGGGTCAAGAGAGGCAATGAGGGGGCGATCAGAGAGCGATCGAGGGCGATCAGAGGGCGATCAGAGAAGGCATCAGAGGGGGCGTCAGAGGGCGAATCAGAGAGGCATCAGAGGGCGATCAGAGAGGCAATCGAGAGGGATCAGAGAGGCGATCAAGAGGGTGATCAGAGAGCGATCAGGGGCGATCAGAGAGGGCGATCAGAGAGGTGATGAGAGCGATCAGAGGGCGATAAGAGAAGCGATCCGAGGGCGATGAGAGAGGGATCAGTTTAGGGCGAATAGAGGGATCAGAGAGGTGATCAGAGAGGCGATCAGAGAAGGGTGATGAGAGGGCGATCAGAGAGGTGATCAGAGAGGTGATCAGAGAGGTGCTAGAGAGGTGATCAGAGAAGGGTCAGAGAGCGATCAGAGAGGGCGATCAGAAGAGGTGCTAGAGAGGTGATCAGAGAGGCGATGAGAGCGATCAGAGGGCGATCAGAGATGGCGATCAGAGGGGATCAGAGGGGATCAGAGCGGTGAATCAGAGAGGCGATCAGAGAGGCGATCAGAGAGGCAATCAGAGAAGGCACATCAGAGAGGCGATCAGAAAGGCGATCAGAGGGCGATAGAGAGGTGATCAGAGGGAGATCAGAGGGCGATCCGAGAGGCTGCGAGAGGCGATAGAGAGGGCGATCAGCAGAGGTGATCAGAGAGGCGTGAGAGAGGCGGGTCAGGAGGGCGATCAGAGGGCGATCAGAGGGTGATCAGAGGGCGATCAGAGAGGTGATCAGAGAGGCGATCAGAGAGGGTCAGAGAGGCATCAGAGAAGGCAATCAGAGAGGCAGATAGAAAAGGCGATCAGAGGGCGATCAGAGAGGTGATTAAGAGGGAGATCAGAGGGGATCAGAGAGCGATGCAGAGAGGCGATCAGAGAGGTGATCAGAGAGGCGATCAGAGAGGATCATAAAAAGAGGGCGATGCAGAGAGGTGATCAGAGGGCGATGAGAGAGGCGAATGAGCGGGCGACAGAGAGGTGATCAGAGAGTTGTCAGAGGATGATCAGAGGCAATAGGAGGCAATAGAAAGGCGTATCAGGAGGGCGATCAGAGAGGTGGATAGAGAGGCGTCAGGGGCGATCAGAGAGGCGATCAGAGGGCATCAGAGGGCGATAGAGAGGCAATCAGAGAGTCATCAGAGAGGTCCATCAGATAGAGAGGCATCAAGAGAGGCCATCAGAGAGTCCATCAGAGGCATCAGAAGAGCAGCAGGGAGGCGATTAGAGGCAATCAGAGAGGCAATCAGGAGGCGATCAGAGAGGCGATCAGAGAGGTGATCAGAGGGCGATGAGAGAGGCGAATGAGCGGGCGACAGAGAGGTGATCAGAGAGGCTATCAGAGAGGTGATCAGGAGAGCGATCAGAGGGATGATAGAGGGCGATCAAGCAGAGGCGATCAGAGAGGCATTCGAAAGGCAATCAGTAGAGGCGATCAGAGGGCGATCAAGAGGTGATCAGAGGGCGATAGAGAGGTGATAAGAGAGGCGATCAGAGAGGTGATCAGAGAGGCGATCAGAGAAGTGATCACAGAGCGTAGAGGGCGATTCAGAGAGGCCGAATAGAGGGCGATCAGAGGGCGATCAGAGAGGCAATCAGGGGCGATCAGAGAGGCGATCAGAGAGTGATCAGAGAGGCCGAATCAGAGAGGTGATCAGAGAAGCGATAGAGAGGTGATCAGAGAGGACGATAGAGAGCTCGTCAGAGAGCGTCAGAGAGGCGATCAGAGAGGATCAGCAGAGGGCGATCAAGAGGTGAATCGAGAGGCGATCAGAGAGTGATAGAGGGCGATCAGAAGGGCGATCAGAGAGGCCAATCAGAGGGGATCAGAGCGGCGATCAAGAGGGCGATCAGTAAGGCGTTTCAGAGAGGTGAGAGATAGGCGATCAGAGAGGATAGAGAGGCGATCAGAGAGGTGATCAGAGAGGCGATCAGAGAGTGATCAGAGGGGTCAGAGGGCGATCAGAAGAGGAATCAGAAGGGGATCAGAGAGGCGATCAGAGAGGCGTTCAGGAGGTGATCAAGAGGCGATCAAGAGAGGCGTATCAGAGAGCGATAAGAGCGATCAAAGAGAGGCGATAAGAGAGGGCGATCAGAGAGGCAATCAGAGAGGCGATCAGAGAGCGATAGAGAGGCCGATAGAGAGCGATCAGAGGGGATAGAGAGGCGATAGGGGGATCAGAGGCCGATCAGAGAGGCATATGCAGAGGAGCGATGCAGAGAAGGGATCAGAAGAGCGATCAGAGGGGATCAGAGAGGCGATCAGAGGGCATAGAGGGCGATCGAGTAGGGATCAGAGGGCGATCAGAGGGCGATCGCAGAGGCAATCAGAGAGGCGATCAGAGAGGTGATCAGAGAGGCGATCAGAGAGGCGATCAGAGAGGCAATCAGAAAAGGCAATCAGAGAGGCGATCAGAGGGCGATCAAAGAGGTATCAGAGAGGCGATCAGAGAGGCAACAGGGAGGTGATCAGGAGAGTCGCAATCAGAGAGGCGATCAGAGAGGCAATCAGAGAGGCAATCAGAGAGCATCAGAGAGGTGATAGAGGGGCGATGAGAGGGCGATCAGAGGGCGATCAGAGAGGTGATCAGAGGTGCGATTCAGGGAGAGGTGATCACGAGGACGATCAGAGAGGGATAGAGAGGCAACAGGTGAGGTGATCAGAGAGGCAAATCAGAGAGGGCCAACAGAGAGGCAATCAGAGAGGCAATCAGAGAGGCAATTCAGAGAGGGGCAATCAGAGAGGGCAATCAGAGAGGCATCAGAAGAGCAATCAGAGGGCGATCAGAGAGGAATCAGAGAGGCACCAGAGAAGGCAATCAGGAGGGCGATCAGAAGAGGCAATGAGAGCAATCAGAGAGGCAATCAGAGGAGGCAATCAGAGAGTCAATCAGGAGGCAATCCAGAGATGCGTCAGAGGGGTGACGATCAGAGAGGCGATCAGAGAGGTGAACACGAGACGGCACAGAAGAGGCGATCAGAGAGGAATGGGAGGCGATCAGAGAGGGATCAGAGAGGCAATCAGAGAGATCCATCAGAGGCGATCAGGAGAGGGCGATCAGAGAGGCAATCAAAAGAGGCAATCAGAGAGGCAATCAGAGAGGCGATCAGAGAGGCAATCAGAGAGGCGATCAGAGAGGCGTACAGAGACGGCACAGAAGGGGCAATAGGGAGGCCATCAGAGAGGGCAATCAAGAGATGGCCATCAGAGGTAGGTGATCAGAGAGGCGATCAGAGAAGTCGATCAGAGAGCATCAGAGGGCGATCAGAGAGGCATCAGAGAGGCGATCAGAAGAGATCGATCAGATGAGGTGATTAGAGAGGCGATCAGAGAGGTGATCAGAGAGGCGATCAGAGAGGTGATCAGGAGAGGCGATCAGAGAGGCGATCAGAGGCGCGATCAGAGAGTCGATCAGAGTAGGCGATCATTGAGGGCGATCAGAGAGTGATCAGGAGGACTATTCATATGCGATCAGAGAGGTGATCAGAGAGCCACAGAGAGCGCATCAGGAGGCGATCAGAGGCGCGATCAGAGAGGTGATCAGAGAGGCAATCAGAAGGCCATCAGAGGAGTGATCAGAGAGGCGATCAGAGAGGTGATCAGAGAGGCGATCAGAGAGGCGATCAGAGAGGCAATCAGAAAAGGCAATCAGAGATGCATCAGAGAGGGCAAATCAGAGGTAGCAATCAGAGAGGCAATCAGAGAAGGCAATTCAGAGGGCGATCAGAGAGGCGATCAGAGTTAGGCGATCAGAAGGCGCGATCAGAAGAGGCGATCAGAGGGCGATCAGAGGGCGATCAGAGAGGCAATCAAGAGGGCGATCAGAGAGGCATCAAGAGAGGGGATCAGAGGAGGCGATCAGAGAGGTGATCAGAGAGGGATCAGAGAGGCGATCATCTGAGGGGGATCAGTGAGAGGGGCGATCAGAAAGAGCGATCAGGCGATCAGAGAGGCGATCAGAGGGCGATCAGAGAGGTGATCAGAGGGGCGATCAGAGAGGTGATCAGAGGGCGGATGAGAGGGGATAGAGGGCACCGAGGGCGATCAGGAGAGGCGATCAGGGGCGCATCATGTGAGGGCGATCCCAGAGAGGCGATCAGAGGGCGATCAGAGGGCGATCAGCGGTCGATCAGAGAGGGTGATCAGATGCGATCAGAGACGGAGAGGCTCAAGAGGCATCAGGAGGGCAATCAGAGAGGCGATCATAGAGGCAATCAGAGATGCAATCAGAGGGCGTCAGAGAGTGGACGATCAGAGAGTAGATCAGAGGGCGATGAGAGGGCATCAGAGAGGCAACGGGAGGAGGTGATTCAAGAGAGGCTTATCAGATAGGCCAATCAGAGAGTCGATCAGAGAGGCGTCAGAGGGCGATCAGAGAGGCGATCAGGAGGCGATCAGAGAGGGCGATCAGAGAGGTGATCAGAGAGGCGATCAGGAGGCAATCAGAGAGGCAATCAGAGAGAGGCAATCAGAGAGGCATGAGAGAGGCCACAGAGAGGTGATCAGAGAGGTGATAGAGGGCGTGAGAGAGGCGATTCAGAGGGCGATCAGAGAGGTGATCAAAGAGGGGCGGATGAGAGGGCGATCGAGGGCTATCAGAGAGGCGATCAAGAGAGATGATCAGAGGGCGATCAGAGAGGCAATCAGAGGGCAGATCAGAGGTCGATCAGAGGCGAATCAGAGGGCGACAGAGAGGCGATCAGAGAGGCGATCAGAGAGGCAATCCCAGAGGCGATCAGAGAGCAATCAGAGAGGCGATCAGAGGGCGATCAGAGAGGTGATCAGAGAGGCAATCAGAGAGGCAATCAGAGAGGCAATCAGAGGGCGATCAGAGGGCGATCGAGAGAGGCGATCAGAGGGCCGATCATGAGAGCGATCAGAGGCGATCAGAGGGCGATCAGAGAGGTGATCAGAGAGTTGAATCGAGAGGCAATCAGGAGGCAATCAGAGAGGCGATCAAGAGGGCGAATCATGAGAGGCGATCAAGGCATCAGGAGCGATCAGAGGCGAATCAGAGGGCGTAGAGATGGCGATCACGAGGGCGATCAGAAGGCGATCAGAGGGCGATCAGAGAGGTGATCAGAGGGGCGATCAGAGGAGGCAATCAGGAGAGGCAATCAGAGGAAAGGCAATGCAGGGAGCGATCAGAGGGCGCATCAGAGAGGCGATAGAGGCGATCAGAGGGCGATCAGAGAGGCAGTCAAGGGCGCATCAGAGAGGCGATCAGCAGAAGGCGATCAGAGGGCGATCAGAGAGGTATCAGAGAGGGATCAGAGGGCGATTTCAGGAGGCAATAGAGAGGCAATCAGAGAAGGCGATTTCAGACGGGCGATCAGGAGCGATCAGAGGGGCGTCAGAGAGGCGATCAGAGGGCGTCAGAGGGCGATCAGAGAGGTGATCAGAGAGGCGATCAGAGAGGCGATCAGAGAGGCAATCAGAGAGGCATCGAGAGGCGATCAGAGGGCGTATCAGAGAGGCGATCAGAGTGCGATCAGAGAGCGATCAGAGGGGCGATTCAGAGGGCGCGATCAGAGAGGCGATCAGAGGGCATCAGGAGGCGATCAGAGGGCGATCAGAGAGGCGATTCAATAGGGCGATCAGAGAGTATCAGAGAGGCGATAGAGGGCGATCAGAGAGGTGATCAGAGAGGTGAATCAGAGAGGCAATCAGAGAGTGCAATTCAGAGAGGCGATCAGGGGCGATCAGGAGAGGCGATCAGAGGGCGATCTAGCAGAGCGATCAGAGAGGCGATTTCAGAGGGCGATCAGAGAGGCGATCAGAGGGCGATCAGAGAGGTGATCAGAGGGCGATGATGAGGGGCGATCAGAGGGCTATCAGAGAGGCGATCAGAGAGATTGATCAGACGGATCAGGAGGCAATCAGAGAGGCAAATCAGAGGAGGCGTCAGAGACGGCAATCAGAAAGAAAGTGATCAGAGAGGCGATCAGGAGAGTGATCACAGAGCGATCAGAGCGATCAACGAGAGGCGATAGAGGGCGATCAGAGGGCGATCAAGAGTAGGGCAATCAGAGAGGCACAGAGAGGCAATAGAGAGGCATCAGAGAGGCAATCAGAAGTCTTATCAGAAGGCGATCCGAGGGCGATCAGAGAGGTGATCAGAGGGCGATCAGAGGGCGATCAGCGGGGTCATCAGGAGGCCGTGATCAGAGGGCGATCAGAGAGTTGATCAGAGAGGCCACAGGAGAGGGCAATCAGAGAGGCAACAGAGAGGCAAATCAGAGAGGCAATCAGAGAGGCCGATCAGAGGGCGATCAGAGAGGTGATCAGGAGGGCGATCAGAGAGGTGATCAGAGGACGATCAGAGAGGCGATCAGAAGAGGTGCATCAGAGAGGCCACAGGAGGCAATTCAGAGGGCGATCAGAGGGCATCAGAGAGCAATCAAGAGGGCACAGAGAGGCTCAATCATGAGGGCGATCAGAGAAGGGCAATCAGAGATTGCAATCAGAGAGGCATCATAGAGGCAATCGGAGAGAATCAGAGAGGAAATCGAGGAGGCGATCGAGGGCGATCAGAGAGGTGATTCGAGGGCAAATCAGGAGAGGCAATCAGGAGAGGGCGATCAGAGAGGCGATCAGAGAGGTTGATCAGAGGTGCGATCAGAGAGGTGATAGAGAGGCAATCGAGAGGGCACAAGAGGCAATCAGAGCGGCGATCAGAGAGGGCAATCAGAGATGCAATCAGAGAAGGCAATCAGAGAGGCATCAGAGGGCGATCAGAGGTGATCAGAGGGCGATCAGAGAGGTGATCAGAGGGCGATGAGGAGGGCGATCAAGAGAGGCACAGAGAGTGATCAGAGGGCATCAAGAGAGCAGATCAGAGCAGGCAATCAGAGAGGCAATAGAGAGGCAATCAGAGAGGCGGATCAGAGAGCGATCACGAGGGCGATCATGAGGGCGATTCAGAGAGGCGATCAGAGGGCGATCACGAGCGGGCGATCAGAGAGGTGTCAGAGAGCGATCAGATTTTCGGATCAGAGGCGATCAGAGAGGTGATCACGAGGGCGATCAGAGGAGGCGATCAAACCAGCATCAGAAGAGGCAATCAGAGAGGCACAGAGAGCAATCAGAGGGCGATCAGAGATGCGATCAAACCTATTACGAGGGCGATCAGCGAAATAGAGGGCGATCAGGGGCGATTCAGAGAGGCGATCAGAGGTTCATAAAGGCATCGAGAGGCGATCAGAGAGGGCACAGAGAGGCAAATCATGAGGGCGATCAGTAGAGGCTGATCAGAGGCGATCAAGAATAGAGGGCGATCAGAGGGCGATCAGAGATGGCGATCAGAGGTCGTATGAGGGCGATCAGAGAGGCAATCAAGAGGGCGATCAGAGAGGCATCAAGAGAGGCGATCAGAGAGGCGATCAGAGAGGTGATCAGAGAGCGATCAGCAGGGCCAATCAAGAGGCAATCAGATGAGGGCAATCAGAGGGCATCAGAGAGCATCAGAGAGGCTAATCAGAGAGGCAATTCAGAGAGGCGATAGAGGGTGGTCAAGGGCGATCAGAGAGCAATCCAGAGGGCGATCAGAGGGCGATCAGAGGGCGATCAGAGAGGCGATCAGAGGGCGATCAAGGGCGATCAGAGAGAAGCCACAGGGAGGCGATCAGAGAGAAGTTAACCTGTGAAGAGCAGTCTCACCGGTGCCAGCCCTGGTTAGAGATCAGGTCGGATAAGGTTAGGGGATAGTGGGGTAAGGGGGTATACCTGACGGAGCGGTCACTTGAAGCCAGCCCGCATCTCACTGGGTGAGGCACACGCTCGAACGCCGTCTCGTCTGTCTGGACTCTTATACTCCGCCCACTTTCCACACCGTCTGCACGCCTCTCAAACGTCAGCAGCGCATAGCCACAACGCCCTGGAGAGCGGGTAGTTGGTGAGACACCACGCCTTAGTGGCGGAGAAACACATCATGAAATGAAACAGGTGATTATACTACAAGAACTTGGAGAAGCAACAATGAGTAACAGCAACATGAGGCAGATTCAGACACAAAGATCAGTCTGGGTTGAGACAGCATAACTTCCGAGGTATGTTAACCTCTATCCGCACCTTAACGAGTGGATTTTCTTTAGTTTAAGTTTTACCCAAATCTAAAAGCCGTCAGACTGGAAAGCAACAGTGTTAAAGCCTCATTCCGAAATCCTTAAACCTACAAATCTAATATGGAGCTTTTTCCCGCACTTGTTTCTGCATTGTGCCACTTAATTAAAAAAATGTCCACCACTTTCAGTTGAATTTTACATGTGTTACCGGTGGGGGTGGGAGGTCGTACCTGCTGGAAGATGAGTGTCATACCCTATGAGATTGTCGTATTGTGGGTGGAGAGTGTCGTACCTGTGGAAGAGAGTTCATTACCTATGAGGAGTCTACTTGTGTGGTGTCATACCTATGGGGAGGGTGTCGTACCTGCTGGGTGCCGGATGTCGTTTAGCCTGTGGGGGAGAGTGTCGTAAACCTGTGGGGGAGAGTGTCGTTACCTGTGTGGAGGGTGTCGTACTTTGTGGAAGAGAGTGTGTGTACCTGTGGGGGAGAGTTGTCATATTCCGTGGGGGAGAGTGTCTCGTACTTGTGGGGGAGGTTGTTGTACCTTGTGGAGAGAGGGTGTCGTACTTGTAAGGGGAGAGATAGATATCGTACCTGTGGGGGAGAGTGGTTCGTACCTGTGGGGAGGTTGTGTCGTACCTTGTGGAAGAGAGTGTCATACCTATGGAGGAGGTTCGTATTGTGGGGGTGGTGTCATAACCTATGTGAGGATAGGGTGTCGTACCTGTGGGGGGGTTGTCATACCTTGGAAGAGGGTTCGTAACCTGTGCGCGCGAGGATGTCTTTACCTGTGGGGGAGAGTGTCATACTTGTGGGGGAGAGTGTCATACCTATGGAGATCGTACCTGTGGGGAGGGTGTCTACCTGTGGAGGGAGGTGTCATACCTATGGAGCGAGGTGTCGTACCTGTGGAGGTGTCTACCGTGGGGGAGGTGTCATACTTGGGGAGAGAGTGTCGTACCTGTGGGGGAGGCGTGTCGCTAACCTGTGGCGGGAGGGTGTCGTACTTTGTGACGGGAGATGTGTCGTACTCTAGGGGGAGGGAGTCGTACCTGTGAGGGAGAGTGTGTCGTTACCTGTGGGGGAGAGTGTCATACTTGTGGGGGAGCTAGAGTTGTTGTACCTGTCGGGCAGGTGTCGTACCTGTGGCGGTGTATAACTTGTGGGGAGAGTCGTACTGTGAGGGGAAGAGTGTCGTACTTGTGGTGGTGGAGTGTTTACTGTGGCGAGGGTGTCTAACCTGTGGGGGAGAGAATAAGTCGTACCTGTGGGAGGAGAGTGTCGTACCTGTGGGGGAGGGTGTCATATGTAGAGTCATACTTGTGGGGAGAGTGTTGTACCTTGTGGGGAGAGTGTCATACTTGTGGGGGAGATGTCGTACCTGTGAGGAGAGTGTCCATACTTGGTGGGGGAGAGTGTTTGTCCTGTGGGGGAGAAGTTCATGGACTTGTGGGGTGAGGGTGTCGTACCTGTGAAGGAAGTGTCGTACCTTTGTGGGGAGGGGGCATACTTGTTGAGGAGGGTGTCATACTTGTGTGGGAGAGTGTCTTACTCTGTGAGGGAGAGTGTCGTATTGTGGGGGAAGAAGTGTCGTACTTGTGGGAGTGTCATACTTGTGGGGAGAGTGTCATACTTGTGGGGAGAGTTGTCATACTTGTGGAGAGAGTGGTCGTACCTGTGGGGGAGGGTCGACTTGTGAGGGGGTGTCGTCCTGTGGGGGAGGGTTGTCGTACCCCCCATGTGAGGGAGAGTGTCGTACCTGTGGGGGGAGGTGTCAACTTGTGGAGGAGGGTGTCCGTACCTGTGGCGGGGAGCGGTGTCGTACCTTTGAGGAGAGTGTCGTAACCTGTGGGGAGGGTGTCATACTTGTGAGGAGGGTGTCATACTTGTGGGGTGACGAGTGTCGTACCTGTGGGGAGTGCCTACTTGTGGGGGAGAGTGTCTGTACCTGGGGCGAGGGGGTGTCGACCTGTGGTGGAGGGTGTCATTACTTTGGCGGTGAGAGTGTCGTACTGTGAGGGAGAGTGTCGTACTTCGTGGGGGGAGGGTGGTCTTATTGTTTGGGGAGATGTTGTACTGTGGGCGAGGGTGTCGTACAAACTGGGGAGGTGTCCGTACTTGTGGGGCGGAGAGTGTCGTACCTGTGGGGAGGGTGTCATACTTGTGGGTGGAGAGGAGTCGTACTGTGGGGAGGTGTCATAATTTGTGGGGGAGGAAGTGTCGTACCTGTGGGGAGAGTGTTGTACCTTGTGATGGAGGTGTTCGTACTGTGGGCCGAGGGTGCGTACTTGTGGGGGGGTGTTGTACCTGTGGCGAGGGTCGTACCTGTGGGAGGGTGTCGTACTTGTGAGGAGTGTGTCGTACTTGTGGGGAGGAGTTGTCTACCTGTGGGGGAGGGTGTCATACTTGTGAGGGAGGGTTCGTACTTGTTGGGGGAGAGTGTCGTACTTTGTGGGGGAGGGGTGTCGTACCTGTGAGGGATAGTGTCGTACCTGTGGGGGAGCGTGTCGTACCTTGTGGGGGGAGTGTCATACTTTGTGCGGGGAGAGTTGTCCTGTGGGCGAGGGTGTCTATTATTGGAGGAGGGGTCATACTTTGGGAGAGTGTCGTACTGTGAGGAGAGTGTCGTACTTGTGGGGGGAGGTCGTACTTGTGGGGCGAGAGTGTTCATACCTATGTGGGGGAGGGATGTCATACTTGTGGGGGAGAGTGTCATACTTGTGGGGAGGGTGTCCGTACCTGTGGCGTGAGGGTGTACTTGTGAGGAGGTGTCGTACCTTGGGTGGAGGGTGGTCGTACCTGTGAGGGAGAGTGTCGTACCTGTGGTGGAGGTTGTCATACTTGTGAGGGAGGGTTGATCGTACCTTGTGGGGGAGGTTCCCGTTACCTGTGAGGAGGGAGTGTCGTACCTGTGGGGGGAGGGTGTCATACTTGTGAGGAGGGTGTCATACTTTGTTGGGAGAGTGTCTGTACCTTCGTGGGCGAGGGTGTCGTACCTGTGGGTGAGGGTTTGTCATATTGTGGGGGAGATGTCGTACCTGTGAGGAGAGTGTCGTTACTTGTGGCCGGTTGAGTGTTGTACCTGTGGGCGAGGGTGTCGTACTTGTGAGGGAGGGTGTCGTACCTGTGGGGAGATGTGTCGACCTGTGCGGCGGAGTGTCGTACCTGTGGTAGGGAGGGTGTCGTACTTGTGGGGGAGAGTGTCGTACTGTGGGGGGAGGGTGTCATACCTGTGGGGAGAGAGTGGTACCTGTTGCGGCGAGGGTCTCGTACTTGTGAGGGAGGCGGTGTCGTAACCTGTGGGAGGGTGTCGTACAATGTGGGAGGGTGTCGTACTTGTGAGGAGGTGTCGTACATGTGGGGAGAGGTGTCGTACCTGTGGGCGAGGGTGTCGTACCTGTGGGGAGGGTTGTCGTACTTTGTGGGGAGAGTGTCGTACCTGTGGGGAGGGTGTCATACCTGTGGGGAGAGTTGTGTACCTGGGCGAGGGTTCGTTTACTTGTGAGGGAGGGTGTCGTACCTGTGGGGAGGGTGGTCGTACTTGTGGGGGAGGGTGTCGTACCTGTGGGGCGAGGGTGTCGACCTGTGGCGGGGAGTGTCGTACCTCGAGGGTGTCGTACCTGTGGGAGGGTGTCGTACTTGTGGGGAGAGGTGTCGTACCTGTGGGGAGGGTCGTTCGTACCTGTGGGAGGGTGTCTACTTGTGGGGAGGAGTTGTCATACTTGTGGGGAGAGTGTCGTACCTGTGGGGAGGTGTTGTACCTGTGGTGAGGGGTCGGTACCTGTGGGAGGTTGTCGTATTGTGGGGGAGAGTGTCGTACCTGTGGGAGTGGTTGTCATACTTGTGGGGAGAGTGTCGTACCTGTGGGGGAGGGGTGTCATACTTGTGGGGGAGAGTGTCGTACCTGGTGGGGGAGAGGTGTTGTACCTGTGAGGGAGATGTCGTACCTTGTGGGCGGAGGGTTGTCGTACTGGGGAGAGTTGTCTGTACCTGTGGGCGAGGAGGTGTCGTAACCTGTGGGCTGGTGTCGTTACTTGTGAGGGAGAGTTGTCGTACTTGGGGAGGGTGTCATACTTGTGAGGGAGGGTTCGTACTTGTGGGGGAGAGTTGTCGACTTGTGGGGGAGGGGTGTCGTACCTTGTGAGGAGAGTGTCGGTACCTTGTGGGGAGGGTGTCGTTTACCTGTGGGGGAGAGTGTCATTACTTGTGGGGGAGAGTTGTTGTATTCCTGTGGCGAGGGTGTCATACTTGTGAGGGAGGGTGTTTTCATATTGTGGGGAGAAAGTGTCGTACCTGTGAGGAGATTCGTACTTGTGGGAGAGTGTCGTAACTTGTGGGGAGTAGTTGTCATACTTGTGGGGGAGAGTGTTCATACTTGTGGGGGAGAGTGTCATACTTTGGGGAGGGTGTTTCGTACCTGTGGGGAGGGTGTCGTACTTGTTGAGGGAGGGGTTCGTACCTGGTGGGGAGGTGTCATACTTTGAGGAGGTGTCGTACCTGTGGGGGAGGGTGTCGTACCTGTGGGGAGAGCTGTCGTACCTGTGGGGGAGGGTGTCATACTTGTGAGAGGGTGTCATACTTGTGGGGGAGAGTGTTGTACCTGTGCGAGGGTGTCGCTACCTAGTGGGGTAGAGGGTGTCATACTTGTGGGGAGAGTGTCGTACCTGGTGGGGAAGAGTGTGTCGTACTTGTGGGGAGAGTGTATGAGCCATTTGTACCTAGTGGGCGAGGGTGTCGTACTTGGAGGGAGGGTGTCGTACCTGTGGGGGAGGGTGTCGTACCTGTGGGGGAGGGTGTCGTACTTGTGGGGGAGGGTTCGTCGTACCTGTGGGGGGGGGTGTCGTACTTGTGGGGGAGGGTGTCGTACTTGTGGGGAGGGTGCGTACTTGTGGAGGGTGTGTACTTGTGGGGGAGGGTGTCATACTTGTGGGGGAGGGTGTCGTACCTGTAGGGAGATGTCGTAACTTGTGTGGAGGTGTCGTACTGTGGGGGAGGGTGTCGTACCTGTGGGGGAGGGTGTCGTACCTGTGGGGGAGGGTGTCGTACTTGTGGGGGAGGGTTCGTCGTACCTGTGGGGGGGGGTGCGTAACTTTGGAGAGTGTCGCATTGTTGGGGAGGTTCATACTTGTGGGGGAGAGTGTCATACTTGTGGGGAGTGATGTCATATTTGGAGAGAGTGTCCGTACCTGTGGGGAGCAAGAGAGTGTCATTACTTGTGGTAGAGTGTCGTTACTTGTGGGGGAGAGTGTCATATTTGGGGGGAGAGTGTCATACTTGTGGGGGAGTGGTTCGTACTTGTGAGGGAGGAGGGTGTGCGTACCTGTGGTGGGAGGGTGTCGTACTTGTGAGGGAAGAGTGTCGTACCTGTGGGATGCGTACCTGTGAGGGAGAGTGTCGTACCTGTGGGGGAGGGTGTCATACTTTGTGAGGAGGTGTCATACTTGTGGGGAGAAAGATGTCGTACCTGTGGGGAGGGTGTCGTTACCTGGTGGGGTAGTAGTTGTCATACTTGTGGGGGAGAGTGTCTGTACCTGTGGCGGAGGGTGTCGTACCTGTGGGCGATGGTGTCATACTTTGTGGGGTGAGAGTTGTCGTACCTGGTGAGGGAGAGTGTCGTACTTTGTGGGGAGAGTGTTTACCTGTCGCTGAGGCGGTTGTCGTACCTGTGGGGGAGAGTGTCTACTGTGGGGAGGGTTGTCATACTTGTCTGGGGAGAGTGTCGTACCTTGTGGGGGAAGTGTCGTACCTGTGGGGGAGGGTGTCATACTTGTGAGGAGGGTGTCATACTTGTGGGGGAGAGTGGTCGTACCTGTGAGGGAGAGTGTCGACCTGTGGGGGAGGGTGTCATACTTGTGAGGGGGGTGTCATAACTTGTGGGGGAGGTGTCGTACTGTGAGGAGAGTGTCTACCTTAGGTCATACTTAGTTGAGGGAGGTGTCATACTTGTGGGGAGAGTGTTTGTACCTGTGGGGAGAGTGTCAGACCTGTGGGGGAGGGTGTCGTACTTGTGGGGGAGGGTTCGTCGTACCTGTGGGGGGGGGTGTCGTACTTGTGGGGGAGGGTGTCGTACTTGTGGGGGAGGGTGTTCATACTGTGGGGAGAGTGTCATACTTGTGGAGAGATGTGTCTGTACTTTGTTGGGGGAGAGTGTCATTACTTGTGGAGAGTGTCGTACTTGGGGAGTAGTGTCGTTTACTTGTTGGGGGAGATGGAACTTGAAGTCATACTGTGGGAGGAGTGTCATACTTGTGCGGGAGGTGTCATACTTGTGGGGGAGGTGTCGTACTTTAGGGAGGGTGTCGTCCGTGGAGGGTCCGTAACTGGTGGGGGAGGTGTCGTACCTGTGAGGAGAGTGTCCGGTACTTGTGGGGGAGAGTGTCGTACTTGTGGGGGAGAGTGTCGTACCTGTGAGGGAGAGTTGTCGTACTTGTGGGGGGAGAGTGTCCCGTACTTGGTGGGGGGAGTGTCGTACCTGTGAGGGAGAAGTGTCATACTTGTGGGGGAGAGTTCCGTACCTGTGGGGAGAGTGTTCATACTTGTGGGGAGAGTGTCGTAAACTGGTAGGGAGAGTGGTCGTACTTGGTGGGGGAGAGTGTCGTACTTTGTGGAGAGTGTCGTACTGGAGGGAGAGTGTCGTACTCTGTGGGGGAGAGTGGTCGTACTTGTGGGGAGATGTTCGTACCGTGAGGGAGAGTGTCAATACTTGTGGGGAGAGTGTTGTATACTGTGAGGGAGAGTGGTCAATAACTTGTGGGGGAGAGTGGTCGTACCTGTGAGGGAGGGTGTCATACTTGTGGAGAGATGTCGTACCTGGTGGGGGAGAGTGTCCATACTTGTGGGGAGAAGTGTCGTACCTGTGAGGGAGAGTGTCGTACTTGTGGGGAGAGTGTCATACTTGTGGGAGAGAGTGTCGTACCTGTGGGGGAGAGTGTCATACTGGTGAGGGAGAGGTCGTACCTGTGGGGGAGAGTGTCATACTTTTGGGGAGAGTGTTCGTACTTGTGGGGGAGAGTGTCATACTTGTGGGGGATGAGTGTCGTTACTTGTGGGGGATGAGTGTCGTGACTTGTTGGGGGAGAGTGTAATACTTGTGGGAGAGTGTATACTTGTGGGGGAGAGTGTCGTACTTGGGGAGAGTGCAATACTTGTGGGGCGAGAGTGTCATACTTGTGGGGGAGAGTGTCATAGCTTGTGGAGAGAGTGATCGTAGCCTGTGGGGGAGAGTGTCATACTTGTGGGGGAGGGTGTCGTACTTTGTGGGGAGAAGTGTCATACTGTGAGGGAGGGTGTCGTACTGTGGGGAGAGTGTCCGTACTTGTGGGGGAGAGTGTCCATACTTGTGGGGGAGAGTGTCCATCCTTGTGGGGGAGGGTGTCGTACTTGTGGGGAGAGTGTCCATCATACTTGTGATGGGAGGGTTGTCGACCTTGAGGGAGCAGTGTCGTACCTGTGGGGGAGGGTGTCGTACTGTGAGGGGAAGAGTGTCCGTACCTGTGGGGGAGGGTGTCCATACTTGTGAGGGAGGGTGTCATACTTGTGGGGAGAGTGTCGTACCTGTTGGGGGAGAGTGTCGTACCTGTGGGTGGAGGGTGTCGTACCTGTGAGGGAGAGTGTCGGTAGCCTGGGGGAGGGTGTCATACTTGTGAGGGGAGGGTGTCATACTTGTGGGGGAGAGTGTTGTACTGCTGGGCGAGGGTGTCGTACTGTGGGGAGGGTGTCATAACTTGGTGGGGGAGAGTGTTCCGTACGCTGTGGGGGAGAGTGCATAACTTGTGGGGGAGAGTGTTTGTACCTGTGGGGGAGAGTGCGTAACTTGTGGGGGAGAGGTTGTACGCTGGTGGGCGAGGGTGTCGTCCTGTGGGCGAGGTGTCATACTTGTGGGGGAGAGTGTCCGTACCTGTGGAGGGAGAGTGTCGTACTTGTGGGGGAGAGTGGTTTACCTGTGGGCGAGGGTGTCGTACCTGTTGGGGAAGTGTCGTAACCGTGTGGGGGAGGGTGTTCGTACATGTGGGGGAGGGTGGTCCATACTATGTGGGGGAGAGTGTCGTACCTGTTGGGGGAGAGTGTCGTACTTGTGGGGAGGGTGTATACTTGTGGGGGAGAGTGTCGTACCTGTGGGGAGGGTACATACTTGTGAGGGAGGGTGTCATACTTGTGGGGGAAGTTTGTACCTGTGGGGGAGCAGTGTCGTACTTGTTGGGGGAGAGTGTCATACTTGTGGGGGAGATGTGGTATACTGTGGGGGAGAGTGTCCATACTTGTGGGAGAGAGTGTCGTACTTGTGGGGGAGGGTGTTCGTACTTGTGAGGGGGGTGTCCGACCTGTGGGGGAGGGTGTCATACTTGTGAGGGAGGGTGTCATACTTGTGGGGAGAGTGTCGTACCTGTGGGGGAGGGTGTCGTACCTGTGGGGGAGAGTGTCATACTTGTTGGGGAGAGTGTTGACCTGTGGGCGAGGGTGTCGTAACCTTTGGGGGAGGGTGTCATACTTGTGGGGGAGAGTGTCGTACCTGTGAGGGAGAGTGTCGTACTTGTTGGGGAGAGTGTTTGTACCTGTTGGGCGAGGGTGTCATATGTGAGGAGGGTGTCGTACTCTGTGAGGGAGAGTGTCGTACCTGTGGGGGAGGTGTCATACTTGTTGAGGGAGGTGTTCAGACCTGTGGGGGAGGGTGTCGTACCTGGGGGGAGAGTGTCATACTTGTGGGGGAGAGTGTCGTACTGTGAGGGAGAGTGTCGTACCTGTGGGGGAGGGTGTCGTACTGGGGGGAGGGTGTCGTACTGTGGGGAGGGTGTCGTACCTGTGGGGAGGGTGTCGTACTTGTGGGGGAGGGTGTCGTACTTGTGGGGGAGAGTGTGTGTACCTGTGAGGGAGGTGTCATAGTGAGGGTGTCGTACTTGTGGGGGAGGGTGTTCGTACCTGTGAGAGGGTGTCGTACTTGTGAGGGAGGTGTCGTACCTGTGGGAGAGTGTCGTACCTGTGGGGAGGGTGTCATACTTGTGGGAGGGTTGTCGTACTTGTGGGGGAAGGAGGGGATGTGTCGTACTGTGGGGGAGGGTGTCATCTTGTGGAGGGAGGTGTCGTACTGTGGAGGGAGGGTGTCGTACTTGGTGGGGAGGGTGTCGTACTGTGGGGAGGGGTGTCAGTACTTGTGGGGTGTCGTACTTGTGGGGGAGGGTGTCGTACCTGTGGGCGAGGTGTCATACTTGTGGGGGAGGGTGTCATACCTGTGAGGGAGAGTGTCGTACCTGTGGGGGAGGTGTCGTACTGGGGAGGGTGTCGTACCTGTGGGGGAGGGTGTCGTACTGTGGGGGAGGGTGTCGTACCTGTGGGCGAGGTGTCGTTACTGTGGGGGAGGGTGTCGTACCTGTGGGAGGGGAGGGTGTCGGACTTGTGGGGGAGGGTGTCGTACCTGTGGGGGAGGGTGTCGTACTTGTGGGGGAGGGTGTCGACTGTGGGGAGGGTGTCGGACTTGTGGGGGGAGGGTGTCGTACCTGTGGGGGAGGGTGTCGTACCTGTGGGGGAGGGTGTCGTACTGTGAGGGAGGGTGTCGGACTGTGGGGAGGGTGTCGTACCTTGGGGGAGGGTGTGTACTGTGGGGGAGGGTGTCGTACCTGTGGGGAGGGTGTCGTACCTGTGGGGGAGGGTGTCGTACCTGTGAGGGGGGGGCGAGGGGTGTCGGTGGTGGACCTGTGGGGAGGGTGTCGTACTTGTGGGGAGGGTGTCGTACTTGTGGGGGAGGGTGTCGTACCTGTGGGCGGAGGGTGTCATACTTGTTGGGGGAGAGTGTCGTACCTGTGGGGGAGGGTTGTCGTACCTGTGGGGGAGGTGTCGTACTTGTGGGGAGGGTGTCGTACTGTGGGCGACGGGTGTCATTACTTGTGGGGGAGGGTGTCGTACCTGTGAGGGAGGGTGTCGTACTTGTGGGGGAGGGTGTCGTACCTGTGAGGGAGGGTGTCGGACCTGTGGAGGGGAGGGTGTCGTACCTGTGGGGGAGAGTGTCCGTCACCTGTGGGGGAGGGTGTCGTACTTGTGGGGGGAGGGTGTCGTACCTGTGGGCGAGGGTGTCATACTTGTGGGGGGAGAGTGTCGTACCTGTGGGCGGAGGGTGTCGTACCTGTGGGGGAGGGTGTCGTACCTGTGGGGGAGGGTGTCGTACTGTGGGGGAGGGTGTCATACTTGTGGGGGAGAGTGTCGTACCTGTGGGGGAGGGTGTCGTACTTGTGGGGAGGGTGTCATACCTGTGAGGGAGGAGTGTCGTACTGTGGGGAGAGTGTCGTACTGTGGGGAGGGTGTCGTACTGTGGGGAGGGTGTCGTACTTGTGGGGGGGAGGGTGTCGTACTTGTGGGGGAGGTGTCGTACTTGTGGGGGAGGTGTCGTACCTGTGGGGAGGGTGTCGTACTTGTGGGGAGAGTGTCGTACTTGTGGGGGAGGGTGTCGTACTTGTGGGGAGGGTGTCGTACTTGTGGGGGAGGGTGTCGTACTTGTGGGGAGAGGTGTCGTACTGTGGGGAGGGTGTCGTCTGTGGGGGAGGTGTCGTACTTGTGGGGGAGGGTGTCAACTGTGGGGAGAGTGTCGTACTGTGGGGAGAGTGTCTACTGTGGGGGAGGGTGTCGTACCTGTGGGGAGGGTGTCGTACTTGTGGGGGAGGGTGTCATACTTGTGAGGGAGAGTGTCGTCGTACTTGTGGGGAGGGTGTCGTACTGTGGGGGAGGGTGCGTACTGTGGGGGAGGGTGTCGTACTTGTGGGGAGGGTGTCGTACTTGTGGGGGAGGGTGTCGTACTTGTGGGGAGGGTGTCGTACTTGTGGGGAGTGTCGTACCTGTGGGGGAGGGTTCGTACCTGTGGGGAGGGTGTCGTACTTGTGGGGAGGTGTCGTACTTGTGGGGAGGGTGTCGTACTTGTGGGGGAGTGTCGTACCTGTGGGGGAGGGTGTCGTACTTGTGGGGGAGGGTGTCGTACCTGTGGGGGAGGGTGTCGTACCTGTGGGGGAGTGTCGTACCTGTGGGGGAGGTGTCGGACCTGTGGGGGAGGTGCGTACCTGTGGGGGAGGGTGTCGTACTTGTGGGGGGGTGTCGTATGTGGGGGGGGTCGACTTGTGGGGAGGGTGTCGTACCTGTGGGGAGGGTGTCGTACCTGTGGGGGAGGGTGTCCTGTGGGGAGAGTGTCGTACCTGTGGGGGAGGTGTCGTACCTGTGAGGGGAGGTGTCGTACTGTGGGGGAGTGCTACCTGTGGGGGAGGGGTGTCGTACTTGTGGGGAGGGTGTCGTACTGTCGTACTGTGAGGGAGAGGGTGTCGTACCTGTGGGAGAGTGTCGTACCTGTGGGGGAGGTGTCGTACTGTGGGGGAGGGTGTCGTACCTGTGGGGAGGTGTCGATGTGGGGGGTGTCGTACTTGTGGGGGAGGGTGTCGTACCTGTGGGGGGGGTGTCGTACTTGTGGGAGGGTGTCGTACTGTGGGGAGGTGTCGTACTTGTGGGGGAGGGTGTCGTACTTGTGGGGGAGGGTGTCGTACTTGTGGGGGAGGGTGTCGTACTTGTGGGGGAGGGTGTCGTACCTTTGTGGGGGAGGGTGTCGTACCTGTGGGGGAGGGTGTCGTATTGGGGGAGTCGTACCTTTGGGGGAGGGTGTCGTACTTGTGAGGGAGAGTGTCGTACTCTTGGGGGAGGGTGTCGTACCTTTGGGGGAGTGGTGCAGGGGGGACTGCCAGGGGGTGAGAGTCACGACGTCTCCGCCCTTCGCCTCCTCTCCTGTAGGGGCGGAGTGAGCCCAGGGAACGGCGTGGGTTTGGCCGGTTCTTCCCCCTCTGAAAGACAAGTCAAATTTAATACCACATTTTAACGACACACACACAGAAATATCTGAACATGTTTCATTCCTTATGCTGGTTTACACATAGGCACGATGCGTTACGAATGGCATTTTTCCTCATTCGTGACGTTCGTGACATGACTTAACGCATCTCAATGGGATTCTTAACAGAACGTATCAGCTCGTGACATTCGTGATGTTCGTGGAGAAAGTTTTTGGCTGTCAAAAATCTTCCACGAATGTCACGATTCACCCTCTGTTCGTGGAGTTCGCAACGGAGCGTGTCCTTTCGTGATGCGTAGTGGCGCTTCGTAATTCAGCGTGAAAGCATTCGTAAGCATTCGTAAAGCATTCGTACAGCATTCGTACAGCATTCGTAAAGCATTCGTACAGCATTCGTACAGCATTCGTAGTGCAGAATCACTGTTTTCACGCTCAGAATTGATAGAAACACACGCTACTCCGAAAAGTTAATGTTCATACCTGCACTATGCCAAAGAAAAGTCACACAAAGTCGGCCAGTCCGCGCTCCAGGCCAGGGGACAGCACCTGCCGCTGCCGCTCCTCAGGTGCTGAAGTTGTTTCTCCGGCTTTTCTTCCTGTGGTCGTTCCTCCTGATGTTTGGGAGCCAATCCCTGCCACCCCTATAGTCGCCCCGCTGGAGAACCCGACTGTTATATATTTGTCCCGCGTTTGTGGAAAAAAGAAAAGGGACAGTAAGAA
This sequence comes from Neogobius melanostomus, assembly GCA_007210695.1. Taxonomy (NCBI): domain Eukaryota; kingdom Metazoa; phylum Chordata; class Actinopteri; order Gobiiformes; family Gobiidae; genus Neogobius; species Neogobius melanostomus. The sequence continues at coordinate 21,838 of VHKM01001062.1, read as the reverse complement.
GTGCGCCTTTCCCGCACTGTTTACTGTCCCTGAATGCATCTCCCACGCTGCCTACGCACTGACCCAAACAACAACGCGTGGTTACAGCAGCTATAACATGGATAAGTGTTAAGACTTATTTACAACTTTAGACATGAAAAACAAGCGGTGATGGGCGTAGGGCAGGTGGAGACAGGCCTGTTGTTCTGGATTATCAAAAGAAGTTTTGCCAAATGGAGCCAATGATCAACCAGACGAGTGAGAATCATGGATAAAGAGGTGAAGAGTTCTACGACAGATCCCCAGAAGATCAAGTGCGCAGTGAGTGTAGTGTTTTTATGCTTAATGTGGAGTAAAGTCTGGCTGAATGTGCCGCTGTTGCACAGACTCATTTGACATAAAGCGCGTGTGTTTATTGCTATTGTTTGTCTTGATAGATTCAGTGTTTGACAGGAGCATGTGACTTAGTTTGGGTTTGATCTAAGTTCAGTTTTTCATAGACTGTGAAAAACTTTGCTATTCTACAGTATATGGACAGTCCCGACGCTCAGCTGGTCTTTGCTTTTGCGTAACTCGATTTGGCAAGAGCCCAATGAGTCAGGTGAGAGCACGGGGAGCAAACGCCTCTGCTCCGCCTCCAACCCGGTGTGTGCGGCAGGCGGTTTGTCCACATTCGCCCGATTCTTGACAGATTTCTGACAGAACTCGACAATTCCCAATGACCCGTAACAGACCGCAACACCTCGCAATAGCACGCAACAGAGCGCCACGTCCCGCAGCAGAGCGGGACGCATGTTCGTGACCGTGCGTAATAATTCGTGCCATTATCGTAACGCGTAGTAACAGGTCGCAACAGTTTGTGCGGTGCGTGAAACCTCTACCCCGAATCATCACATTCGTGATCCTCGGCCACGAATATGGATTCGTGGCATTCGTGACTTGTCGTCGTTATGTGTAAACCCAGCATTAAGATTCGCAAACATGTCAATCAGAGGAAAGAGAAATACATCAGCCCAAACTGCAGCTGCACATGTTTTAGAAGAACCATAGTTTTGATATTGACTTGTTTAGCACGGCTCCTTGTTGTTTAACCAGTACATTGAAATTTAACATTTAGAAAACTAGAAAGGAGGTAGAGAGTCCTGCACTGGATCACCAGAGTCAATGCGGTGTAGAAGTAAATCTTCTTGTGATAAAAACTTACAAAAATCAGGTGCTCTTCAGGGTTAGAGGGAATGACATCTGTGCAAGGCTGTATGGAGGAAGTCCTCTGACTCTGACACTCTTCTGTATCACTAATTTGTAATATTCATTATGTTTATGTTTTATGGTTATGACATTTGATAATGTCAGCAGACACTGACCTCTAACCTCTGAAACACTGACCTCTGAAGCAGACGGCGTCGTATCTCTGGTCCGGGAAAGGGAAGCCCGTCTGGTTCTGGTGTCGGTACACGGTCCGCACCCCGACCGTTCCGCCCCCGCACTGCGGCCGCGCCGTGTTTATGGGATACCTTACGCTGCGATCAGCCAACCAGCCGGCAGAACACACGTCCATGCCCCGCCCCCACGCCAGGTACAGTTCACCTGCCAATCAGAGAAGAGCTAATCAGAGAGAAGAACCAATCAGAGAGGAGCAACCAGAGCTCGATCGTCCTATCAGGATGAACATTAGGGACGTGGACCCGAGGGTCAGGGTTTTTCCAGATCAAAAGTCACTGCAGACGGTAATGAATGTAAACTAAACTAAACCGTCCCGAGTAGATATACTTCAATGCTTCAGTGACATCAAAGCTTGGTTGGCTCACAACGTTTTAAATCCGAATGAGGGAAAAAACTGAAATGGTGGTGTTTGGCCCCTGGGACCCCCAAAATGACATCCCCTACAACAATATGTCTGTCCCTCAGCCACCAGCCTTGGCGTCGTTGTTGACTGATTTTAGACTCAATAAACAGATCGGTGCCATTGCTGAATCGAGTTTTTATCATCTTCGTCTTTTAGCCAAAGTGAAACCTTTTTTCAACTTTGAAAAACTTTGAACAAGTCATGCACGCTTTTATCTCCACTCGCCTGGACGACGGCATTTACGACTGCTCGATACAGGAATCAGCCAAAATGCTCTTTGCAGTTAGTCCAGAACTCCGCAGCACAGCTTTTAACAGGAACCAAAAAATATGAACATATTTCACCAATCCTTGCGTCTTTGCACTGGCCTCCTGTTGATTTTAGATTTTAAGATTGTATTGTTTAAAGCCTTTAAAGCCTTGAATGGACTAGTTGTAATTTTATGCAATTGTGAAGCACTTTGAATTGCCTTGTGTATGAATTGTGCTCTACAAATAAACTTGCCCTTGCCTTCCTCAGTACCTCACAGACCTCATCCAAATTAACTCTCCAGCGTGCGCTCTGAGGTCTGAGGGCCAGTTCCGGCTCGTGGTACCTTAGACCAGTGGTTCTCAACCTTTTGGAGCCGCGACCCCCATTATAACAGTTAAAGGGGTACGAGACCCCGCCTGGGTCACACCATGAGAAAAAGGAACATTAGCCTACAGAATTTATTATGTATTGTTTTAAATTATTTTATCTGAGTTGCCTTGTGTATGAAATGCGCGGTATAAATAAAATTGCCTTGCCTTGCCTATCTCTTTAGTTGAATGACTAGTTTGGTTTCACTTGATTATATTATTATTATTATTATTATTATTTTATTCTTATATACTGCCAATCTTATGTGCAGCACTTTGGAAACACTGGTTTATAAAATGTGCTATATAAATAAAGTCGATTGGATTGAATATAATCCACATTACTGGCCCTGCCCCCTGACTCACCAGTGGTATCCCCTCCCCTGACTCACCTGTAGTAGCCCCGCCCCCTGACTTACTTGTGGTGGCCCCGCCCCCTGACTCACCTGTGGTAGCCCCGCCCCCTGACTCACCTGTGGTAGCGAGCCGTCCTCCCAGTTTGATGCACTGATCTCCAGCTTCATAAAAGGAAAACTTCTCCAGGGACGTGGAGTAAAACACGTGACCTACAGGGACACAACAGGAAGTCACTCTGAGCCCAGTCCAGACGATCCTCATGCTTTTAGACCGAGTCACCAAGCAACAGGATTCCACACATCCCCACACAAGAATTTTATTCATGGATTTTTCATCAGCTTTTAGCACTGTAAACAATAATATATTGGTACAATGTCTCTCATCAATGCAGGTTCACCCAAAACTGATTTTATGGATCAGGGAGTTTTTAAGTAACAGACCACAGTATGTGCTCTTCAACGGTGTTAAGTCCTGCCAAATTGTTTTGAAGACTGGACTTCCCCAGGGCTGTGTGCTGTCACCCGTTCTTTTCTCTGTGTACACTAATAACATCTGCTGCCGCACAGAAGGAATGACTCTCCTAAAGTACGCGGACGACATGGCTTTGGTGGCACACCTCAAAGACGCACAGACCCTGGCACCATACCAGCAGGAAGTCCACACTTTGGTCTGTGGATTTAAGCAGAGCTCACTGGAGCTCAATATCTCCAAAACAAAGGAGGTGTGCTGTGGAGCCACAGGGAAAGAAGGCTCAGTGGACCTTTTCCAGCCCCTTCTCATCCATGGCCAACAGGTGGAGCAGGTGGACTGTTTTAAATATTTGGGGATAGAAATAGACAGGAAACTGTCCTTTGGGCATCACGCAGACTCTGTTTTTAAAAAGGCACACCAGCGCCTCCACCTCCTCAGAAAGTTGAGATCTTTTAATATTAACAAAGACATTTTATCTTTGGTGTACACTTCACTCATTGAATCCATTCTTACATACAACATCTCTTCCTGGTTCAACTTTCTCACCGTTAAACACAAAACAAAACTCAATAGAATAGTAAACCACGCCAGTAAGATCACTCAAACCCCTCAGACCCCACTCTGCGAACTGTACAGGCGATCGGTGCGGAGGAAAGCTACTCTCATCACTGAAGATGCCACACACCCCTTGCATCACTCCTTCTCCCTGCTGCCATCAGGCAGAAGATACAGAACCCCTCTGGCCCATAGAAATAGCTACAAGAAATCATTCATTCCATCTGCAATCGCTGCACTAAATAATCCCCGGTAGCACTGTATTTTATATTTTATGTTGAGCTTTCTTCTTCATGTGATATTTGTAATGACGTTGTGTGTGTTTTTATTGATTGATTTGAGCCGTACGGAAAGACACATTTCTGCTCTTTTGGAACAGACAATAAAGTTATATTCATTGCTGCAGAAAGGCTTCTTTCACAGACCTTTCTCCAGTGGAGGGAACTTCTCCAACATATCCCAAAGATCCATCTCATGCTCTGACAGTTACATCCAGGTCAGAGCAGAGTCTTACTGTTAACTAAGCATTTATGTAAGGATTAAACAACTCGGAGTCGTGCATTAGACGGTTATAATGCACGACGCGCAGCGGAGTGGAGTTACTCCTGAAGTGCATTATAACCGTCTAATGCACGGCTCCGAGTTGTTTAATCCGCTTATACCATGGTCCCACAAACGTAACATTTTATAACAAATGTTGTTTTCATTTACTAAACTCGCTAAATATGCCAAACTACAGGGACTATGTTGCGGCCACTGTCTGAACGCTCGTCGAGCGAGCATTCTCTCCGTCAGGCTCAACGAAACAACAGAAGCTCACGCTGCATCGCCAGACTCACAACACAACAGGACTAACCTGCTCTTTTCCATGGAAGTAAACACCGATATGCAGCTCCTGGGCAGGAGTTATTTCACTTTTACGCTGTTTAACCTAAAGCTAGTTAGCTAGCTAGCAACATGTAGCTCAACGAGCTCACTGAAACAGATGCAGTGGAGTCATTGAAGTGAGTGAAGTCCGCTTACACCTTGGCCCCACGAACTGAAACTTATTATGTGACTTTACTAATCCAGCCAAATATGCTTAAGTGCAGGGATCATTTTATATACATCTGAAAATAATGAATAGCCTTAACCGTTTTCAGTAGAAATGGAAAGCTCATATTTTATTAACAGAAGCCTAACTAGCTGCTTGCTCTCCTCTATTCCCCATTCATCAAAAGTTTTGTTTTGGCCAAAAACGTTGAAATTAACCACAAAATCCATCTCATTGGTTCATGTCAGTCACTAATTAAGCGTTTGTCTGATTCAGCTGTGTTATGCGTTGCTATGGCGATGCCGCAGCGGAGTGATATCCCAGTGATTTAACTACCGTACTACGTGTGCGGTTATACGAAAATAATGCACCCACCAGCCAATCAGAATCCAATCGTTCACCCAGACCATGGTATAATACTGTTTAATTTACTCTGACAGGTAGTTATGTCCAGTCAGAGCAAGTCTTACTGTTAACTAAGCATTTATTACCGTTTAATTAACTCTGACAGTTAGTTATGTCCAGGTCAGAACAGAGTCTTACTGTTAACTAAGCATTTATTACTGTTTAATTTACTCTGACAGGTAGTTATTTCCAGGTTCATAAGAGTCTTTACTGTTAACTAGCATTTATTACTTTTATTACTCTGACAGTTAGTTATGTCCAGGTCAGAGCAGAGTCTTTACTGTTAACTAAGCATTTATTACTGTTTTAATTACTCTGACAGTTAGTTATGTCCAGGTCAGAACAGAGTCTTACTGTTAACTAAGCATTTATTACCGTTTAATTAACTCTGACAGGTAGTTATGCCAGGTCAGAACAGAGTCTTACTGTTAACTAAGCATTTATTACTGTTTAATAACTCTGACAGTTAGTTATGTCCAGGTCAGAGCAGAGTCTTACTGTTAACTAAGCATTTATTACTGTTTAATTAACTCTGACAGTTAGTTATGTCCAGGTCAGAGCAGAGTCTTACTGTTAACTAAGCATTTATTACTGTTTAATTAACTCTGACAGTTAGTTATGTCCAGGTCAGAGCAGAGTCTTACTGTTAACTAAGCATTTATTACTGTTTAATTAACTCTGACAGTTAGTTATGTCCAGGTCAGAGCAGAGTCTTACTGTTAACTAAGCATTTATTACTGTTTAATTTAACTCTGACAGGTAGTTATGTCCAGGTCAGAGCAGAGTCTTACTGTTAACTAAGCATTTATTACTGTTTAATTAACTCTGACAGTTAGTTATGTCCAGGTCAGAGCAGAGTCTTACTGTTAACTAAGCATTTATTACTGTTTAACTAACTCTGACAGTTATGTCCAGGTCAGAGCAGAGTCTTACTGTTAACTAAGCATTTATTACTGTTTAACTAACTCTGACAGTTAGTTATGTCCAGGTCAGAGCAGAGTCTTACTGTTAACTAAGCATTTATTACTGTTTAATTAACTCTGACAGTTAGTTATGCCAGGTCAGAACAGAGTCTTACTGTTAACTAAGCATTTATTACTGTTTAACTAACTCTGAACCTGAAGCCTGACTAGTTATAGTTAATTACTCTGACAGTTATTATGTCCAGGTCAGAGCAGAGTCTTACTGTTAACTAAGCATTTATTACTGTTTAACTAACTCTGACAGTTAGTTATGTCCAGGTCAGAGCAGAGTCTTACTGTTAACTAAGCATTTATTACTGTTTAACTAACTCTGACAGTTAGTTATGTCCAGGTCAGAGCAGAGTCTTACTGTTAACTAAGCATTTATTACCGTTTAATTAACTCTGACAGTTAGTTATGTCCAGGTCAGAACAGAGTCTTACTGTTAACTAAGCATTTATTACTGTTTAATTAACTCTGACAGTTAGTTATGTCCAGGTCAGAACAGAGTCTTACTGTTAACTAAGCATTTATTACGTTTAATTAACTCTGACAGTTAGTTATGCCCAGGTCAGAACAGAGTCTTACTGTTAACTAAGCATTTATTACTGTTTAATTAACTCTGACAGTTAGTTATGTCCAGGTCAGAGCAGAGTCTTACTGTTAACTAAGCATTTATTACTGTTTATTAACTCTGACAGTTAGTTATGTCCAGGTCAGAGCAGAGTCTTACTGTTAACTAAGCATTTATTACTGTTTAATTAACTCTGACAGTTAGTTATGTCCAGGTCAGAGCAGAGTCTTACTGTTAACTAAGCATTTATTACTGTTTAATTAACTCTGACAGTTAGTTATGTCCAGGTCAGAGCAGAGTCTTACTGTTAACTAAGCATTTATTACTGTTTAATTACTCTGACAGTAGTTATGTCCAGGTCAGAGCAGAGTCTTACTGTTAACTAAGCATTTATTACTGTTTAACTAACTCTGACAGTTATGTCCAGGTCAGAGCAGAGTACTTTACTGTTAACTAAGCATTTATTACTGTTTAATTTAACTCTGACAGTTAGTTATTCCAGGTCAGAGCAGAGTCTTACTGTTAACTAAGCATTTATTACTGTTTAATAACTCTGACAGTTAGTTATGCCCAGGTCAGAACAGAGTCTTACTGTTAACTAAGCATTTATTACTGTTTAACTAACTCTGACAGTTAGTTATGCCCAGGTCAGAACAGAGTCTTACTGTTAACTAAGCATTTATTACTGTTTAATTAACTCTGACAGTTAGTTATGTCCAGGTCAGAGCAGAGTCTTACTGTTAACTAAGCATTTATTACTGTTTAACTAACTCTGACAGTTAGTTATGTCCAGGTCAGAGCAGAGTCTTACTGTTAACTAAGCATTTATTACTGTTTAACTAACTCTGACAGTTAGTTATGTCCAGGTCAGAGCAGAGTCTTACTGTTAACTAAGCATTTATTACCGTTTAATTAACTCTGACAGTTAGTTATGTCCAGGTCAGAACAGAGTCTTACTGTTAACTAAGCATTTATTACCGTTTAATTAACTCTGACAGTTAGTTATGCCCAGGTCAGAACAGAGTCTTACTGTTAACTAAGCATTTATTACTGTTTAACTAACTCTGACAGTTAGTTATGTCCAGGTCAGAACAGAGTCTTACTGTTAACTAAGCATTTATTACTGTTTAATTAACTCTGACAGTTAGTTATGTCCAGGTCAGAGCAGAGTCTTACTGTTAACTAAGCATTTATTACTGTTTAATTAACTCTGACAGTTAGTTATGTCCAGGTCAGAGCAGAGTCTTACTGTTAACTAAGCATTTATTACTGTTTAATTAACTCTGACAGTTAGTTATGTCCAGGTCAGAGCAGAGTCTTACTGTTAACTAAGCATTTATTACTGTTTAACTAACTCTGACAGTTATGTCCAGGTCAGAACAGAGTCTTACTGTTAACTAAGCATTTATACGTTTAATTAACTCTGACAGTTAGTTATGTCCAGGTCAGAGCAGAGTCTTACTGTTAACTAAGCATTTATTACTGTTTAACTAACTCTGACAGTTAGTTATGTCCAGGTCAGAACAGAGTCTTACTGTTAACTAAGCATTTATTACCGTTTAATTAACTCTGACAGTTAGTTATGTCCAGGTCAGAACAGAGTCTTACTGTTAACTAAGCATTTATTACCGTTTAATTAACTCTGACAGTTAGTTATGTCCAGGTCAGAACAGAGTCTTACTGTTAACTAAGCATTTATTACTGTTTAACTAACTCTGACAGTTAGTTATGCCCAGGTCAGAGCAGAGTCTTACTGTTAACTAAGCATTTATTACTGTTTAACTAACTCTGACAGTTATGTCCAGGTCAGAGCAGAGTCTTACTGTTAACTAAGCATTTATTACCGTTTAATTAACTCTGACAGTTAGTTATGCCCAGGTCAGAACAGAGTCTTACTGTTAACTAAGCATTTATTACTGTTTAACTAACTCTGACAGTTAGTTATGCCCAGGTCAGAGCAGAGTCTTACTGTTAACTAAGCATTTATTACTGTTTAATTAACTCTGACAGTTAGTTATGTCCAGGTCAGAACAGAGTCTTACTGTTAACTAAGCATTTATTACCGTTTAATTAACTCTGACAGTTATGTCCAGGTCAGAACAGAGTCTTACTGTTAACTAAGCATTTATTACCGTTTAATTAACTCTGACAGTTATGTCCAGGTCAGAACAGAGTCTTACTGTTAACTAAGCATTTATTACCGTTTAATTAACTCTGACAGTTATGTCCAGGTCAGAACAGAGTCTTACTGTTAACTAAGCATTTATTACCGTTTAATTAACTCTGACAGTTAGTTATGCCCAGGTCAGAACAGAGTCTTACTGTTAACTAAGCATTTATTACTGTTTAATTAACTCTGACAGTTAGTTATGTCCAGGTCAGAGCAGAGTCTTACTGTTAACTAAGCATTTATTACTGTTTAATTAACTCTGACAGTTAGTTATGTCCAGGTCAGAGCAGAGTCTTACTGTTAACTAAGCATTTATTACTGTTTAACTAACTCTGACAGTTAGTTATGTCCAGGTCAGAGCAGAGTCTTACTGTTAACTAAGCATTTATTACTGTTTAACTAACTCTGACAGTTAGTTATGTCCAGGTCAGAGCAGAGTCTTACTGTTAACTAAGCATTTATTACCGTTTAATTAACTCTGACAGTTAGTTATGTCCAGGTCAGAACAGAGTCTTACTGTTAACTAAGCATTTATTACTGTTTAATAACTCTGACAGTTAGTTATGCCAGTCGAACAGAGTCTTACTGTTAACTAAGCATTTATTACTGTTTAACTAACTCTGACAGTTAGTTATGTCCAGGTCAGAACAGAGTCTTACTGTTAACTAAGCATTTATTACTGTTTAATTAACTCTGACAGTTAGTTATGTCCAGGTCAGAGCAGAGTCTTACTGTTAACTAAGCATTTATTACTGTTTAATTAACTCTGACAGTTAGTTATGTCCAGGTCAGAGCAGAGTCTTACTGTTAACTAAGCATTTATTACTGTTTAACTAACTCTGACAGTTATGTCCAGGTCAGAACAGAGTCTTACTGTTAACTAAGCATTTATTACCGTTTAATTAACTCTGACAGTTAGTTATGTCCAGGTCAGAGCAGAGTCTTACTGTTAACTAAGCATTTATTACTGTTTAACTAACTCTGACAGTTAGTTATGTCCAGGTCAGAACAGAGTCTTACTGTTAACTAAGCATTTATTACCGTTTAATTAACTCTGACAGTTAGTTATGTCCAGGTCAGAACAGAGTCTTACTGTTAACTAAGCATTTATTACTGTTTAACTAACTCTGACAGTTAGTTATGCCCAGGTCAGAGCAGAGTCTTACTGTTAACTAAGCATTTATTACTGTTTAACTAACTCTGACAGTTATGTCCAGGTTAGAGCAGAGTCTTACTGTTAACTAAGCATTTATTACCGTTTAATTAACTCTGACAGTTAGTTATGCCCAGGTCAGAACAGAGTCTTACTGTTAACTAAGCATTTATTACTGTTAACTAACTCTGACAGTTAGTTATGCCCAGGTCGAGCAGAGTCTTACTGTTAACTAAGCATTTATTTTTAATTAACTCTGACAGTTAGTTATGTCCAGGTCAGAACAGAGTCTTACTGTTAACTAAGCATTTATTACCGTTTAATTAACTCTGACAGTTATGTCCAGGTCAGAACAGAGTCTTACTGTTAACTAAGCATTTATTACGTTTAATTAACTCTGACAGTTATGTCCAGGTCAGAACAGAGTTTACTGTTAACTAGCATTTATTACCGTTTATTAACTCTGACAGTTAGTTATGTCCAGGTCAGTCCCAGTTTGTCCCGTTTTAGTCCAGGATTTACCGTCCATCTTCTCAACGAAGCAGTAGACGTCATAGGTCTCATTCACATCTCGAATCCCATACGTTCGGACTCCAGGAAACTCCTCCTTATCGCCATAGCAACGCTCCCGGGGCTCCTGGATTGGGTACCTGCGCACAGACACCGGGTGACTAACAGTACCGACCCGTGCCAACCACACTCGCCCGACCTGGACCCCCCCGGACCGGCCCAGACTGATAAGTATAAATCAATGGTTTTGTTTAGCCCAATATCACAGCTGCACCAAAACAATGAAACAAAACAAAGAATAGAATGTCTAGGCAATGTAGTGTATCATAATGTTATAATAAACACCGACGAGATTTATTACAACATTATCATAATGTTATAATAAACACCGACGAGAATTTATTATAACATTATCATAATGTTATATAAACACCGACGAGATTTATTATAACATTATCATAATGTTATAATAAACACCGACGAGATTTATTATAACATTATCATAATGTTATAATAAACACCGACGAGATTTATTATAACATTATCATAATGTTATATAAACACCACGATTATCATAATGTTATATAAACACCGACGAGATTTATTATAACATTATCATAATGTTATATAAACTCGTCGGTTTAATATAACATATCATAATGTTATAATAAACACTGACAATAGCGAAAGAGGTGACGCACAATTTAATGCAAGTCAGTGACTAAACAGAGAGTTTATATCTTCGACTTTAGAATATATGACATCAGAACACTGGAAATGCTTTTCTCTCTCTGTTCGGCGTCATTTCCAAGAGAATGGCGGCCGAGAGGAACCGTCAAACCATGAACTCTTTGATGAAGTTTAAATTGTGTGTTTATGATGGGGTTCGGGTCGGTTAGGGGTTTGGGTTAGACTTGGTTTACCTCACAGTTTGGACCATAGGTTACATTAACCAAAAATTCTTAATCTTTTACGGAATATTTTGAGCTTTGACAGAACATTTTTGAGGCCCTCTGTCATGAAAGACCAGACGCAGCACAGCTCTTTTCTGACCACGCGGGGCTGTCGCTTTATAAGCAGCTTCACAGTAGCTCCCATCAGCAGCTGGGTGGGGGTTTGTTGATGGGGAACTACTACCCTCTTCAAGTGGCCCGACCCTGGCTTTTTAACGCACTACACTATGAGGATAGCAATGACAACTGGGAAGTAGCAAGAGCACGGAGTATAATATGTATATTATAAATTTGTGACTTTCGGTAATGTTTGGCATTGGTAATCATCTGAAATTAATATATTGGTCACCTGTGTTACTTGCTTTCATAGAGATCTTGCATGAAACAAGACAGTTAGACAGTATAGTTGTGCTTTGTTTCTGTTAATTATATGATCATCTCAAACAGTGTGTTTGTATGTTTCGTGTTTGTTAAAATAGCCGCTTTGAAATGTAACAAGTTCTTTTGTCAATGAGGCAAATCACAATATGATGTATGATGGATAATAGGATAATGTTAAATCATAATTGGGTACGTTGTGGTGGTCGTGCATGTGACTGATTACGGTTTCTTTATGTAACTTATCATTCGTAATAAGTATTATTCCTTTTGGGAATGTAGGCAGTACACGAGTTTCAGCCATGTATTATCTTTCTTCCTTAATGTAAATGCCATCTAGAAAATTGACATTTCAACCATAATCGGATGCTGTAAGTGTATATAATCTGTTTTATTTTATTTTTTGCTGTTGTTTCTTTGTTGTTGTTTTATACCTTTGGTACTTTACCTCACGGTTTGGTCGGGGGTTGGGTCATTACTACGGTTTGGTGGGGGTTTGGTATTACCTCACGGTTTGGTCGGGGGGTTTGGGGTCATTACCTCACGGTTGGTCGGGGTTTGGGTCATTACCTCACGGTTTGGTCGGGGGTTTGGGTCATTACCTCACGGTTTGGTCGGAGGGTTTGGGTCATTACCTCAGGTTTGGTCGGGGGTTTGGGTCATTACCTCAGGTTTGGTCGGAGGGTTTTGGGTCATTACCTCACGGTTTGGTCGGAGGTTTGGTCCATTACCTCACGGTTTGGTCGGAGGGGTTTGGTCGTGGTCATTACCTCACGGTTTGGTCGGGGGTTTGGGTCATACCTCACGGTTTGGTCGGGGGCGTTTGGGTCATTACCTCACGGTTTGGTCGGGGGCGTTTGGGTCATTACCTCAGGGTTTGGTCGGGAGGGTTTGGGTTCATTACCTCAGGGTTGGTCGGGGGTTCTGGGTCATTACCTCACGTTTGTCGGGGGGTTGGGTCATTAACCTCACGCGTTTGGTCGGGGGTTTGGTCATTACCTCACGGTTTGGTTCGGGAGGGTTTTGGGTCAGTCATTACCTCACTTTGGTCGGGGGGTTCTGGGGTCATTACCTACGGTTTGGTCGGGGGGGTTTGGGTCATTACCTCACGGTTGGTTGGAGGGTTTGGGTCATTCCCCTCACGGTTTGGTTGGAGGGTTTGGGTCATTAACCTCACGGTTTGGTTGGAGGGTTTGGGGTCATTACCTCAACCTCACGGTTTGGTCGGGGGGTTTGGGTTCATTACCTCACGGTTTGGTCGGGGGGTTTGGGTTCATTACCTCACGCGTTTGGCGGGGGGGTTTGGTCATTACCTCACGGTTTGGTTGGAGGGTTTGGTCAGTACACTCACGGTTTGGTTGGAGGGTTTGGGTCATTTACCTTCACGGTTTGGTTGGAGGGTTTGGCGTCATTACCTCACGGTTGGTCGAGGGTTGGATCGGGCTGGGTTTGGGTCATTATCCTCAGGGGTTTGTCGGGGGGTTTGGGTCATTACCTCACGGTTTGGTCGGAGGGTTTGGTCATTACCTCACGGTGGTCGGGGGTTGGTCGGAGTTTGGGTTTCATTACCTCACGGTTTGGTCGGAGGGTTTGGGTCATTTACCTCCACGTTTGGTCGGGGGTTTGTCGGAGGGTTTGGTCATAAAACTACCTCACGGTTTGGTCGGCAGGGTTTGGGTCATTACCTCACGGTTGTCGGGGTTTGGTCGGGGGGTTTGGCTTCATTACCTCACGGTTTGTTGGAGGGTTGTTGGTCATTACCTCACTGTTTGGTTGGAGGTTTGGGTCATTACCTCACGGTTTGGTCGGAGGGTTTGGTCGCGGGGGTTTGGTCATTACCTCACGGGTTTGGTCGGGGGTTTGGGGTCATTACCTCACGGTTTGGTCGGGGGTTTGGGTCATTACCTCACGGTTTGTCGGAGGGTTTGGGTTTCATTACCTCACGGTTTGGATCGGGGGTTGGGTCATTCACCTCACGGTTTGGTCGGAGGGTTTGGGGTCATTACCTCACGGTTTGGTCGGGGGGCGTTTGGGTTCATTACCTCACGGTTTGGTGGAGGGTTTGGGTTCATTTACCTCACGTTGGTTGGAGGGTTTGCGGTCATTACCTCACGGTTTGTCGGGGGTTTGGGTTATTACCTTCACGGTTTGGTTCGGGGTTTGGTTGATACTCACGGTTTGGTCGGGGGGTTGTGGGGTCATTACCTCACGTTTTGGTCGGGGGTTTGGGTCATTTACCTCACGGTTTGGTCGGGGGTTGGGTCATTACCTCACGGTTTGGTCGGAGGGTTGGTCATTACCTCACGGTTGGGTCGGGGGGTTTGGGTCATTACCTCACGGGTTTTGGTTGAGAGGGTGGGTCATTACCTCACGGTTGCGTTGAGGGTTTGTCATTACCTCACGGTTTGGTCGGAGGGTTTGGTCGGGGGGGTTTGGGTCATTTACCTCACGTTTGGTCGGAGGGTTTTGGGTCATTACCTCACGGTTTGGTCGGAGGTTGGGTCCTTACCTCACGGTTTGTTCGGGGGGTTTGGGGTCATTACCTCACGGTTGGTTGGAGGGTTTGGGTCATTTACCTCACGGTGGTCGGAGGCGTTTGGTCATCATACCTCACGGTTTTTGGTCGGGGTTTGGTCGGAGGTGGTCATTACCTCACGGTTTGGTCGGAGGGTTTGCGGTCATTACCTCACGGTTTGGTCGTGAGGGTTTTGGGTCATTACCTCACGGTTTGGTCGGGGTTTGGTCATTACCTCACGGTTGTCGGAGGGTTTGGGTCATTTACCTCACGTTGGTTGGAGGGTTTGGGTCATTACCTCACGGTTTTGGTCGGGGGGGTTTGTCGGAGGGTTTGGGTTCATTACCTCACGGTTTGGTCGAGGGTTTGCGGTTCATTACCTCTACGGTTTGGTCGGGGTTTTGGGTCATTACTTCACGGTTTTGGTCGGGCCGGTGTTTTGGGTCATTTACCTCCGGTTTGGTTGGCAGGGTTGGGTCATCTACCTCACGGTTTGGTCGGAGGGTTTGGGTCATTACCTCAACGGTTTCGTTGGAGGGTTGGTCGGGGTTTGGGTCATTACCTCACGGTTTGGCGGAGGTTTGGGTCATTACCTTCACGGTTCTTTGGTTGGAGGGTTTGGGTCATTACCTCACGGTTGGTCGGGGGTTTGGGTCATTACCTCCGGTTTGTCGGAGGTGGTTCATTACCTTCACGGTTTGGTCGGGGGTTGGTCATTTACCTCACGGTTTTGGTCGGGGGTTTGGGTCATTACCTCACGGTTTGGTTGGAGGGTTTGGGTCAATTACCCAGGTTTGGTCGGAGGGTTGGGTCATTACCTCACGGTTGGTGGAGGGGTTTGCGTCGGGGGGTTTGGGGTCATTACCTCACGGTTGGCGGGGTTTTGGGTCATTACCTCACGGTTTGGCTCGGAGGTTGGTCGGAGGTTTGGTCATTAACTCAGGGTTTGGTCGGAGGGTTTGGGTATTACCTTCACTTGGTCGGAGGGTTTGGGTCATTAACCTCACGGTTGGTCGGAGGGTTTGGGTCATTACCTCACGGTTTGGTCGGAGGTTTGGCGTCATTTACCTCACTTGGTCGGGGGGTTTGGGTCATTACCTCACGGTTTGGTCGGAGGTTTGGCGGTCATTACTCACGGTTTGGTCGGGAGGGTTTGGGTCCATTACCTCACGGTTTTGGTCGGGGGGTTTGGGTCATTTACCTTCAGGGTTTTGGTCGGGGGGTTGGGGTCATTTACCTCACGGTTTTGGTCGGGGAGGTTGGTCATTACCTCTACGTTTGGCGGAGGGTTTGGGTCATTACTCATCGGTTTGGTTCGGGGGGTTTGGGGTCATTACCTCACGGTTTGGTCGGAGGGTTTGGCGGTCATTACCTTCACGGTTTTGGTCGGAGGGTTTGGGTATTACCTCACGGTTGGTCGGGGTTTCGGGTCATTAACCTCACGGGGTTTGGGTCGGGGGTTTGGGTCAACCTCACGGTTTTTGTCGGGGGGTTTGGGTCATTACCTCACGGTTGTCGTGGTTTGGGTCATTACCTCACGCGTTTTTGGTTCGGAGGGTTTGGGTTTCATTACCTCACGTTTGGTCGGGGGTTTGGGTACATTAGCCTCACGGTTTGTCGGGGGTTTGGGTCATTACCTCACGGTTCTGTCTCTCTGTGTAGGGATTTGGGTCATTACCATGCATACGGTTGGGTCAGGGGTTTGGGGTGGCATTACCTGCACAGGATTTGGTCGGGGTTTGGGTCATTACGCGTCACGGTTTGGTCGGAGGTGTTTGGGTGCATTACCATGCAGCGGTTTGGTGCGGGGGGTTTGGGTGCATTACCTCACGGTTTGGGTCGGAGAGCCCAGCGGCGGGCTGTCGCACTAGGTGGAAGCCGTCATCATACGCTGCCTGCAGCTCGCGCCGAGGCGATGGTGGGCGGCTGTTTCCTCACACGCTACTTTGGCCTTGTGGAAAGTCAGCGAGTAGCGCTCGAACGGCCCGGTAGTGGAACCACACCTGTAACACACGGCGTTAAAGCAAACCACGGCAGGAGAGGAAGGGCATCCGGCACGAACCTGTGACCTGCAGCTGGACCGTATCCTGGTTGCTGTGGAGACCATGCGTGACCTCGCAGCGATAAACGCCGGAGTCAGAGAGGCGGAGCTCGCTGACCTCCAGGCTGACGTCCGTGGGAACCAGCGGGTAGTTCACCATGGTAACACGGTCCACAAACTCCGCCTCCACCTGCACCTTCCGCCCGACGCGGTCAGCACAGTGCGAGCGCCCAACGCCGTCACGTGACTCCACTTCACACGATGAGATAGGCCGGCCGACATGGACGAGGGCGGAGCCACTACATCATCCTGGAAGTAACACGGCAACACCACCTTCCCTCCCAGCAGGGGGCGCAATGGAGCTCGAGGGGGATGCTGACGCGCAGCGACAGATCGTCCTCTGGGTCCTGGTGGAAAACGTTTATTTTGTTTGTTGTTTAAAACGATGAAATGACCGAATAAAACACCAGTTCTAATTAGTATAAAAGTTTAGCATTTGATTAATCAAAATCACTCCTTGATCACAATCCGTGAAAAATAATAAATATTTTAAACTGTAAACAAACATCAGCTGATCCTCCATCACGACTTTACCATAATAAATGATCGTCACAGATTCTTTCATATTAAAATATTATTGTAATAATCATAACAATAATGATAATGTTATATCTCTCTGACCTGGACTTTGTTGATGCTGCAGCTCCACAGACACTGACACCCGGAGCAGAGGGAGGGACACCATCAGGAGGAACAACCGTGTCGCCATGGAGACCTTGAAACAGGAAGTAAACAGGAAGTAACAGGAAGTAACATGAGTATCCTGAGCTTTGAAGCTGCTCCTCCTCAATGCTCAGAAACAGAAGACGCCTTTGAGCGACGTTTCGCGTCTCGTTCGTGGATTAATCACAGATTTTATATGTTTTCTGCTGAGTTACTTGAGTGAGGTTCACTTGAATATTACGAGTTCATTTCACTGAGTCAGAAACCGGGCTGTGATTAGAGCCTGATTATCGACGGCTCCATCAGTCGGATCCGCTCGGCTTTTACAAGCTACATAAAGTAAAGTCCAGTCTGTACCTGAGAACTCGGGCCGATCTTAGGTCGATTTTTCTTGGGCCACACCTTTATCTGGTGCTGACTTTGAGCAGCTCGTCTGATGATCAGGTCAGGTGTATGACGGTGAGCGTTCCTTGATGTAAAGTGCTTTATAGGTTTTCTGTCCATGATGCTCCTTCACGTCATTGGCCTAAAATATGTATTTATTTATTTAGATTTCAGTTGAACGTTTGCACCTGGAAACCTCCTAAATAAGAACTGTGTTTTTCTGTCTGTATATTAAAGGGACTAGATGCAAGTTGGTCATTTTATACTCACTACTGCCACCTCAGGTCTTACGCATAATTGCAGGTTCTATATTAAGCTCGTGCATGACGGCAGCTGTTTGAGTGACAGTGCTGGAGTTTAGAGACAGTTGTGGTGAACAGGTCTGGGCTTATTCTAAGAATAAAAACTCTGCACCGCTGTTGCGCTCCCAAGAAATTTAGGTAACGTTTCGGGCGTTGCTTAGCCCTTCGTCAGACGCCTGGACTTATTCTACACATTAGGACATGGATGGAACATGTAGGAGAGTTCATCGCTCCAAGTGATTTATGAAAGACTGTCCAGGAAAGTCCCCTGTGACCCACCACACGAGCTGTTCAGAGAGAATCCTTCACTCAACTTTGGTGGCACTTCCAATCGTACATAATCTTTTAAGTCTTTTAAAACGTTGGAGACTCGTTTTGACGAGTGGCTCTGTAGCACCAGACAAACTCCCCCCAGGGTTAATAAAGTTTATCTTCTCTTTAAAGTGACCCATAAAAATAAACACGCAAAATAAATGTATTATATTCTACAGACAGGAGGGAGACCCGGAGAAAGAAACAGAAAACAAATGTCAAAAGGCCAAAGACAAAGACCAGAGCAGTAACCGGATCAGGACATTAACCATCATGGTTAACTGTCGGCAGAGTGGTTAGCATCGGCGCAGAGTAAAAGCATAAAGCGTTCAGTTGTGGGTCTGAGGTACGTCGCTGAATAAAGTCTCCCTGTCACGGCGGCGCTCAGTCTGCTCCAAAACCTCAGGTTTAGATCCAGTCACTCAAAGACCGCTCTGTGAGACCGGACCAGGACCAGGACTGAGCTTGCTCCTTTTCCTCTGCTCCATTGAAAGATAAATCTAACACTTAATACATTTCTCTGTCCAAAGCCCATAATGACACTTTATGAACAGCAGGTGGCGCTGTGCAGACGTTCTGTCAAAGCCACTGACTCACAACGAGGAAGAGCTTCGTCCCCGTCGTGCTGCCGTACAGAGAACTTTAATTGAAGGAATAATCTGAGTTTATTTAAAAGGAGTAGAATCTGCACGTTTAATGAAGTAACAAAAACCAAGGGTTTATTCAATGAGGAGGGACAGGCAGAGAGAGAGGAGGAGGAGGAGGAGGAGGAGGAGGAGGGAGAGGGAGAGGGAGGAGGAGGAGGAGGGAGGGAGAGGGAGAGGAGGAGGAGGAGGAGGAGGAGGAGGGGAGGGAGAGGGAGAGAGGGGAGAGGAGGGAGGTAGGTAGGAAGGAGGGAAAAGGTAGGAGGAGGACGGAGGAGGGAGAGAGGTGAGGAAGGGGGAGGTAGGAGGGAGAAGGGAGGAAGAGGGAGGAGGAGGAGGAAGGAGGAGAAGAGGAGGATGGGAGATGGGGAGAGGGAGAGAGGGAGGAGGAGGAAGGTGTAGGAGGAGGAGGAGGAGGGAGTGGGGAAGAGGGAGAGGGGAAGAAGGAGAGGGAGAGAGGGAGGGAGGAGGTAGGAGGAGGAGGAGGAGGGGAGAGGGAAGAGGGAGAGGGGGAGGAGGAAGGAAGGGGGAGGAGAGGAGGGAGAGGGAGAGGGGAAGAGGGGTGTAGGAGGAGGAGGAGTAGGAGGAGAGGGCCATTGAGGAGGAGGAGGAGGGAGAGGAGGAGGGGAGCGAAGAGAGGAGGAGAGAAGGAGGAGAGAGGGAGAGGGAGAGGGGGAGGGAGGAGGAAGAGGAGTGAGGAGAGGAGAGGAGAGGAGGAGGGAGAGGGAGGAGGAGAGAGGAAGAGGAGGAAGAGGAGTGTAAGGAGGATGGGGGGGGGGGAGGAGGAGTAGCAGAGGAGGAAGAAGGAAGAGGGGAGGAGGAGGTAGGAGGAGGAGGAGGAGGGGGAGGAGGAGGGGGAGGAGGAGGAGGGAGAGGGAGGGGGAGAGGGAGAGGAGGAGGAGGAGGAGGAAGAGGGGGAGGGTGAGGGAGGGAGAGGGAGGAGAGGGGAGGGTAGGAGGCAGGATGGAAGGAGAGGGGGAGGGGGAAGGGAGGAGGGGGAGGGAGGAGGGAAGATGGGAGGAGGGAGAGGAGGTGTGGAGCAGATCCGTGGCCAAAGTAAACACAGCGGCTCCAAACCAAACGGACGGAGGAAGAAGAGGCCTCTGTGACCCAACTGAGCCCATGTGTAGAGAGCTATACGGCGGCTAACATGAGCTAACAGCACAGTCTGTGCATGGAGGGCTGCAGGCGAGGACATTTCCAGAGCGCGTTCACATGGCAGATACACGGATAGGGCTATCAACTGGACTCGGCCGCCATATATGGTCATGGATTTTAAAACTAAAAACTTTCTATAATATATTTAAAGAACTACTGTTTAACTACGCTGAAGCATATGAATTAGTTTTCGTACGCAGCAATAAAGATACGAGTACCTAGATGAGGGGAGGGCCAGCGCCCCGACCATCTATGACAGCGAATGCCCGTCTGTATCTAAACTAGGCGTTCGCAAAATGATTATGCAAAATTGTATTTGCAGTGTCATAAAGGTAAAAAAAGAAAGTTTTTCAGATGAAAGTCATGGATGGTTTTGGTGTTCTCAGGCTTTTTGAATCACTGACTTCAGTCTCAGACGATGATTAGCATACTAAATCTATTATAATTAGTTCCACATTTTATTAGACAGACCGAACATTTTTCAAAGGCATAAGGAAAAGAAAATAGGATCAGCAAGGCTGATGAAAAGTGTGAAAAAGTCGAATGTCTTGGACTGAGGTTTTGAATAACACTTCGATATTCATGAAAGATGAAGGCGTAATCATCGAACTGTTGCAGAGATTTGTGTGCTGATTGCAGTACGACTACACGGGTTTGTGCAGATAAGAGACACAAAGAGACGGTTTCTGCCAGACAAACACATCAGATTAAGAAGCAACCAAGCTGGACAATACAAAAAGGCAGGCTAAACACATAGGAGGCTGTTTGAAGCTGCTGGGTGCTATGGAGTGCTTGCGCTGAACATCCACGCTGTAGGGACCTCAGAGGCCTTAGCTAGAAACCTTGCTGCATCTATAGCCTTTAAAACTGTTGGCACATGTAAAGCTGACGAGGCAGAAACTCAGGCTTGCAGAAATATCATGAGACTCATTTTCAATACTATGTCTGTTTCTATCGTGATGAGCCGTGTGACCATGCCATGGATGGTCAGATGGATGGAGGGGGGCGGATGTCAATGTTTCAGGGCCAAGAAATCTATAGGGGAGAGAGTGGTCGGCACTTCTTTAGGCTGCGCCTGAAAAGGTGTGAAATATGAAGCGACTCTGAAAAAGCTATGTGAGTTATCTGACTGAACCACTAAGTGCTTTCCGAACAAAATGCATCTTCAGGGGGCAGGAACACGCACGCATGTCCTGCTGTAAAGGAAAACCTCTGGCATCTATTTTGGGCTGCTATGGGCATAAAAGGAAGAAACTCATAGATGATGGAACGCCGTCGCGTGCCTCACTGACCTGAACCGCTATTGAGGATACCTTTGAGCTTCTGAGAGCTATTCTGACATTCGCTGCAAACAAATCGCAACAGAAACTCTCTCAAAAACTGCTCCAACATGAAGGCTTGCATATGTTAAAATGACTTGACCTGTTAATGATGTGTTTTGATTTCAGTAAATATGACTAATGCTGCAACTTGCAAGCAAATGACCCCATTTTCAGTTCTTTAGCAAACTACTATAAATTGTAATGAAACTCTGTTGCGGGGGCATAATGCATTGTGTAAAAGCACATTTAAGTTGTTTATATATATTTATTTTTGATTAATTGGGAGGTTTTTTCAATCAGCCATTGCAATGATGGTCCTCTACAGTTAAAGACTTGATACAGTAAATTATTCTGACTGGTCCATTTGAGTTGACAATTTGGAATCTGAGAAATAATGTCATGTTGCAAAATAATATTGGAAACATACTTTATTGTGGGCTAACCATGTTTAAACGGGGCTGGAGCCTATCC